>CM056376.1:45173553-45393553 GCA_029718625.1 Synaphobranchus kaupii
AGCTGATCTGAAAGGACCAATAGCATAGCAGCTGATCTGAAAGGATCAGTAGCATAGCAGCTGAACTGAAAGGACCAATAGCATAGCAGTCTGTTGCTGATATTGTTGTAGATGGGCGGAATGTCTGTACCTGGACTGGTGTTAATTCAACGTGTTTGTTTTAATTCTATTATTGATGCTCTAACTGCCTTTTGTGGGTAATGATGAATATTTTTGGTCTTGCAGGTGTGCCCGGTAGATGGGCGGAGCCGGCTGCCCACCCCTTCCCCGGAGCCGCCCCCTCACGTGGTACATTTCCCTGTGCGTCCCAACCAGGCCGCTGGAGGGGGCGGGACGGGCTCGGACTCCTCAGACTCGGAGTACAGCTCCAAACACCACAGCTTCTGGGATTAGCGAGGAGCTACAGCAGTACACGCTCAGGACCAGCAGGGGGCGATCCGGGGAAAACCCCGCCCCCTATCCCACCTCCACTGTGAGTCCTAACATGCAGCCACTGTTCTACTGGGGGGGAGTGGTAAACTGGGGACAGTAAAAAAAAATATTAGAAATATATTTATTTATTTAATTAAAAAGTGTGCAAAAAATGTCTACAATTGTCCCTGCTAAATTTCACATTTTATTAGTTAAACATATGTAGGCTAATATTAGTTTAATATGTAAGTATTCATCTAATATTTGGCTAGCATATGTTATAAGTGACTCACAGATTTAAGCCTATGATTCTGTTTTGGTATGGAGAACAGAATCGTTCGAACAAGCTGTTGATTGACAGTTCCCTTAGCTCCACCCATTCACTGTGTTGATGAAACATCACTCGCCTCTCTCTACAGTAGAGTTTCTCAGGCTGTTAGTTATATTACTGTCAGTTATGATGTCACTGACCATGTCTCCACCTCCCTCTCACAGTCCGTCCACTTGGACCACAGGCAGCAGCAACAGCAGCTCCGGCCACGCCCCCCAGGTCACCACCAGGAGGCGGGATCTCAGGCGCCGTGGCGACACAGTAGCAGGGGACTACAAGAGGGAGGCTGGAAGGGCCAGCCACCAGCAGCAGCAGCAGCAGCAGCAGCAGCAGCCTCCGCCTCACCGACCGCGCATGGACGCTTTTGAAACTGCTACTGACGCTGGTGGCCATTTTGGCTCCGGCGGCCATTCCGGCTCCAGCAGCCGCAACACTCATAGCTCCCACAATCCCACCTTCACTGCTGCTGCAGGCCCTGTCTACTGTCAGCCCATCACCACGGTGACGGCCTCCGCCTCGGTGACGGTCGCCGTCCACTCCTCCCTCCCCGCCCACAGCCCTGCCTACGCACCCTTCCCTTCATCCAACGGGGGCCGCCGCTCCGACCCCTCAGAGCATAACCCCCCCTTCCAGGACCCTCACGTGCCTTTTGAGAATTGCTGCACTACCAGCGACTGCCAGCAGGAGGCAATGGAGCTACAGGACATTGAGTGTGACGCTCAAAGCGACTGTGACAGGAGGCGACCTGTTAGCTGAGGTGAGAGAGATTGCTGCCCTCTCGCATCCCAGGATCCTGACATATCACCATAGCGATTCTCAAAAAAAACAACCCAAAGAAAAAAACACAAATTTAGAAAATTGCCTGATTTAACTAGCTGTAACTAGACACTGTTTGACAGTATTAAAACAAAAGTACCTTTTTTGTCACTCATATACGGATTCATATCTACACAAACACAGAACTTTTGACAATCTTGCGATTTAGCTTTGATTCCTTGTCAGGGTGGAGTTTATTCCGTTTCCAGTTGGGTCTAAAGACCTCCGTAGAACACTTAGAAGTTCGGTCCATCAATTGTTTTTCAGCTTGTTTTCCTGAATTGACAGAATTCTTGCTTTGCGCCTCCAGTTTGTGAATCCTGAAGCACAGAGGCCAAAGATGGGGGCAGTCCTCCTCTTCCGACAGCAGGGGGCGCTGTGGAGGACAGGAAGCAGTGGCACTGGGCGGAACGCTCGACACTTACTGTAACCTAGTGTATCATTGTGTTAGATATTTCTACAAGTATTTAAAAGATATACAGTTATGTAAATACAAAAAGAGAAAAAAGTAGCTATAATTTTAGGAGCTGTACAACTCCTGTGTAACAGTCTGGGGGCGTCATTATGCGTGTGTGTGTGCGCGTGTTTGTTTGCGCGGAACGTGTGTGTGTGTGTGTGTGTGTGTCTGCGCACGCAAGGTACATGTGTTTGTGTGTGAGATCTGTAATTACTGTTCATTCATCTGTTTATCTGTGCCATGAGGAAGCTTCATCTACAAACACACTTCAGCATGCACGCATTGTTGCTGCTTAAATATTGTGTAATGTACGTGTATAATTCTATGCAAATATTGCTTGTATGTTATAGGACTGTGCAAGACTGAGAGAGAGTTATGTGCGTGTGTACGTGTGCGTGTGTGTGTGTGCTGGAGCTATGGACTGTAATATGGATTGAGAAGAGAATTCAGGACAGTTAAGAATCCTGTCTCTATTTACTGTGTCTGTGAAATTGCCAGTTAATTCCCATTTAGCATAGACACAGTCGAACCATATTCCATTCTAATGATAAACCACCAGGTTATACATGTATGTACTAGTTGTATTTCTCTGTTTTCCTTTTGGGTGAGGCATGCTAAATTTGGGGGATCGGGGTTCTTTGCAGAATTTTGAATGGTGGAAAATCTTTGCACGTTCTTGCGGACTATTTACTTAAACTAAACACATCTTGTGGATGTAGAAACATGGTCAGAAATATTTTTGAAACAGGATTTAGGGGGGGTGGGGTTGAGACTGCCCTGTGCCTGGCTCCAGTGTGTGCAAGAGTGTGTGTGTGTGCGTGTGCGTGCGTGCGTGCCTGTGTGCGTGCGTGCATGTGAATTTAGAGGGTGTTAAGGTACGCATCTTTTTATTTTAGTTTGCATATCACAGATCTGTGGTAGTTACTGTTTAAACTTTGACACACGCTATGCGTGATATTTAAATGAGCAGATATGAAGAAAAGCATGTTCATCTTTGGTGACCCTTACTCTGTAGCTCTTGTTCTTGTTCTTTCTTTCAGTTTCTCTTTTCGTTGTTAATTTACTGAAAGGCTCTAAGTGCACAACCTGACTGTCCCAGCGAATCACTGCCAATCTCTGTCCTCCTCTACTGTGATGTCATAATGGTCTGTTTTGTGTCATAATGCCTTAGGACAAGGACAAGGGCTCTGCTGCCATTGTAACAAACTAGCTCTTAATTCTTTCTGGTTTTTAAAGTGCAAGGCCTCCAACTCTCTCCTGGCCTCAAATTGACTTGCCTGTTGGGAGAACAGCTATTGACTTAAAAAAAGAAAAGAAAGATGAATGTGTGGGGTGTTAAAAGCTGCTTCTCACCCACAGTCATCAAAGGTGCTTCTTCCCAGCCTGATTGTTTTTTTATTTTTTATTATGTAATTTATTTCCTATTTTTGTTATTCATAAATGCCGCCCTTTTTCCTCTTGTGACGTAAAGTACTGTTTAAAAACAAGTTATAAGCTATAGTCTTTTCTGACCCGGTGTGGTACTCGACTGCATTACGTATTGTGTTCATAAGAAATTTTGTCCTGGAGGAGGTACCCACCCTACACCCCCACCCCCACCCCATTTCGATAAGCTACTATGACAAGCGTGCTAAGGCCGACTTTTTCCCATTCAGTGACAACCCAGACAACTGGCCTCAATTTAGCGCGAGCGGTTCTCCATTGACCTCACCTCATAAAAATGCACAACATAACGCCATGACACTAATTGGAAGCTCCCACTCAACTGCCAAATGGTACGCTCTGGGGTCAGAGGTCACTGAGCCCCCTGCCAGAGTGAGGCTGGTGTTTTTGTGTCAGTCACCCCTCTCCAATGCCCACCCTTCCCCCATTTCCTCTCAGACTGACTTCCTGTCACCCCGCCCGTCCTCCTTGTCTTCTGTAATTTTCCCCTTTTTTCTTACATTTTTTTTTGTTTTCTTTTCAGTTTGTGTTCTGTGTTCAGTCTGCTGCTTCTGTGAAAATGTGCTTTTTTTTTTTCTCCTGACATCCACATTGACAGAAAGGAGAGATCCATGGCTGGCAACTATTTTATTTTTTTGTTCATTTGTTTTATTTTGTTTTTTAATATTTTTAAATTTTTTTTTACTTTGTTTTTTTTTGTGATATTTATATTTTTGTATCATAAGATGTTTTTGTTTGTTTCTTACATTATTGGTCATAATGCCAGTTTATAACAAATGCAGGGATTTTTACTTCTATTGAAAAAACACTATTACAGTTATGTTTTTACTTTAATGGAGTTTGATCTGTATAAAGTGCTTACTAATGTTAAATAGGAAAAGAGTATATAACATTTCATTACAGACTCATCATAGCTCTTAGAGTGAGGATTTAAAAGGAGAAAAATATTCAATATGGTCACACTGACTGCCATTTTTTCTTGGTAGGAGTGGATGTATGTCATTTCAGTTACAAAGATAAATGTATGCCATATAATTTATTTATATGAAAATTTATTTTTGTAGTGTACATAGTAGTTGTCAAGTTATTTGGCAGAAGTATATTTTTAAAGAGTTTATATGTAATGATACCATTTTGTTGGAACACGGCAGAGAAAAGGTTACGGTGTACGCTTTCATTGCTAACTTACTCTCAGACAAAAAAATGTCCCCTACAGTATTATAGGAGAGTGAAAATTCATAAAGCTGTTTTGGGTTTGTGAAAGGCTAGCCATGAAAGTAGAAATTGTACTAGCTCTCTAAATATTAATGTTCAAACACTGATAGAATTCTAACAAATAAAAATATAACTTATTTGTCTCTTGTTTATAACTTTAATAAAAATGAATCTTAAAGGAAGCTCTCATACTGTCTTTGGGTGTCTGTCTTTTTGGGGGGTGGGGGGGGGGGGTGCCTTTTCATCTGTTTGCATGGAGGTCTTCCACATACATTTCCAACTGGAGAGGTCAGTGGTCAAGTGCGTGACGTGCTCTCGTTAAGCAGGCCTGTCTGCTGTACAAGTTCCTTGTGACAGAAATACTTAATCACTTTCTCAGAAAACCGTGCAGAACACCCATCTGTTATCACCACCGCCTGAACCGAAGCTCCCAGCTCTGAACAAAGAGAACTATTCACAGACTGTGTCCTCACTAAATCCAATGTGTGAATGTATCAAAATTTCTTAATTCAAATGGGATGTTCGGATTGGAGGATGTCCACTTTTAGGTGCCCTTTTTGCAAAGGCTATGTTGTCATACGTTGCAGTTTTTTTTATGATGATAATAGAAATTAAGAAATTTATTACAACATTTATTAAACTCATTCTTACCTTGGCCATTTTAAAAGTAAAATGAATAGTGACTCTTGGCTGAGTTTTACTCAGGACGTTTCCCAGTGTCTGGAGTTTACGCACGGCTTGGAGTGGAATAAACACGGGCGCTCTGTGCGTGAAGCGCAGCCGGGTGAGCAATCATCTGGCGAAACGTTCACGATACGCGCGCATGCGTCACCCTGTTTTCCCATCCCGTCTTCCTTTATTGCAAAGAAGATTTGCTCAGCGGACGGCCTTCGCCCAGCTTGACTTCAGAACGGCCGATGTTTTACGCATTACAGGTCCTGCTGCTTCTCAGCTGGAAGTTCACTGAACCTGTTGGAGTTGGCGGTAAATCCCATGCTCGCTCTGTGTGGGGGAGGGATTTGAACCCAGAACCTTCTGGTTGCAAGTCTAGTTCCAAAATCACAGCCACCCCCCCCCCCCCCCCCCCCCCCCCCCAGTTTCTGTATGATTATGATTGACAGCTTTATGGACTGCTAGGAAATTGGTTTGTAGCTGCATAGTTGCAATACAGCTGTTCTGTAGTAAGTAATGAAAAAGGTCATATGGTCTTGAACATATAGGGGGAATGGAAACAGAATTGGGACCGCTTGCTGGCAGGGGTCAGAACTGTCCTGTTCATATTCTGCTAAAATTCTGGAACTTGTTTAAATATGTCTCTTTGATATGGCATTTGGAGGCCGTTCCCCATATAATTAGCTTTTACAGCCAATAAAGCAATAGAATCTACAGCCCCCAGCACAGCCTACGGTTGAGGTGCAGCCTAGTTTGACATGTCTAAAGGGGGTGGAGGGTGGGTGTGTTTTTGTGTGTCGGAGTGGGGGTTATTGGCTGCCTGCTAACATAAACTGGATTTTAAAAATGAAACTGGATAAAAAATTCATTGTGTTGTATTATAAGGCAGACCAAAAGCAATGGAAATTACAGCTCTGGCTTTTTGATTCTATTTTACAACATAAGCTTTAAAAAAGAACAAAGACTAGGAGAGAAGCAGGGAGATTGTTGATCCCCTACCCTCATCATAGGTTCCCCATAATCACTGTTTAAGAACAAATAATTGGAATCTCCAATCGCCCTTTGTATTTTTTACACATATAGCCCACTTCCTTTAAAATGGAACATTTTAATAAAATAAAAAGAAATTGGGATGACAAGTAGCAAACGTAATTAACAACTGACAAGTCTACATAATTTTTTAATTTAATCTTTTCTATTGAAGTAGCCCATTCATGGCGCAGACAGCAGGCCCCACTGGCCAGAGGAGTTGCTTTCCCCGCAATGAGGCAGGCTAATGAGCTAACGTGCTTCAGCACCTGTGACTCATTTAAGTTGCTAATTGGCTAAAGAGTCATCTTGTTCTCCAGGCCTTAATTGGCTGATGATTTAAAGGAAACCACAAATACAGGCGGACACAACGACCCCTCCAGGACTTTGAGTTTGGCAACCATGAAAACCTTCCCGCCCTCTGTGTGATGCGGTGACTATTTCCGCGGGACTCTAACCACAGTCAGAGTTGGCTGTAAATGCCACCAGCGAGCTCAATATTTTCCCTTTTCACGCGCAGTACATCATCACTAAAGTCTGGCACGAGAGAGTTTCACTTTCGACGCGATTTTCCCTCTGAAAAGGTTTATGAGAGCCACAAGCAAAGTCGTTCTCTTTCACACCCGACCCACCTATCGTCGTTCACGCGGCAGACCGCTGCTCAATTCGCAAATTTGTGAGCTAGTCTGTAGCACACACCGCTCGCGAGACTCTATAGGAATTCTACATACAGGTTAACTGATCCATACATGCGAACACCGCATTGCTAAAAAAAAAAATGACATAGGCCTAGATGCAGACGACCGAGGAGACAACCCCGTAAGTCTTGCGGTGGACCGGTCCAAATATTGCCAAGATCGCACGCCGGGGCTAGGTTTGATTTCTCCGATATTGCAGGAGCGATTCTAATGAACACATTTCTGGCACCAGGCGCTTTAGAGCGCTACAAAGCCTGACGGTTGTTGGAAGTGGGCTAGCTTGGGAGTTACAGGGGGTTCTTGGATTATCGCGTATTGGCCATTCGCCCCAGTTTCTCGTGACAATGAAAGCTGAAGCAGACTACCAAATAGGAGAAAAAAAATCCTATAGTTTTTTTTTCTAACAGCCGCTCTAGTCGCTGAGCCCATATTGGCAATGAAAAAACTTGACTTACTGCAGCGGTGCATTTTTCCCAGTTCACTCGCTCCTTTTTAAGTCGTGTACATCATCACTTGTCGGTATAGCTAAACCCTCTCGGTGTATGTGTCCCCCCTAGAAGAGTGATTGCCCTGTTGACATGAATTTAATGGATTATATTTCTTCTGCCAGCGACTGCGAGATTTACCGATCCTTTATTAGAATTGGAAAAAATCAAATCTGTGAGAAACATTAGACAGACGCCTTTCGCAATACTCGACTGAAAAAAAGGAAAAAGAAAGCAGGAATGACAGATATTTATCCCGGAAGCGCACACATTGAAAACCATTTAACATTTCAAATGCGTGCGCATCAAGAGTAAGTGACGCAAAACATATTAGCAGTTTCAGAAAACTGTCTTAAAGACATCCCCATTTTATTTATGGAGGCAGTAGAATGGGACCCGTACCCGCAGGAGGTTTGCGCTTACAGAAAATGTCCAAACGGCCATGTTTTTTTAGATATTCGTTACCCAAATGTGAAATACTGAATATCATCTGTAAATATTATGATTTGTACAACTAGTAGTGGTATTTTTTAGTTTGGATATAACATTTCCCATCAACATGTAGGCCTATATCCAACACATGCACATTTTACCACTTGTCTGAACCATAGACTGTAGGCAGCAGAGTGATGGTTTAAGGCTTTTTTCATACGTCAGACCCTTGATGACTTAGAGCCATTTAGCCAACCATGTGTTCCATAATGTTCCAGTGTAATTTACAGCTAAATCTAGTCCCCACCCCCCAATTCCCATAGAGAGATCCATTCAAATACAGAGAGTTTGTAGTATCGCTTGTAAGAGTACCAGAAAATAAGATATCAAGAGTCTTTTGATATTGTTGCATCACAGACATCAGGAAGTCATGGCATGCAAAGGATATGCGACGAAATATTTAAAATGATTACTTTATTCTACATTATGTTAAACTGTCCAATATTTTTTGATGCCCGAAAATGGGGGGGGGGACTATGTACAAAAGGTTCTATCATTTCTAAACGGTTCATTGTCATTGTATTGTTTCAAACTCAAAGTGCTAGAGTACAGAACCAAAGTAGCAAAAAAATGTGTCACTGTCCAATGAATTATGGTGCTCACTGTAGATTCTGAATTTTTGAAAGATAGAGAAATGACAATTCAAACTCACTCATGTTAATTTACTCTTGACTGATTAAATTAATTTATGAAACTAGGTATCATTACAAGTGGGCCTTATTACGTTGTAACAGTGGTGTCACTGGAATTTACACTGCCACAGTGGTGTGACTGCGGCTTTACACTGTAACACTGGGTTAACTGAGCTTTACACTAACATTTTTGTGACTAGGATTTTTGTGTAGATTGTACTTTGACGTTTTTCCACCAGATAACAGTGATTAAAGACCCAATGCCAATGTCTTAATGTAGCTGTCCTTGCAGTTTAGACCAGTGGCCTTTGCAGATTTCTTCTCAAGAAACCTTCACCCATGGTTATTCTGGTCGTCTTCATCACGTTTACATACATTATACAGAGTGACTTACACAGCTGACGTTCTTTACATACACTCCATTCGAACAGCTGGATATTTTACTGAAGAATTCAGATTAAGTGCCTGTGCTCCAGAGTACAGCAGTAGTACCAGACGTGGGAATCGAGCCTGCAACCTCTGAGATTTCATCATCTCAATAGTAAATTAAAATAATGGAATGAAAAAAAAAAACAGGATGGAGTAAAAGGTGTTTATTTTTCAGCACTCGGGAGCTGTGGTCCAGCTGTTTGGCAGTGTTGAGATGTCGTCTGAAGACTTCCACTCACTCAGTGACTGTTGTTTGGAGCCTGAAATGAAGTCAAGTCTTAGATTCTCTCAGGACAGCAGATCACAGACTCCTGCCATAAGGTAAGTTTGCACTTTTAAATGTCCAGCCTCACCACACAAATAATCAAACAAGGAAACGAATGTGGCAAATTTAATGTTGGTAATGCACCGTGACAAAAACAGGAAAGCCTGTTACGTTTTGAGTAAGATGAAAATAACATATTATTTTAAAGTTGTTGCTTGTGTTCCTGCATCCTTGCTTCATACGAGCCTGGTTTTGCCTTGAAGTGGACAAGCTGAAGAAATGCAGGTTGTTATATTTTTTACCCTTTACTCAGCGAATTATCGGCAGAAGCCTTGTGAGTTTACATTTCTCAGCATTTAATGCCCCAACCAAAAATATATATACAGTGCCCTCCACTATTATTGGCACCCCTGGTAAAGATGAGTAAAAAGGTTATAAAAAACTCACCGTTTGGTGAATTAGCTTAATCTCACACTGAAAAAATGAGAAAAATCCAACCTTTAATTGAAGTAAATTTATTATGAGAAAAAAAAATCCCTCATGAAGAAATAATTATTTTTTACGAAACCAGCTGTGCCACAATGGCACCCCTGCATTTATATATAGAATAAAGTAATCATTTTTAATATTTGGTCGCATATCCTTTGCATGCCATGACTTCCTGATGTCTGTGACCCAACAACATCAAAAGACTCTTGATATCTTATTTTATGGTACTCTTACAAGCGATACTATAACTTCTCTGCATTTGAATGGATCTCTATGGGAATTGGCGGGTGGGACATCCAGTTTGTGAACAATATTAATGCATTGTGTTTGGGGGAAATCGAATGTTTGGGAAGTTTTCTCTCTGTGGTCAATGTTATGATTTCTGTTGCATAATCTAGACCACATTAATATAAATCCACCTTTGTTATATAAAGTGTAGATTTGGTAATACAGAGATACCCCTTCACAGGACCCTCACTAATGTTTTAACGGTAGCCTTTTGACCAAGCTTGCCGCAGAAATCCTGGTGGCAGAGAGCACAGTCAGTGCAAAAAGGTTTGGTCACGTCGTGTACCGTTTTTTTAAATCTTGGAACCGATGAAGAAAATCAAAGCAAGTCCTTGGTTCTTAGAAGTCCTTAGAACTCGAACCCCTCTTATACATTCCCTACCCCCACCCCCCCACCCCCATTACAAAAATGCCCCTCTAATCAAGGACGAAGTGAGCTCTTGTCTCTGCTGAAAGAGGACTGGCGAGGGAGGGGTGGGGGGCTGCATTCAAAACAAAATATTGGGTTCCAGGGGTGAGTTTCAGACAGAAAAATCAGATTTGCTTCTTCTGTGTTTTGGAGTTGACCTCAGGTTCACCCCTGACCTCGAGATACACCTTTGGAATTACTTTACTTTGTTGTAAATGATAATATGTTCTCAGTAAACTTAACCTGGTTAAATAAAGGATTATTAAATAATTCAGTAAAATACACTCGTATCACATTTACGTATTTAGCAGACCACATGTTCCAGAACAACAAAAATATTGTATTTATAAATATACATACAATCCATTTATACGACTGGATACTGAAGCACATCAGTATAAGTGCCTTGCCAAATGGTTCAAAGGCACTGCCTCAATTGGGAGTCAACCTGCTACTTCTGAGTTGCAAGCCCAGTTTCTAACTCACTGAACTGTACTGCCATCTCCATAATCTACAGTAACTTTGCCTTCATTGTGTGAACATGCACACTGTTCCACCTGTTAATCCAAACGAACTTTCCCCTGGAGCTCTAGCCCTCGCTCAAGCAAACAATCCCAGCAATAGACCGTTATACCTCATTTCTGTCATAACAATCCACCCAAATTACAGGTCTTCAACCCTCCCACGGAACCCTGGAGAAGTGTCCACCGAATTTCATCTCCAAAAACCACTGCCACAAAAAAAGGCCGCGGTACGAAACTGCAGAGAATCAGCCAAGCTAAAGTTATGAATTTGCCAATCATAACTGTATTCATTTGCAAATCAGCACTGAGCAATGAGGCAACTGGCACAAACACTGAGCATGACTGACTTTCTGGCGAGGCTAAATCCACAAACATCATTTCCGTTGTGTCTCACTGCCATTACTCATATTTATTTAGATTATAAACTGCAGTGCTATCCACTAACGACCCTATAGCATGGGCTACAGCTCAGGACTCATGGGATGCCTACCCAGAATCCATTGGTGCGTTCTTCTTTTTTTTTTTCCTCTGCGGTTTCCTTTCAACCACATGCCAAGTTAATGGAATATAGAACTGGCGTCTGCATATGTTTGTCTTTAAAATGGCGTGCATATGTTTATTCTGAAGATGACAAACTAATGTTGAATTGCATAGCAGTTTTTTCCCCTTTGGTTTATACAATCCTGGAAGCATCAATGTCTTCACTCACAACGCCATCTTCCTTTGTTTAAACTAGTGACTGTTTGTCTTAGCAGTAACACACGCAATGATATAGGGAACATATGCGTCATCAGATATGCTGCTAGAGAAAGAGGAGACAAGAGCAAAACAGAGCGAGAGAGAGATACAGCAGTTAATAGTAAAATACTTTCACATGTATTTGGGAGCGTTGGATTAAGATATAATTGTTGCTAATCCAATCAAAATCACGGATTTTCATTCATGTGCTTAATTGGCCCTGTTCTTCGTCTCAGTCCTGTCTGAGTGACAGCCCTCAGGGGAATTGGGACAGACAGGGACGGCAATAATTATCTGATATTGTTGTCACCACAACATTGGGCTTTATGGTAGTGTTACCAGAATTTCATTAAAAAAAAAACATTTATAGATGCTTTGTAAATAACTGGATCTTACTGGTCGTTACACTGGTAGTTCTAGCCCTTGCTCTCTGCTGATTTACAGTGCATTTATTTATTCAGAGGATGCCAGGCCCCTCGAACCCGAGTCTGTGCAGATGGAAAGGACCCTGTTAATCAGAGCGTTTTGGGCTCACCCCTGCTGCCGAGGCGGAGGGGGGGGGGGGGGGGGGTTCTCCTGTAAAAACAGGGGAGGGGGGTATGCATGATTTTTTGGGGCCCTCCGGTACGTGACTGTTCGCTCTCAACCCCGCGTGTTGTTTACTTCTCAAATGAGGGGTGATTTGGCGGGACATGCCCGGGAGCGGGAAGAAACTCAGGAAGCCTGAGCCCCCCCCCCCCCCCCCGCCCACACACACACACACACACACACACACACACACACACACACACACACACACACACACACACACACACACACACACACACACACACACACACACACACACACACACACACACACACACACACACAGTCATGCCAATCCGCTTGCACAGGGACCCCCCTCACAAAATAATAAAAACAAATAATCAAAGCAAACGGAACAAAAACGAGCCGGTTCAGCTTCACCTGCAGGATGAAGGAAGCATGCGAATGTCAAAAACACAAACACACATGCGCACACGCACACACATACGCACACACACACACATACACACACATACGCACACTAACGTTCACGTGTGTACACACGCGCACACACATACATATGCGCACACAGAAAGATGATGACGCCCTGATTCCGTGCTTGCAGTTGGCACGTTTTGTGATGCTTCCTTATTGCTTATTGGCAGGGTTTTTTTCCCTGTGGGGACTCCCATGACACGCAGCGCACATACGTGCATCGGGGGGGTGAACCGGGCAGTGGCGCTGGTTATGGGTGATACAAACGTAGGCTGATGGATGTGTGTTAAATAACGCCCACCTCCACCTCTCCACCCAACCCCCTCAGCTCTTAGATTCCCCCTGAATACCCTCAGCTAATTGAAAACACATGCGTGTCAAAGTTTTGTCCTGTGATAAGAGCAATGGCTTGATTCAGAGGGGCGGGGCTTATCTGAAGCTGTCAGGGTGAAACTTAAATGGGATTTTGAATTACTTACATGAATAATAATGAAGCAAGAAAAAGAAGAGCAAGTCATGCAGGCACTATAAGGGACAGCCCACAATCACATGCAGCCTTAAATGTTGGTTTTTTATAGGATGTGTTACCAAAGTAGGGCGGTGCCCTACATTGATCAGGCTGGCAGGCTCTGGGTAGTTTGGTCTACTCTGTCTGTCTCCTCCCTCTATTTCTCTCTCTCTCTTTCTCTGATTGCTTTTTCTTCCATCTGTCAGGGGCCCTCGCTTGCCTGTTTGTTTGTGTTAGAGCGGGTCCGTTTACTTTAATCAGATCAGGTTAAACTCCAGCCGTCCCGCTCCAGCCCTGAGCCCCAGTAGGGGTACCCCCGCCTACACTCTCCAGAACCCCGGGCCTGTGGCACTCCCCAAAAAGGTTTCACTTCTAAACCCCCTTCTCCGTACCACAAGGCAACGCATCCCCTAAGCACAAGCTGGGCCGATCCCCGTGAGGGTAGAGGAGAAAATAAATAAATGAATAAACTGTGCTTGATTTTGAGATGTCGTTTTGTTTAGGGGTCGTGGGGTGCGTTGCTGGGGATGCAGCCCGACATTGTGCACTGTGATGGCTCCCTCGTGCGGCAAGGCTGAAAGGAACCCCGACATTCTATTGGGGCTCCCTGCTTTCTGCCAAAGGGGGGAGAGTGGAGCGGAGCGGAGCAGTGCTTCATCCCGTACCGTTTGTTTGTTTTTCCTTCGGCTCAGCTTGAGGGGCCGTTCTACCCCGTGGCGGGAATCACATGAGCACCATATATTCGGTGGGTGCATACTGCACCACACCTGTTCAGGGAGGGACAAAGGGCATGGTCAGGATGTGCAGGGTGTGGTCAGAGTGCAGGCAGGGGTCAGGGAGTGGTCAAAGTGCAGGGTCGGGTCAGGGAGTGGTCAAGGAGTGATCAGGAAGTGGTCAGAGCAGAGTGCAGAGCGGGGTCAGGGAGTGGTCATGGTGTAGTCAGAGTGCAGGGCGGGGTCAGGGAGTAATCAATGAGCGGTCAGAGGGCAGGGAGTGGTCAGCGTGTGGCCAGCAGGGATGGATAGTATTCTCAAATGTATAAATATATATACATTTGTCTAAAAGTCAACCCTATCCTACCTCATGGGCCATGACTCCAGCGCTTGACTCCCGTGCCTGTTCCACCCTCCTCTCTGTAAACAAAATGGGGGAGCGATTTTGTGAGCAAGACCTCGCTGTTTTGGATCGATTACAGGGACTAGCTCCCATTTTCAGAGGCATTTGACATTTACTCGCCGGCTAGTAAAAGGGCGATTTGAAAAAGTGCCGTAAACTCGTTTCAGAGGGCGACTGCGTGTGCCATGAAACATTCGGCTATCTTTATAATCAGCACTGATGTGCTGGAGCGATGTGCTTAATGCCCTTTTAAATAAAGTCTTTTATAAAGTTCAGATGGTCACATGTTTGTTGGAAACATGTTTCTTTGAAAATTCCCAGGGATTTGTCACTGCTTTTACATTTTACCAAATTTTACCTAAAGATGCTTATGGAGCTTCTGAAATATGTATTTCACCCAGGTTTGGTCCTTTGCAGGAATCGTTTACCTTGGTGTGATAGTGATTGCAGAGAGAGAGAGAGCGAGATTGGGGCTTAATGGAAATGAAACGTGTACCATACCTGTGAGGCCAAGCTTTAATTAAACATGATGGACGAGGCGTTCTCAGTCGCATTTTCTCTGTGGCTCTGTGGACGTTACTAATGCTGTTGCATGGACTCTCCTCGCCCTGCTCGCAAAATAAAACTCAGAATAATGATGAGCCTGGAGTGTAAAATGTGCCGTTTGCCCACACAGTAGAGACAGATGGGACAGGATGGGTGGGTGTTAGGCGGGGTAGATTTTGGAGGGGAGGAGTTGGAAGGGAAGGGGAGGGGGGGTGTTAGGAGGGGTAGGTTTGGAGGGGAGGGTGGGTTTTTGAGGGGAAGGGGGGGTGTTGGGGGGGGGGGGGGGGTAGGTTTGGGAGGGGATGGGTAGGTTTAGGATGGAAAGGGTAGGTTTGGGAGGGGAGGGGTATGTTTTGGAGGGGAGGAGTTGGAAGGGAAGGGGAGGGGGGGGTGTTAGGAGGGGTAGGTTTGGAGGGGAGGGTGGGTTTTTGAGGGGAAGGGGGGTGTTGGGGGGGGGGGTAGGTTTGGGAGGGGATGGGTAGGTTTAGGATGGAAAGGGTAGGTTTGGGAGGGGAGGGGTATGTTTTGGAGGGGAGGAGTTGGAAGGGAAGGGGAGAAGGGGTATTAGGATGGGTAGGTTGGGAGGGGAGGGGGGGTTTGGCAGCGAGGGGGAAGGCGATGCATGTCTCACCTCCCTCTAAGGTTGTGTTGGGTTCTCTCATCTGTTGCTCAGATTCACATTCAAACTCACCAGCCACACCTGCTCATCATCGCAAACAGCCTGCTCCTTCAAACTGTGAATCAAGTGGCTGCAACTCAATATATAAAGCAGGCAGACATGGTGAAGAAGTTTAGTTGTTGTTAGACCAAACATTAGAAATGGACAAGATGTGTGATCTAAGCACTGGTATATGAGAACAATGCCATTCAATGAGTGAAGTCCCCCTATTACAAGTCAGTATAAGTATTGGGACAAATGACTATCAGCTGCTGTTTCAAATTTCACAGGATTACCATATTACTCTAATTATTTATACATGGAAAGCTGCGAGTGTCAGGGCATGGGTTATATGCTTTGGAAGCATTTGTACAGTATACTTTATAAGCAGGGCAAGAAAACTGCAGATGAGAGCCAGAGAATGACAACCAAGAAAGTTCAAATTATTGTGAGGATGAAAGAAAAGAAAAGAAAAAATCAATTTGAATGTTTCTGCATTCCAAAGTGAACAGTATGGAATGTCCTAAACAAGAAACAAATTAATGGAGGACTTAGGAATCACCCAGCGATCAGGCCGTCAGCGGAAGACATCAGAAAGCGATGACAGGATGATTATGATGCTAATGACAGGATGCTAATGATCTCCATACATTTGGGGTGAAAGTATCACAGGACACTGTGCACAGAAGACTGAGGGAGGAAAAACACAGAGGCTATACGTCCAGATGTAAACCTCTCATCAGCACCAAGAACAGAAATGCGATATTGGAATTAGCAAAAAAAAAAACAAAGATGAGCCTGATGAGTTTTGGAAACAAGTCTTATGGCCAGATGTGATGAGACAACCCTTTACCAGAGTTATACAAAGGTGAAAGTGTAAAGCCTGTATGGCTGCATATGGAACCGGTTCAATGGTCTTTATTGATGATGTAACCAGTGATGGCAGCAATAGAATGACAGCTGAAGTGGACAGAAACATATTGTCCACCAATATTCAGATAAATGCCACCAAACTCATTGGACGGAAGTTTATCATGCAGCAAGACAACAACCTAAAACATACAGCACATTTTACCAAGGAGCTTATCAGGAAGAAAAGGTGGAAGTATTTGACATGGCCCAGTCAGTCACCAGATTTAAACCCAATTGAAAATGCTTTCATTGCTCATAAGGAAATTGAAGTCTGAAACCCCAGCAAACACACAGCAAACAAAGGAGGCAGCAGTAAAAGCTTGGCAGAGCATCTCAAAGGATCATAGCATGAACCTAGTGATGTCCATGAGTCGCAGACTCAATGCAGTCATCAAATGTAAGGGGTGTACAATGAAACGTTGACCTTGCAAATCGTTAAATTTGTCAAAACTATACTTTTGTCCCAATATATATGCGGACTTGACTCGTTGAATAGCTATGGAGTTAGATAGCTGCCAAAACATTTCATAAACGTAAATTGAGATTCGTAAATGTAACTCAAATTGCAAATGCAAACTTAAAATCGTAAATTGAGATTCGCAAATGTAAGTCAAATTGAAAATGTAAAATCTAAATTTGTAACTAAAATTGATTGAAGTGTAGGCTAAATGTAAAAACTGATTTGTGTACGTAATTTTTTTTATCTGTAGCTACATGCGGACCTCATTATAGGAATGTGCGTTCTATTCTCTACATACCTGCGTTTTGTCAGTATGGTTGGCACCAAAATAGAACTGTAACCGTAATTTGGCATTCGTAAAGAGAGAAACGCAAACCTAGACCAGGAAGCCAATTAAAATTAAAAACCGGAAGTCTCAGAAACAAAGTTTCCAAATTAAAAGTTCACAGGTTTTTCCAATGAACTGCAAGCATATGAAACCTTCCACTAAGGTTCCACCCGTGCATTCACAGAAACTAGCTTAAACCAACTAATTTGCTAACTTTGGCTAGAGAACAGCGGTTAGCTATACCTAATTCCCAGGTAGCTAATGGTAAAGCCCCACAGAAAGCGGTAAAATCGCATGTCAATTGGAGATAGAACACATAATTAATTATGGGTGGGCACCTCTGTGCCTGAAAGACTGATCGACTAGGTTCCCACGCCGGTTCACTCGATTAAATTTTACTAAAATGAGATGGCATAAATGGCTGGGCTAATTATAGCCGAGTAAAAAGTATGTAATCCAGAAACGGATAGCCTAGAGACGTCCATGTCCACCCCTGCCCGACAGTAGCCTAGGCTATGCCATGGAGGCTAATCACTCGGGGGTCTGGGGGCATGCTCCCCCGTGAGAGAATTTGTCCAAAAGCACTCTGAAATGGTTCATTCTGATGACTTCTGAGAGTAGAAAATTACTTTTTTTAGTTACACACGTAAGCATAATATTAGGCTATTGACGTTTTTGTTTCCCATATTATTCAGTTTGTTTAGGTAACGCAATCTTCAATGCTTAACGTTAATCCATGTCTTTTCGAAAAATATATTAATTCTGCGGTTCCCACTCTGCTATTAGCACAGGACAAATCATCTGTTTGTAAAATTATGGCTGAAATATAATTGTTAAAGATTGGCGGGGGATAAATTACATACAGGTAACTAAACTGTGGTGGCCTGTAAACTGGAATTTGTTTCAGAATGAAGGCAAACTTTTTTTTACTCTCGTAATTAACATAAAAGATCGCTACTGCTTTGCACTGTTCGCTTGAGCTAAGCCATCGGTCTAGAACGCATTTTGAGGAGACAACATCGTTTGCAGTAGGCTAGGCTAACTATCTATTTGCTAGCTACATCGATGTGAATGTGGTTACTAATTGTTTAAAACATTATTTCCAGCATCAAGTTAGAAAGCTGTATACTGACTGTGAAGTTTAATGTGAATTAAAAGGAACGGTAGCTACGATCGGATTTGGTGTGCCTGCCTGCGGCAAATGTGTAGCCTAGTGTAGGCCTATAGCAATCGCTTATACATTTTAGTTTAAGGCTGGCAAAATGCATTCATGACGGCATGTATAGCTAATTGTTGAAAAAGTAATTTTGTACTCCAAAAGTCATCAGAATTAACAATTTCAGAGTGCTTTTGGACAAATTCTCTCACGGGGGAGCATGCCCGCAGACCTCCATGGCATAGGCTATAGGCTGTCGGGCAGGGGTGGAAAAGGACGGCTATCCGTTTCTGGATTTCATACTTTTTACTCGGCTATAATTAGGCCAGCCATTTATGCCATCTCATTTTAGCAAAATGTGTTGATAAACTCGTGAATGACAATTTAGGACATGAAAGCACAGCCTACTTGAGCTACATAGAAAAT
Organism: Synaphobranchus kaupii; assembly: GCA_029718625.1. Taxonomy (NCBI): domain Eukaryota; kingdom Metazoa; phylum Chordata; class Actinopteri; order Anguilliformes; family Synaphobranchidae; genus Synaphobranchus; species Synaphobranchus kaupii. Next base: position 45,192,509 of record CM056376.1, read on the forward strand.
ATTTTATTCTAATCTACGAGTGAACCGGTGCATCAGTCTTTCAGCCACGGAGCCTGTGAACTTTTAATTTGGAAACGTTGTTTCTGAGACTTCCGGTTTTTAATTGTGGCTTCCTGGTCTAGGTTTGCGTTTCTCTCTTTACGAATTCCAAATTACGGTTACAGTTCTATTTTGGTGCCAACCATACTGACAAAACGCATGTATGTAGAGAATAGAGCGCACACTCCCTATAATGAGTTCCGCATGTACAGATAAAAAAATTACATACACGAACCAGGTTTTACACTTCAATAAATTTTAGTTACAAATTTAGATTTTACATTTTCAATTTGACTTACATTTGCGAAATTCACTTTACGATTTTAAGTTTACATTTGCAAATCTCAATTTACGTTTACGGAATGTTTTGGCAGCTATCTAACTCCATAAAATAGCGTTGTTGTAATAAAGTTCAATTAGGTTAAACAAAAGTCATGGAATAAATGTAGACGTTCTGAATTTATTCCTCACAGTCATTGTTTGATTTGAAATACAAATATGATTAGTACAGAGGAAAAAAACTATTGTCCCAATATACTGTATATACAGTACGTATATGAGAGAGAGGAAAGAAAGCTAGGCAGTAAATTCCAGTTCAATAATTTGGCCAGAACCAGACAACCAGAACAGTACTGGAAAATCATATGTAATACATATACAATACTAGAAAGGTCGCTCGGAGAGCGCATCCCTCCGCCCATGCTGCATGTTGATGCATGTACCGTAAAATCAGGTATACATTGATAAGCAGTTGGAATTAGTTTTGAAGATTTGTTGGGATTATTGAAGTGCTTTTACTACTGACTCTGCAGGGGAAGCTCATACCATGGGCAGACAGAGTATGTATGGGTAAATATTTTCCATGTCAAAATGAAATGAAAACTAGTTAAATATGACAGGACTGACAGCAGTAATCTTGCATGGTGTTTGATCCATTTGTCCTTCTTTGTAGGCTATCAGAGATCATTTAGTAGGCCTAGAGTATAATAAATTCTCAATAGAAGATACATTTTGACAATTAACTGGGAATCAGTTTGAACGGGTGCTACCGGCCTGATCACGGGACCTCACATTCTGTTTCACTCACATATCAGTCTGGTAGCACCCGTTCAAACTGATTCCCAGTTAAAGGGTAAGTTCGCTATTTTGGACCTTGGACCCTATTTGCGGTCCGTCTTCCATGAACCTGACCCATGAAGTCCATTTTTTTCGCTGATCGGTCCAGTATTGAGTTCGCTACAGATTTCCTGTAGGCTCTCACTGGGCTACAATAGAAGTCAACGGGGCAATTAGAAATGTTATGGAAAAAACAACGATAAATGTGCTTTTATAGCTCAGTGTGTATTCTTACGGTCTCAGTATGCTCTCCTGTGAAATGTAAGCTATCGCAAACGCAAACCGAACGTTGAAACAACAGTTCCATTTGAAACAGAACTATTTCTCCGACCGCACTACCTCGCACTGACTTCGGATAACATTACCTGCGCAACTTCAGCCTCTCTCTCTTCTCTTGCTCTCTTATCGTCCATCTCTTGTAGTTCCGTGTCCGTGTATTCTGGCTCAAATCTGTAGCCAGTAACGTCAGTCAAAATCGAATTCTTCGTCTTCGTAATCATTATAGTAATCCATCATCCAAGTTTTTTTTGTGCAAAGTGTAGCCTACGTTGCTGCAGGTAAACAAACGCAGACTGCTCACCTAGATAGTTTCGTAAACGGCCGGCACACCTTCCCGCTCCCCTACCCCCGACACATAGTACTCCGCGGGAGCAGCGAAAACAAGCAACAGAGAAATGCTTACTTCCAAGCCATGCCAAGCACGTAAAAATGTTCGGATTGAGATACATTTCACAGGAGAGCATACTGAGACCGGTAACAATACACCCTGAGCTTCCCGTCTCATTTATTGTACATGAAAGCACATTTATCGAACATTTCTAATTGCCCCGTTGACTTATATTGTAGCCCAGTGAGAGCCTACAGGAAATCTGTAGCGAACTCAATACTGGACCGATCAGCGAAAAAAATGGACTTCATGGGTCAGGTTCATGGAAGACGGACCGCAAATAGGGTCCAAGGTCCAAAATAGCGAACTTACCCTTTAATCACAACCGTTTAACTAATATGGGGCAGGGCTAATACGATGATTGTACCCACATGACTAACCCACGTTTCATTGCTCAGATTGGTTGTAGGTCTATCCAATTCCGTGCAGCATAATTTTGGTCTGCAATCGTTGATAAGGTCCCTTGGAAATCCAAAATGAATCGAGTTTCCAGTCAAACCCCATTAACTTTTTTCGAATTGGGCTTGGTGAAGCCAGGCTAATGTCATTATATCAAAATGTGTACATCTAATGTTCTTTTAACGATGTGAACAGAGTTCAATTGGCCATATTTAGCTAGCTAACTAACTAGCGTTTTTTTTACCTTTCTGTTGTGTGCGCAGGTAGTTCCCTGCAGCACCAACAGACAGAAAAAAAATGGAGCGACATTGGCTACGTTAACCATGAGAGTTCTGATTCACTTTAACAATACATTTTCAAGTTATTTAATACTGGTTAGGCTAACGTTACCAAGTGTAACAAGGTGTGTGGCTAGCTAGCCTAGAAGCTAACGCCGTTGTAATAACGTTACTATTTTGGTCACCTTCCTAAGCCAGTACACCCAAGTTCGCTACTTCTAGCTAGCGAGGTTGCCTGACTAGCTAGCCTATTTAAGCTTATCAGTTAATTGATGATGGCTTAAATAGGCAGATAGAATGCTAGTTAGATAGGTGAAAGAACTTCTATAGCTAGCCTATCCGTTAACCGGAACTCCGCTGGTCAATCACATCGGGGTGTATGTCAGAAAACGGGTTTACTGGAATCTCTGAGTTTGCTAACCCTGAGATTGAATTGAATTAATCTCCGGGTTAGCAAACTCAAAATTTTCACTAAACCCGCTTTCTGGAATACTCCCCCGAATAGTCAGTTACATCAACTACGCAAATCGGCTAGGCTACCAATAACACAGTGAAAGGGACCACTTCACGTGAACAGAAACATGTAGCGTAATATATATAATATATAAAATACTACGATTTTCAGAAATAATATGGTTATTATTAGCCTACCTTATATTTTCCAAGTACCTCGAATGTCGACCGTAGAGCTGTTCCTGTTGTATCCAGCAGACTAGATGTAGTTTTTCTGAAAGAGCAAACTATTTATGCTCCGGGGTTTTAAACTTAAAGTTTAAAGTTGAGGACTAGAAGAATGGGCAATGTAAGGCATATATTCTATTTACTAAACGAAAAGGCCAAAATTATTACACAAAAATAGAAAAACTATTCGTGGGCTTCAGTTGCTGCTAGGGTTGCCAACCGTCCCTTGAAATAAGGGACGATCCCTTATCAGTTCAATAAGGGACGGGTCTTTTATTGTCCAAATAAGGGACGATCCCTTATTTCAAGTGACGGTTGGCAACCCTAGTTGCTGCCCACATTTCACTGCCTCACTGCCTGACACCATCTAGTGGTCAAAATCACTAAACATGGCGGCGCCCCCCATTGCAAAACATTGTAAACGCGTATATATTTATATTTATTTCGAAAACCACTGATCAAATCCGCTCCAAAATGTAATGGGTTCGTCCTTGGCCCATACTACACATACATACTATACTACACACAAATTGGTCTGGTAGTTTTTACGTAATCCTGCCCACAAACAAACAAACAAACTCACCCACACCACCGAAAACATACCTACTCACTCTGAACATTCGCCCCCCCCCACACGCACACGCACACGCACACACACGCAAACACACTCATACATACACACACTCACACACACCCTAAACCAAAAAAACTGGTCACTCATACACACAAGTTTTTAGGTCATAGAGCTGATGAAAACAAATCAGTGGCAGAACAAATCAGTGGCAGAACACAAGACATATGCGAATGGTTTATTAACATTATGAGTCACACACTTATAACATTCATTTTTTGGAAATGAGTTATTACAAAATGTATGACTTGACGGGTCAGAATATGTTCTTATGTTCTAATGTTATTTCTTTGTGAATGGCGTCCCACATCCCTTTGGCTTGTCTCTAATCAAATTACACTTTACACAAACCATCCAAATACGATAACAAACCACTGATTAATGAGGAGTTCACTAAGAGCTGTCCCCAAGAAACAGATCACAGATTCCTCGCCAGAAAAGATTTATGAATTGACATCAAGACCGGCCATCTGTTTTAACAGCACACAGCTGAGAGATTTCTGTGTCTCTCGATGCTGGGTTTTTTTACTGTCCTCGATGTTAAACTGCTCTTAAGTCTGAGTTCTGGCACTTGGATATTACGTTTCACTTTAAAAGCCATTCAAACATTTGATTTGTCAGGGATCTGTTTTCACTTTAGCAGGCTATGACTTATGTTATAAAGGCTTTATACTCCTGTTGTGAGATAATGGCAGTATTTCATCCACTTATTAATGTTGTGGAGAGCTACCTCGGACGACAAGAGGCCCTGTTATTCAAAGCTCTGCGTTTTGCTTCAGTCGTTCGTGTTTGGTTGTCAGTGATTTGTTCTGTCGTCTTTTCATAGGCTCTTACAGCAGGGATAAAATTTTAAAAAGTGTGCAGTCATACTCGGATGGATAAGAAGTTACATAAGATGTGATGAGCCTCAGCATATTTATTTCCTTGCTTTGTCCCTAGGTTTGTGTGTGTGTGCGTGTCTGTGTGTGGGCATGTGTGTTCTTAAGCTCGAATACAGATGGAGAGGGTGGGTTAGACCTTTGTACTGGTTTGGGGCACTCCCAACCACTCCCAGTCTCCCTGCTACCGTTCTCTGTGATGGGGGGTCAGAGCCAGCTGGCTCCCCCAGTTTGTGTGAGTGGGCGGCTGATATGCAGCCAGTCGGCAAATTAAATTTCAGTACAGATTTGTTTTTCTTTTTTAATCCCTTCTCCCCCCTCTTTGGAGGACAGCTTTATTATACATTTTCTGCATTTACAAAAAAGAAAAAAAACATGAAAAGAGAAGAAAAAAAATTGCTATGCCTCAATTTCAGATCTGAATCGGCTCATGAATTTTCAAAGCCCCCGCCCCCCCCTCCACCCACCACCCATATGGTCACTGTCCAGCAGTACCACACCGTGAAGGCCATTTTTAATCATGGTACAGATTTAGCTCCCCCTTTGACTTCATGCAAACAGAACACCAGGAAACCTGTGGTTTTCACCCAGAGATTTTCAACTGCACTACCCCACCCCCAACCCACATTTTATTGATTTTTATTTTTGCTGTGCAACTGCTCGGATCGACAAAAGGAATCTGGCCCATTTGGCTTAAAAAAAATTCTACAAAGGAAACAAAAAAAGACTCATCTTAAAAAGCAAGATTAATTAAAACATTGTAATTCCACCACGGGTATAATTTACCATGTGGTTACTTTCAACCAAAGAAAACAACAATTTAAGTTAGCAAATAGTTTAACCCCTGCACAATAAATCAATTTAACTACAGAAGCCAGTGGTTCAGTTTTATTGTAAAACCACACACACAAAGATAATAAAAGCTTTGAAAACAAATATTTTCTTTGCTTAACAGTGCTCATAGAGTGTGTGAGTTTTTCCTGCAAAGTTTCCACTTGCCGGGCGGGCCAAGGCCACCCCACCCTGTGAGGCTCAGACGGTACTGCAGAAAGCACAGGCACAGTGATCTCTAATCTGGAGCCATTAGCTCTATCTAAACACATTCCCCATGTTATAGGAGGCCTCTCCTGCCTCCCCAAAACCCCCCACCCCCCTCTCTCACACACACACACACACACACACACACACATGCACGCTCACACATGCACAAACACACACACGCACATGCACATAGGCACACACACATACACATATGCGCACACATACATGCACACAAGCACATATGCACACGCAGCACACACACACAAAATCTGGAACCATAAGCTGTATTTAAATAAGCCATTTCCTATGTTATGGGTTGCCAGTTCCTTGTGTCATTGGTCATTGGTCATTGGCAGTCACTCTGGGGGGCAGGAGAAGTGTGTGTGGGGGGGGGGGGGGGGGGGTTGGGCTTGTCAGGCGAGCCCCACTGAGCTGGGGCCCTCTCCTCATTTGTTTTGGGTTTCAGAGGGACATCCTCAGAGACCCCCCAAAATTCCTGGCCCCTGGTAGGCACTCAGAATCTGCAGCCGGAGAGAGACAGCCTTCCCAATGTTCAGATGGCTGCATTCATGGGAGCACACTCAACACCACCCCCCCCCCCCCTCCCCCCCTCCCCCCATACGGTTTTATATCCTATGCATTGTGTGCACACAGCATTTCATATGATGTGTACATAGAAGTGGCTGAGATAAAGGAATTTGCTAATGTTTAAAGCTAATGCACTGGGGATTCAGGCAAAGAAAAACCACTTTGTTCAGAGTCCGGCACTCTGACCACTACTTCACTCCACTAGCCTTACGTCCCATACCCCATCTCTGACTCAGATGGCTACACCTGCGGAGAGGGGCGGGGGGGGGGGGGGGGGGGGGGGGGTTGGGCATATATAAGATCTCCACATCCCCCCACCTCCCCAGGTTCTGCTGCACCATGGCTCGCAGACGCGGTTCGGCTCATGGTTCGAGAGCAGCAGCGGATGGCTGTACAAACCCAGGGGAGGAAACTTCAGGTCCAATCAGGGCTCCTTCTGGCTTTTTTAACCCAGAGCTCTTTAACATAAATGACTTAATACTAAGCAACCATCAACTGCTTTGTCCTTTAGGCCCCAATTCCCGGCAGAAATGTGCCATGCTAGAAACCCTGTTCTCAGTCGCTGCTCATAAACACCCTGTTTTGTATCAAAAAGATCAATCTTGAAATGAAGTAAGTGGACACCGTAATGGCTAGCTGTTAGCCTCACTCCCCCCACCCCCCTCAAACACACTCTCCTTCCCTCTCTTTCCATTCAGTTCAATTCAATTCAATGATGTTTTATTGGGAGGACTACTGAAGCAGCATTTCCAAAGTGTTTACAAAAACACATATGAAATAGAAAATATCAATGTTATATTAATATCTCCTTATCAAAATTACCTTCTTTCTCTCTCTCAGTTCATTTCTATGATGCTTCACTGGCAGGACATTGAGAACAGTATTGGCAAAGCATATACAAAACATATACAATATCTAATTACACTACATTGGAGGTGACCATTGCCCCCCCCCCCCCTCTCTCTTTAGATAGGGTTGATGATGAGTTCGAGATGATCATGGTCTCTCTCACTCTCATTTACACAAACTCCCCTTACTGCTAAAATGGATGGTTGTCTGGCTTGGGCATCCTGTGGCAGAGATTAGAGCATGATGGCTGTCCTCCCAGTCCCAGGGCTAATGAAGGAGGTCCCTGGAAAGGTGAAGGAGGACTGCACCACATCGCTCCAATAAAAGCCAGAAACAGCCTGGCCATAGAGCGGTTCCTTCAAGGACACACGCTGTAAAATAAAGCGCCGTAACAGATGTCCCAATTAGTCTCACAAAATGGGAGCTTTGTGTGCCATGCCTTCAACGAGCCCTGCTATCTTATTTTACGCTGAAAAAAACCCCCAACAAAATGCTCCACTTTAAATGAACTCTAACAGAGCTTTTTTTTTTTTTTACTTTGACAAGTGTACATTTTCTTCATTTTGGGTTCATATAAATTGTTTCCAGGGTTGAACTGACCCTGAGCATTTTTGCTGTGCATGGTGACTTAGCACGGTTTGTCACTGCAGCTCTTGGGATATTGTACCAAACATTTAATTTTTAAGGGGAATTAAATTGATATACAGTATTGGCTTACCTTCACATTTTTTATCAAATAATAGTCCACTTGAAAAACAGGACAGCCCAAACCGCACAAACACAGTAAAAGCACAGCTGTATAACTTTTTTAAAGGTTATTTTTTATTTATTTAATTAATTTAATTATGTTTCGGTGTCTTTTCGCCTGTTGTTTCTTTCTGATGCACAATTGCAAGGGAACCACCCGTGTTACAATGTGTGACACAAACTAGCTAGCACATTGGCGTTAGAAACAGAATTTCCACAGCACCACCTGGCGGCAGAGGGTTCGAGTTAACTGAGGCACCACATACAGTGAGGTACTTTGTGTTTAGAAACAAGTTCTGGGAAACAGCGTTCTGATGGAAATTAATTCAACGTGTCACCTAAACATTTGTAAACACTCGCAGGAACGCCTGAACTGTGTAAACATGTACAAATCAAACAACTCAAAAATGACGCAAGGTTTGAAAGGTATTCAAAATGAATTATTTTTTCTTCCTACCTAATGTCGGTTATTGTTTTTGCAATTAAAGTGCATTTTACATCACTGCACCTGTGTGCTATTCAAGGTAATGTCTCTGAGGCGTTTCCAGATGGTGAACAACAGTGCAGAAACATAGGCTACGTTCTTATTAAAACGTTTGTAAATAAAAACTATTTTGTTAGTAGACGGTTTTACATCGTGTAGTGTAGCCTAGGTGTTGTGCTTGCGGGTGTGTTTATTGCTGTTGAAAATTAATTAAATCAAAACGTAAATAAATCACTTCGAAATAAAACGTAGTGCATTCACACAAACTGATTAATATTAGTTAATTAAATATTGGACATAATTACTATATATGTAATAGCCTACACATAATAGCCCAGTTTCTCACTGTGGTTCAATTCTGCATATTCTGCGCATATTCACTGACCTGTGGATGTGTAGCCTATTCATGAATAGGGAGTTAATTTATATGGCAGAATGAATGGGATAACTTAGAATTACATTCTTTTGGCATTTTGCCATTTCGGACGCGCATATAGGCTATTACCGACCCACATAACTCCCTTCTTCACAGATACTGTACACAGAATGTGTGCAGTGCAGACACAGTTCTGTGAGTGCAAGTTCCGTCCGACTGCAATGACTGCGCTGCAGGCGCAGGCGCAGCAGCTGCTGCAGTGGAACTGAAGCACAGATAGAGTGGCGCGCGAACCGGGAGAACACTAAACTCTGACAACTTCCGGTTTGTCAAACTGGAGTGAGAGGGAAGTTTGAGATTGTCGCCGAGTGCCGAAGCGGTGGCTGCTGGCACTTTAGCGGCTGCGAGAAAGGCATACAAGAACTCCTTATGTAAAGGTAACGCTATTTGCTGAGGTATTCTTTTTTTATAATTCGGTGACAAATATGACACATTTCAGAATAGTTTGTGTTTTACAAGATTCTGGCCGATGAATTAGTCAGTGAGCTGGTAATATTTTTTTGCCTGTTTAACTTTACAGGAGGCAACAAGATATGCTGGGTAGGCTACGTTAATATTCCCAGTTTAACGTTAGTTGAAATTACTTTCTCATAAGGTAACAGTAAACGTTCTAAAAATAAAATTGTTATGCTAACCGGTTAATACGTGTTGCGTTAAATGTTTGTAAATCAGTCTTCAGACAATAACACCTGAGTGTGGCGTTTGTAAATACAGCTGGCGTTAGTGTGTAACGTTAACGTTACTGTTAAAATATCATATTTGTGTTGTGATTCTGAACGCACGGTCAAACTGAGGTAAGTAAGGTTAGGCCTAATTCCGCGGAAATATGTTAACGTCATTTAACTTCTCATAATGCAAAGCTCTTCGTAGGTTCGTTTTATTTGGATCCTCTGGAGGTTTTTTTGAGGATTTGGCTATTTGTCAGCCTGCTATTATAATTTCCACGGTTTTATGTTTCAAATATTTTAAATGCCATTTGCCAATATTTTATTTCTATTCAGAAGAGGTGTAAAATCCAGGTTCAGAAAGTAAAAAATCCTCCCCAGTATTTTGTTCCAATCACCTGGATTTGCTAATTAACATAATTCTTCAGCCGGGAGGTAGAGCTAATTAGTGAAATCAGCTGGTTTCTGGGTGGAAGAAACACTTGGCAGGACTTTTACTTTCTGACCCCTGGATTTTACATCTGTACTATTCAGTAACAACAGTTTAATATATCTTCCAGCATATATTCAAAAGGGGAAACGAGTTTAAGTGTGTTGTGCAGCAATAATGTGTAAATATTCCCCACCGTTAACACTTTTTACCTCAGTATCATATTCTGCATTCCCGCCTAACTGACCTCAGTGGGACAACACGGGAGGCAGACACGTGCACGGGTTTGACACAGTTTGAAAATGTGATTATACAAAACTTCAATAGTTTTGTACCCTTTTTCTTATTTTCAGCACGGGCAGCGTATAATGATTAACTGCTGCCATCATTTTATGACTTAATACTTTTTACGAGCAATATATAACTTTTCATAACATTAGCGAAAATTTTGCCAAAGAACAAATCTGTGCAAGTGCCTGTATGCACGTCAGTCAGTTAGTGATGTGTTAACACCTAAATGCCTAAATGTGGATAACTGACTGACTGACTGGCTGGCTGCCTGCCTCCCTGATCCCCCATTGTTGAAAAGCGCATGCGTAAATTGCAAGTGTTGAAAAGCGCATGCATAAATCTTGCGTAATTATGGTAAAAAGTTGAAAAGTGAATGCGTAAAATTTCAGTACTTACGGTAAAAAGTTAGCTGTCTACAGGGTTTGTATACAGTCAAGCCGGAAAGTCTACACACCCCTTTCACCTTCTCCACGTTTTATTACGTTACAGACTTATACTACAATAGATTGAGTAAATTTTTTGCCTCAAACATCTATACACAATAGCCAATAATGACGAAGTGAAAACAGGTTTTTAGAAAATATGCAATTTTATTATACTGACAAAAATAGGTTATTTAGGGGTTACATATCTGTACACACCCTTAGCCTAATACTTGGTTGCTGCACCTTTGGCAGCGATTACAGCTTCAAGGCGTCTTGGGAAAGAAGCTACGAGCTTGGCACACTTGTTTCTGGACATTTTTGCCCATTCCTCTTGGCATATCCTTGCAAGCTCCATCAGGTTGGATGGGGAGCGTCGGTACACAGCCATTTTCAGCTCTTTCCACAGATGTTCAATTGGATTCAGATCTGGGCTCTGGCTGGGCCACTCAAGGACATGCACAGACTTTCTCCGAAGCCACTCCTTTGTTCTCTTGGCTGTGTGCTTCGGGTCGTTGTCATGTTGGAAGGTAAAGGTCCAGAGCGCTCTGGAGCAGGTTTTCTTCAAGGATCTCAGTGTACTTAGCTGCATTCATATTTCCCTCTATCAGGACTAGTCGCCCCGTTCCCGCTGCTGAAAAACATACCCACATCATGATGCTGCCACCGCCATGCTTCACTGTAGGGATGGTATTAGCCAGGTGATGAGCGGTGCCTGGTTTCCTCCAGACGTCACGCTTGGTATTCAGGCCAAAAAGTTAAATTTTGGTTTCATCAGACCAGAGAATCTTGATTCTCATGGTTTGAGAGTCCTCTAGGTGCCTTTTGGCAAACTCCAAGCAGGCTGTGATGTACCTTTTACTAAGGAGGGGCTTCCGTCTGGTCACTCTACCATAAAGGCCTGATTGGTGGAGTGCTGCCTGGATGGTTGATCTTCTGAAAGGTTCTCCCATCTCCACAAGGATACGCCGGAGCTCTGTCAGAGTGACCCTCGGGTTCCTGCTCACCTCCCTGGCCAAGGCCCGTCTTCCCTGATTGCTCAGTTTGGCCGGGCGGCCAGGTCTAGGAAGATTCTTGGTGGTTCCAAACTTCTTCCATTTACGAATGATGGTGACCACTGTGCTCTTTGGGACCTGTAAAGCTGCAGAGATTTTTCCGTACCCTTCTCCAGATCTATGCCTTGACACAATCCTGTTTCTGAGGTCTGCAGATAATTCCTTTGATCCCATGGCTTGGAGTTTGCTCTGACATGCACTGTCAACTGTGGGACCTTATATAGGCAGGTGTTGGCAATCCCCAATCATGTCCAATCAATTGAATTTATCACAGGTGGACTCCAATTACGTTGTAGAAACATCTCAAGCAGTATCAGTGGAAACAAAATGCACCTCAGCTCACTTTTGGGTGTCATATCAGTGTGCACACTTGTGTACATATGATATTTTACATTTTGATTTTTTATATATTAGCACAACTGTCTAAATGTCCTGTTTTCACTTTGTCATTATGGGCTATTTTGTGTAGAATTTTGAGACAAAAAATGAACTCAATCTATTGTAGAATATGTCTATAACGTAATAAAACGTAGAGAAGGTGAAAGGGGTGTGCAGACTTTCCGGCTTGACTGTAGATCCTTGAAAGTCTTGAAAATACTTGATTCTTAAAGCTCAGTTTTCAAGGTTAGAAATATGCTTGAACTTTGCATAAACTACTTGAAAATGCTTAAAGGAGCTATATGTAACAAATTTACTGTACTAAATCATAAAATGACCATGATATGTCATGAGAGATTAAGGAAATATGCTAAGTCGAAATACTGGCTTCTCCGACAACAATGCTACAGCCAGTATGTTCTCCTTTGAAATTTACATTCCGGGTCAGAACGTCTGTATTTGTTTTGGCCTGTGTGATTCACTATTCTCCGAGTTGACTCCACCGACTGCCCATTACGAACAACCAGATGTACTCCAACAGCCGATTTACGAATGGCTAACGAATGGTTCAACATCGTTTTCATTTAGCTAGCTAGCTAAAGATTTAAATATATATATATATGTATATAGTTACTAGCTAAACATACCACTAACGTTAGCTTATATCTGTGTGACTGTAAACATAGCCAGCCATGCATCTAGCTAACATTGACAGAGTTATAAAAAATCCACATGAGCTGGTTTATAATTTGCAAACAATAAATAAATTGCAAACGTATACATTAGCTGATCAACTTACAGTGTAGGACTCGTCGTTGCTTGTCATTGTCAAAATAGAATAAGTCTCAAAATATAATGTTCCGCTCGGCTCGTCCTGCGTCCGTGTTCGTTTAGTGTCCTCAACCTGGCAACCCGCATGAGCTTCGAGTCTGGGGAGGAGGGGGCGGGCGGAGACAACTCTCCAATATTGTGAATTTGGACTGCAGTACCCATTTTAAATGCTCGGTGTCAATGTTACATATAGTTCCGTTAAGTTTTCCATAACTCATAGTCAAGTAAAATTTGACAAGAAACCGTTTTCGTTAGGTCACCTGTGACGTTCGATTGCGTGCACTGCTAACACAGAACAGTTACAGTTGAAGGTGCTAGCGTCCGCGACACATGACTGCCATCATGCTTGGCTGCCGGTTCAATGAAAATTGGTTTAAAAATTAATGTTACAGGCTGTGGCTACAGCAAGGGCCGGCCTCACGCAAGGCTTACTGCAAATTTTGCAGGAAAGACATTGACATATACATGATGGGGGGAATCAGCACTGATAAGCCATGCTAAAGGTAATCGGAGCAAACGTGGTTTTCGTCAAAACTGTCCAACGTTATCGTTTTAGCGGCAGTAAAGAAAAAATATGAGACTATATTTTTAAAGACACACAAGAATAATAGCTGGGAATTAGGGGTGTAACAGTTCTGAAACCGAGACCGAAACCGTGATACAAACGTCCACGATCTTGTGTCGCGGTTCTGGAAGACAGAACCGCGACACACCCCCTCCCCCAACGCCAACCTGCTGCCACCACTGCAGATGCAGCCTGTTGAGCTCTCATTACATTACTCATGTAAGAAAACTCATTTTTCATTTCACAATTAACAGAATAACACATGTAAATCACAAAATTATTATTCTATTTAAAGTTAGGGCAAGCTGCAGGGTTTTTCCTGGTAGAGAAATGGGTTTTGACGGTACCAATGCGAGCGTACGCAGTGCATGAGTAGCAACATTTTTTTCATTAATTTTACCGTAAATACAGTTTTTGGAGTACAAAGAGCCCATGTAGGCTTTGGTTGTAATGTACCAGTAGGGTTGTGTTTAGGAGTTAGGTTTTAGAAATCAAAGGTCCTTGAAGCTTTTTGCATATTACACCATTTAGGCTATTTTGATAGCGCACAAATAGAACAATAAATAAACAACACTATAAAACAGAAATAAAAAATTGTAGCTACACATTTAAAAAATAAATAAATAAAAACGTACAAGAACACAATTTGTGTTTTTACATAACAACAGCAACATAGACTATTTCAGCTCTAGAGGTCACTGTGGAAATGTCGACTGTACGGGATTTTGGCGAAACGTGACAAGATAAACTGTTCAGGGTTAATCATAACACAGTGGTAGCCTACCTGCATATAGCCTACAGGTAAGATATTTGGTTTTTAAAATTTTCCTATTCATAATGACTCCAAGGAAATTTTTACCTTAATCTACCATATATCAGCGCACAGTAAATTGGAATGAGCATTTGTCATGCCCTAAGAGACAAGGATATACGTCATAGCCTATATTATGTACGATAACATGAACATAAAATAGTATTCCACCATCTGCAAAATGCTGCCAAATGTTCTATCTTCAATCAACATCGGTAGCCTACATCAAAAATACATTTAACGATTGCACTACAGTATGTGAAATGCACTCAAAATGCGAAAATAACAATAGGGCTATCAAACATATTGGAAAGACAGTGCTCGAGTGGAAACACGAACGTACATATGTAGCCAGCGAGACCAACGGTATTTTAGATGCAAAAATACTTACATATCGGAAAAGGGAAACTCCCGTCCGTAATGCGTATTCTATAGAGCTTGCGTAATACTAGACCGTTAAAAACGAAAACTGCCGTTAGGCTGGGCTGTAGTAAATTGTAAAAAGCATCGAAAAAGACATGGCATATACCGTTGCTCAGGTTATAATGTACTCTATTGGATAAAAAAGCCGACAATTAAACCAGAATGAACTGTAATGAATGAGACAGGCTTACAGGGCATGGGGGTATTACGCGTCGATGTTTCAGATAGTGTAATAGCGGTATAAAGTGTTGTATATTTCTCAAACCGATTGTACCAGACAATAAATGACCACTGAATTTTGAAAGGAACATCTCGATGTGTAAACCCAATGGTAGAATTGTATATTTATTTCATATTTAGTAGCATATATTGCTAGTAGAATACATGGTAGAATGAGACAGTACTTTCACAGTTTATTTTGCATTTGAGTGAGTGTTTTCTGGCATACGATCAGGCTATTGTTGGGTTTATCTCGTTGCTATGACGTTATTCTAATTTTATATGATGAATAAATATATTTATGAACTCAAACATAGACACTATTGTCCACTATGTCACGCATGGGTAGGTATAGACTAGGTGGGGAGTTGCTTGATAAATGGACTTGCTACGGGGAAATAGTGACACTTAGAAACTTGCTATTCAACAGAAATCGTCACGAACCGTCTACCAATAAAGTTAAAACACAGAGTTTGTGATTTCCACTAATAGTTTGACTGCAGTAGCAACGAATGTCTCAGTTGAGCAAAAAGGTCCCGTCTACGCAAAGGAGTTAAATCAGCTTTAACCATGGCGATTTATAATTTACACATTTATTCATTTAAATCAGGAAAAGTATAGTGGGGCACACGTTACATTTTAGGCATATGCTGGTGCTCTTTTCCAGATCGTTTTTCATCCACTGGCAAAGTGCTAAAATCCGCAATTCAACTGTGTAGTTTGACATGGATATCGTTTGGTTTTTTTAGTATGGAAGCATATCCGTGCCAAAATTCGAATGAAAATGCAAATCGCCGATTGCATTTTGTTTACATTCAATGTGTGCAAAAACCATGACATAATTCAAATGAAAATGAAAAAGGCCACTTCGTTTTCATTTGCAAGTTAATGTACGCACTTTATCTGACAATTTGAAAATGTTAATGCAAATCCATTTCACATTAAAGTTTTCTCGCCCTCTACGACACAACCCTGCCATAATTTTAATGAAAATGAAAAACCACATTTGCATTAGCAGTTTCTTATTGCAATCGCACGATCCATGACAAAAAGGAAATAATTCAATTCGCCATTTAACATATCGTTTTCATGCTTTTGCAGCACAAGAGTGACATAATTCAAATGCAATGGCATTGCATCCGTTTGTATTATCATTTCCGCGTGTTCACGCAAAAACCCTGCCAAAAATCCGAACTGAACATGCAAACTGTCAAAGCTGCCCATCAAGGCGGGGCCTTGAAGAAAGGGGCGTTACACGGGACTGTTCAAACTACTGAATTTATGGTTCAACTTCAGTGGTTGTCTGTGATTTCAGTCGTCAGGCAGTTACCAGGCTAGATAGCGATATTTCCTAGTTCTTTGTGTTAGGCGATAATAGGCTAAATGATACGAATTTAAAAGGAAACGAGGTAGCCTAAGAGTTACGACGAGCCATAGCCAGCCCAATGTTAATTTAGTTAACAGTTTAGATATGTTCCCCTGCTTTCGTTAATCTGGTGTGGTAACTAGCCTAATGTTAGGCTACTGTCAAAACCAGCCGGCTATTCATGGCAAGCTATGCCTGAAAATGTGCTACCCTTTTCACCGTGGGCATTTCCAGCACAATTTCTATTAATGAATGTTTTCTTTTAGATAGCCTTAGCCTACCTACTTAGGCTATGTGCAGAGCAAAGAACGTAGTTCACAGAAAGCCTGAGACAGCGATCGAAACGAGACAGCCTACAAAAACGGGGGGTTATTTTGTATGGTGTAGGCCTATAGGCTTTTAAAAATATATAATTAAAAATACTCGTGTTGGCATATTCCGCGTAGGCTGTGTTGTGTAGACAATTCATGTCTTTACCCAGCAGACGGCAGTAAAAGACTTGTAAAAACTGAAAGACACAGCAATTCAGCTTATTTTATTATTGGGTGAAAACACTGGGGAAACGACCCCGGGGCACAACCCCGACTCTGATCTCCCTACTCACAGGAAATTTTACCTGTAGACTGGGCTATTGTAGCCTAATAATCCATATTTAGCCTAGTCATTAAGCAACATAGCCTAGGCTACAGATTAAAACAAATGGACATTTACACGATTATATTTTTATTTTATTGTAGCGAGCGCGGAGAATGAGGGAGGGAAACCGCGGTTTGCAGTATCGCATCGCTCCAGCCGAGCTTCGTTTTATTCAACGCTACCTTACCAGCTCTGAAAAGAGCCGTTGATTTGTTGCAGGATCCAGCTCAGCGTTGTTCACAGTTAGGAAGCACTTTTTACTAACACCACAATCGCTTCAGGTACTGCCTTATATTAGAACTAGTCGGCTGTGATTGGCGCACACACTTACACATTCCTAGCCAATCACAGCCACGCATAACACAGTTAAACGACAGTTAAAGTTTTACAGTTACGTTTAAAGTTTAGGTTACAGTTAAACGACAGTTAAAGTTTACGATTACACAATACGCGGCTAACAAGCTAACAACACAATTAAAACACACACAGCACGCTATTTACAATTATCTACACATCGACCGGGTAGCGGCTCACTACCCGGTCCTAGCTGGCCAGTTGACAACCCCCAGGCCTCCACATTGCCCCCACCGAAGGGGTCAGAAGTCCCCGACGACCCCGCGGTCCACCCACAACTCACATCAAAGTCCTGTAAGTGGCCTGGGGGCCGCCGGTGTCGTTTAGGTCTCCCGGTAGCACTCAGCGGAGTGTCGCTGGGCTCAGGCTCACTGGGTAACGCAGTGTCGCTGCATCAGGAGTTGCCAGGGGCCTGTAGGGCGCGAGCCGGTCCTGATGTAGCACCACCAGGCGCCCCCGGCCTGGCACCCTGATTCGATAAACCACCTCAGGGAGCCGTTCCACAACTTCCCCAGGCCCCCGCCAGCTCGCTCACAGCTTGGGCGACAGGCTCTCCTTCCGCTCAGGGCAATAAACCCAGACCTGCTCTCCCGCTGCAAAGGCCCGTCCTCTGCAGCGCGTGTCGTACCACCGCTTCTGCTTAAAGCCGGCGGAGGCCTGGGCCTTGCGGGCGAAGTCGTGAGCGACGAGGAGGCGGTTCCGCAGCTGGTGGTAGTACTCCTCCCGAGTACGGCTGGGTTCTTCAGGCTCGGGCGGAGCCCCGAACACCAAGTCCACTGGTGTCCTGAGCTCCCGTCCGAACATTAGGGAAGCAGGGGTGAGTTGGCTGGACTCCTGCACGGCTGACCTGTAAGCCCACAGGACCAAGGGCAGGTGGCGATCCCAGTCCCACTGGTGCTGGCTGGCTAAGATGGCTAGCTGGGTAGCTAGTGTGCAGTTAAATCGCTCGATGAGGCTGTCGCTTTGGGGATGGAGTGGCGTCGTTCGGGTCTTTGTCACGCCCAGCCGTTTGCAGACCTCAGCCAGCACCAGGGACTCGAAGTTGCGCCCCTGGTCACTGTGGAGCTCGGCAGGGGCCCCGAAACGGGTGAACATCTCCTCCACGAGCCTTTCCGCCGTCGTCGCCGCACTCTGGTCTGGTATAGCGAACGCCTCCGGCCACTTGGTGAAGTAATCCATCGCTACAAGAATGTAGCGATTGCCGGAGTCGGTGACGGGGAAGGGCCCGAGAACGTCCACCCCCACCTGTTCCATGGGGGCCCCCACCAGGTGTTGTTGCAGGGGTGCTCGGGAGCATTGATTAGGCCCTTTCTGTGCCGTGCAGGAGTCGCAGCAATGGACATGGAGCTCGATGTCGTGACGACACCCCGGCCAGTGAAACTTCCCCCTCAGCCGGTGCAGGGTTTTGTTGTTGCCGAAGTGGCCCGCCCCCACCGAGCCGTGGACCAACCTGAGGACATCAGGGCGGAGCGCCCGTGGCACCAACAGCTGCAGGATGTCGCTGCCCCGGCCTGGGGCCTGCCACCGTCTGTAGAGGAGACCGTCGCGCTGCACCAAGCTGCTGTACAGGCTGTAGTACCTCTCTGGGCTAGGCTAACGTGGTCACGTAGCCGCTCTGGCGTGAGGGCTTGCAGAAATGCATGCAGCGCTAGCTTCTCCTGCGCTGCTGCATCGAATTCCAGGTAGGCCTCGCGGGCGTAGCACTGTACGTCGGCCTCACAGCGGTAGCGGCTTAGCAGCTTTTCCCGGCTTGCTTCGGCGGAGCGGTGCTGGATGAACTGCCGTTGGAGTGCTGCTGTCAGAGCCTGCAGGTTTTGTCGCTCCGCCGGCGGCAGGTCCAGGATCGCCTCCAGCGCTGGGCCCTCCAGGGCGAGTGCCAGGTGTCCCACTGTGCTAGGTACGACTCCAGCGACGCTGTTCCGTTAAAATGAGGTAGCTTAAGCTGCATTGTCAGCTTTGCGGGCGTGCTGTCGCGGCTTACCGATGTCGAATTCTCCTGTCTGCCGCTGAAGCCGTCGGGTCGCCTGGACACTCGCACCGCGGGAGTCTGCCACTCGGGGCTGGTCATAGCCCCAGCCCTCCTCGCCTTCCTGCGGGTCAGCTCTCCGATCGACCGCTCCAGTTCCCCTATCTCCCTCAGCAGGGCTCGTTCCATCCCACTTCCGGACACCAATGTAGCGAGCACGGAGAATGAGGGAGGGAATCAGTGGTTTGCAGTATCGAATCGCTCCAGCTGAGCTTCGTTTTATTCAACGCTACCTTACCAGCTCTGAAAAGAGCCGTTGATTTGTTGCAGGATCCAGCTCAGCGTTGTTCACAGTTAGGAAGCACTTTTTACTAACACCACAATCGCTTCAGGTACTGCCTTATATTAGAACTAGTCGGCTGTGATTGGCGCACACACTTACACATTCCTAGCCAATCACAGCCACACATAACACAGTTAAACGACAGTTCAAGTTTTACAGTTACGTTTAAAGTTTAGCTTACAGTTACGTTTAAAGTTTAGGTTACAGTTAAACGACAGTTAAAGTTTACACAATACGCGGCTAACAAGCTAACAACACAATTAAAACACACACAGCACGTTATTTACAATTATCTACACATCGACCGGGTAGCGGCTCACTACTCGGTCCTAGCTGGCAGTTGACAACCCCCAGGCCGCCACATTATTATAACGTTCCGATCTCAACGCTGTAAGATGCGGCGGTAGCCTCTATCATGCTGATTTTACTGTTGTGGCCTAGCCTACTACAAAAAAACATTTTAATTTGTTCAATTTAAATAGGCTAGGCTACTTGAGAGAGAACGTAAAAACTGGTCTTTTTAGAGGGTGTGCGAATACAGTGAGTTCCGACTGTAGCCTATCTACACAGCTGTAAAATAATAATAAAAAAATCCATGTCAGTATTGGCACAGTGCCATTATGCTCCGGCTTCTAAGAACATAGGCTACAGAATCATTTTAATTTAAATAGGTCTACCACTCAGACAAAATTTGAGACATAAGCACTTATTTTATTGATATTCTGTTTATTTTATTTTAGTGACATGGAATATAGGCTAAGCAATAGCTCAATGTTGGCTTATCACACAGCCCTGTCTAAGGCAAACCGGTTAACGGAAATCTATTGCCTCTTACTGGAAGTCCTCCCTGCTGTTAAGGTTAAGTTAGTAAACAACGGGCTGGCTAGGCTCATCGTAACGTTTATGCTACCTCGTTTCCTTTCTAGTTTTTAGCATTTAGGCTGTAATACCGAAACACAGAGGACTTGGAAATGTCGCTATCTAGCCTGGTAACTGTCTTGACGACCGAAATCACAGACAACCATTGAATCATATTATGTTCAGTGGTTTGAACAGTCCCCTGTAACGCCCCATTTCTTCGAGGCCCCGCCTTGATGGGCAGCTTTGACAGTTTGCATGTTCAGTTCGGATTTTTGGCTGGGTTTTTGCGTGAACACGCGGAAATGATAATGCAAACGGATGCAATGCCATTGCATTTGAATTATGTCACTCTTGTGCCGCAAAAGCATGAAAACGATATGTTAAATGGCAAATTGAATTATCATTTCCTTTTTGTCATGGATCATGCGATTGCAATAAGAAACTGCTAATGCAAATGTGGTTTTTCATTTTCATTAAAATTATGGCAGGGTTGTGTCATAGAGGGCGAAAAAAATTATGTGAAATGAATTTGCATTAACATTTTCAAATTGTCAGATAAAGTGCGTACATTAACTTGCAAAGTGTCCTTTTGCATTTTCATTTGAATTATGTCATGGTTTTTCCGCACATCGAATGTAAACAAAATGCAATTGGCGATTTGCATTTTCATTTGAATTTTGGCGCGGATATGCTTCCATAATTTAGGTGTTTTTTTATTTTTGTTTTTTTGTGCTACTTTGGCGGCGTACAGATAGTTGTGTGACGAGAAGCGAGAGAGCCAGCCAGCTAATAAAAATGCATTTGCGTGTGGTTACAACTGCACAAATCAATCAGGGAGGTCAAAGAAAAATAGCAGAAAATGTTTACAAAAATATTATTTCAAAGTGGCAACTAATAGGGTATCTTACCTCGCTGTTGTTTGAATAGGCCTATGCAGTTAACGCAGTTAACTTGCAGACGGCTATGTATAATGTTAAAGCTAAGTTGAAATCATCTAGTAGCCTGTATATTGTTCATTAGCCTATATATTGCTAACTAAGTAGCAAGATTCAACGCGTTTGATTTTTAAGCTGTATTTTTGAGTGGAAGTCGATGGAGAACATCCCTTAGTAGCCTACCGTGAACAAGCTGTTGTTGTCACTCATCTTCAACATGTTTGTCATCACATGTTCATTTTGGAGCGAGCTATGATGTGTCTACTACGAAAACAAATGCTGTTTTGTGAATCATGAGACAGCAGGGAATGTTGCAGCTACAGTACAGGCCCAGCATCTCAGAGCAAGCAGCCAAACTGTGGGTTAAGTATCTCACATCAATTGCTCCATACCTGTATAACCTGATTACATTACATTACAGTCATTTAGCAGATGCTTTTATCCAAAGCGACATACAATAAGTGCAAACAGAGATGTCATCGAAATCACTATAGAACAGACAAGACAAAGCACATCCTTCCCATAATGTAGCAGCTATCCGTAGTAATGAACGTTGAATGTAGTTCACAGTAAGCTATGGGTAAATCAGCTATACTACACTTCTATTCTAAATATTATAAACTATAACAAACAGACAGGAAAACACAGGGAACTAGTACCATGAGGTCCTAGATTAGAATATCAGTCAAGGTGGAGTCTGAAGAGGTGTGTCTTCAGGCCATGACGGAACGCAGGCTGGGTTGGAGTAGAACGAAGGGGAATGGGGAGTTCGACGGTAGATAATTGACAACGCTGGTCTGATTGCACTCTGAAGTAGGGATGCAAAACACCCTATATATTCACTCAGGTGAAGCTATTTTTAATTAGCAACACAAAAGACCGGCAGCTGGCCTAAAAACACAAAGCAAGTTATCAACTGACCACTAATGCTGCAATTTACATCAACTGCACCGTGACTACGCTACAAACAGTTCGATTAACTAACGCACAGCTGAAACCGAATGAAAATAAGACACTTAGCCTATCCGACGGTAGATAATTGACAACGCTGGTCTGATTGCACTCTGTTTAGATATCAATTTAGATATTAATTTAGCTATTCCACTCCCTCCCATACACACTCACTGTAGTCCCCCTGCCATAAACTTTACCATTGCTTAGCAATGCTGGGTTAGCTAGCAAGCTAACGATACATTACATTAGTCATTTAGCAGACGCTTTTATCCAAAGCGACATACAATAAGTGCATACAGAAATGTCATCGAAGCAACTACAGAAGAGATAAGACAAAGCACATCCTTCCCATAATGTAGCAGCTATCCCTAGTAATGAACATTAAATGTAGTTCACAGTAAGCTGTGGGTAAATCAGCTATACTATAATTCTATTCTAAATACTATTATAAACTATAACATCAAACAGTTAGACAAAAAACACAGGGAACAAGTACCATGAGAAAAAGTCCTAGATTAATGTATCAGTCAAGATGGAGTCTAAAGAGGTGTGTCTTCAGGCCATGACTGAACGCAGGCTGGGTTGAAGTAGAACGTAGGGGAATGGGAGTTCGTTCCACCACTGAGGAGCTAGGGTGGAAAAGCTCCACAGTTGGGACGAGCGAGAGCCGTTGATATGGAGGGGGGGGAAGTGCGAGTCGCCCTGCTGTAGAAGAGCGAAGTAGTTGAGCAGGAACATAGTTCTGGATTAAGTCCTGCAGGTAGGCGGGGGCCTGTCCTATTGGCTGCAGTGTAGGCCAGGGTCAGAACTTTGAACCTGATTCTGGCTGCAACTGGCAGCCAGTGGAGTGATCTCAGCAGGGGGGTGACATGCGAAAATTTCGGGAGGTTGAACAGAAGCCGGGCAGCTGCGTTCTGGATCAGATGAAGAGGCAGAATGGCACAGGCTGGTAGGCTTGCGAGCAGGGAGTTGCAGTAGTCCAGGCGTGAGGTGACCATGGTCTGGACACGAAGCTGGGCGGAGTAGGTGGTCAGGTACGGTCGAATCCTCCTGATGTTGTACAGGAGGAACCTGCAGGACCGTAGAGGGAGGGAAAGAGAGGAAGAGTTGAGTATCGTCAGCATAACAATGGTATGAGAAGCCATGTGAATTAATTACTGAACAGCAGGACCCAGTACAGATCCCTGCGGGACTCCTGTAGAAAGGGGATGGGGTGCAGCGACTGAACTATCAGTGAGATATGATACAAACCAAGAGAGGGCAGTCCCAGAAATGCCCATCTCAGTGAGTGTGCAGATCAGAAGTCCATGGTTGACCGTGTCGAACGCCGCAGACAGGTCAAGTAGAATCAGGACAGAGGAGAGGGATGAGGCTCTAGCAGTGGCGAGTAGGGGTGGGACAAAATATCGATACTGGAATATACAGTGCATCCGGAAAGTATTCACTTTATTTCTCTGGACTCATTTTCCTATAGAACTCTATGGGGAAAAAAGTCAGGAGAAACAACCCTTAAAGTGATCCATCCACATCTACTCCATATCTGGCAACAGAGTGATGGTTTGGGGCTCGTTTGATAGCTCAGACCCTTGATAACTTACAGCCATTTAGCCAGCCATGTGTTCCATACTGTACCAGTGTAATTTACAGCTGAATCTAGTCTCACCCCCCAATTTCCATAGAGATCCATTCAAATGCAGAGAGGTTATAGTATCGCTTGTAACAGTATCTGAAAATAAGATATCGACAGTTTTTTGATGTTGATGGTCACAGACTTCAGGAAGTAACAGCATGTAAAGGATATGCGACCAAATATGAAATATGATACTTTAAAAATACGTTAAAGCAAAGGGTATGAATACTTATGTAAATGAGAAATTTTATTTTTTTATTTTTAATAAATTTGCAAAAATCTCAAAAAAGCTTTTTTCACATTGTCATTATGGGGTGTTGTGTGTAGAATTTTGAGGGACAAAATGAATTTAATCAATTTTGGAATAAGGCTGTAACAGAACAAAATGTGGAAAAAGTGAAGCGCTGTGAATACTTTCCGGATGCACTGTATCGTCATACTTCCTCTTGCAATACATTATCGATACACTGGCGCCAAAAATCGATATTTTTATTAAAACATGCAGGCGCTCTAAACGGATTCGCCACAGCCACAGACTGTAAAATGCATAAAATGCACCGTTTTTACACACTAAGAAAATCATGTTCACGTATAGAAACAATAATATTTGTGTTGTAGTAAAAGCATTTTCCCTTGCTTACTGTACTATACAGTACCTGATGCACTTTTGGTTTTGAAGACACCTAATTTTTTTTCTCCAAAATCTCTTGTATAAATATATTTAGGAAAGTATTTACCAGTACTTACCAGTATATTCAGCTACAACTATTTTCAGATTAACCGTGAAGAGTTTATCTTGTTACAAGCCCCGTACAGTCCACATTTCCACAGCGACCATCTATCGCATTTAGGGCTAAAATACGTTGCTGTTATTGTGTAGAAACACACGCGCTTTTGTACATTTAAAAAAAAAAAAAAAACTTATTTAAATACATTAGGCTACTTATGTTATGGTTATTATCTCACCAAAAAATACTTTTTCAATGTAAAAAAAATGCCAAGTTACTCACGCATAGCCTACAAAGCACTGTCTGTAAGTCCTTAATTCCAACTTGCAAAAACTAGGCCTGCCTTTAAAAGTGTTGATATCAAAATGTGGCCAAGTTACAACTAACAATATTGCCTGTCGTAGCTCACTAATTAAACTAGCTCTATTCCAAAGCAATGCTATCCAAACTTAGCATATGAAGAGATTGTGGTCATTCAAACTTTAAATGTCAAATAACAAAAATGGCAACATGGAACAACATATATCATTTCAATGAATGTTTTAAACAGTTGACAAATAATTACACTCCAGAAAGGATATGTTTATACTTTGTTGTAAAGTTTACTTTAGAAAATGTACAGGTTTTAAAATGTTCACTGCTGCTACAGATTTCACTACAATTCACAAACAGACATTTACACCAAGAACAATAATTTACAATAGAGAAAGGGGGGATGAATAAATAAATGCAGACAAAAAATAGAAATATGTTTACGTTGAAATATGGTATGCATTGTTCCATCTCAGTTATCAAATTCTGTGAAACTGACACCACAATGCAGTGAATAAATACATAATTCCTTATATATATTTTTTTTTCTTCTTCAGTTACACAGATATCGTGATGTATCGTAGATGAATTGTCTTGCAATGTATGGAGTATCGCAGAATCGCTGTATCGTGATACCATCGTTATCGTGGGCAACGTATTGTGATAGTATCGTATCGTGAGTTACTCTGTGATTCCCACCCCTAGTGGCGAGTGCCTCTGTCACGTTTCAGTGGAATGCCCGGTTCTGAAGCCGGACTGATGCGGGTCAAACAGTTTGTTCCGGTGGAGAAAAACAGACAGTTGGTTAAGGACAGCTCGTTCGAGAGTTTTGGACAGGAAGGGCAAGAGAGATACAGGACGGTTGTTCCTGACATCAGAGGGGTCCAAGCTAGGTTTTTTAAGGAGTGGGCTTACACGAGCCGTCTTAAAACAGCAGGAACATGGCCACAGGTTAGGGAGGTGTTGATAATGGAGTACAGATATGGAAGGACCTCACCGGATATAGACTGGAGGACTGCTGAAGGGATGGGGTCCAGTGGACAGTTGGTCGCGCAATGGTGCGTCACAAGTTGGAGCACGTCTGTGTTTTCCAGAGTCTTGAAGGACGACAGCATAGCGATGGGTTCGGTATGGGGGATGTGGGGGTGTCACCGGATGCGTGAAGGAGTTCCGGATCGTGGCCACCTTCCCCTCAAAGTGGGTCAGGAAGTCATCTGCAGAGAGAGAGGAGGGTGAAGGGGCTGGAGGGGGGATAAGCGTGGAGGAGAAGGTGGAAAAGAGTTTATGTGGATTAGATACATAAATTTTAGACTGAAAAAATGCACTCAGCTGTCACGGTAGCTCATGGCAAGTCGTTTTAACATTTAGCTAGCAAGCTAACGATAGCTTATGGCAAGCCTTTTTAATTTACCAGTTATTCGACTTCCTTAAAGTCATCCTTGTTGGCTGGCCATATAAGTTCGCTAGCTACCGTGATTGCCAAGCTAACGTTACTAACTTTAGGCAGCTGCTCCAACAAGAACCCTAACCGGATATTTCTACACCTGGATCATTTTTTTTCGGTCCCAAAAATTAAGAAAATGTGCGGGGAATAGAGCCAAAGTGTTAGCGGTATGTTTGTACTGACTCAATACGGGGATGTTTAAAATAAAACCAATAATTTATCGGAAAAGAATACAGAGTCTGCGTTTGTAAATGTTTGTGATTAGGTTACAGGATGCCGATGAAAGTTAATGCCAGCTATGATATAATGTAGGCTACTATGCTTTAGCTAGCGTGTGAACCCACTAACGTGCAATGCCGACTTAATCTGGAACAGTTTTCAGAACGGGGTTTCATGCTGCGGAAAACCGTGACAGACTGCTCTGTCACAGTTGAGGTTGGTGGTTTGCTCATTTAATACTATGAGGACAGCTTGCTACCTTTTTAGCGGCACTAGGGACATTTATAATAAAAGTAGTCTTGTGAAAATAACATACAGTTGAAGTTGGAAGTTTACATACACTTAGGTTGAAGTCATTAAAAAACTCATTTTTAACCACTCCACAGATTTCAGGTTAGCAAACTATAGTGTTGGCAAGTCAGTTAGGACATCTACTTTGTGCATGACACAAGTAATTTTTCCAACAATTGTTTACAGACAGATTATTTAACTTTTAATTCACTATATCACTCTGCTGCCAGATATGCAGTAGATATGGATGGATCACTTTAAGGATTGTTTCTCCTGACAAATTTTCCTATTGAACTCCTATTGAATTTTCATATTGGAAAAATAAGTCAGGAGAAGAAACCCTTCAAGTTATCCATCCATATCTACTGTATTTGTGGCAGCAGACTGATGATTTCAGGCTTGTTTGATACGTCAGACCCTTGATGACTTAGAGCCATTTAGCCAACCATGCTGTTCCAGTGTAATTTACAGCTAAGTCTAGTCCACCCCCCAATTCCCATGGAGATCCATTCAAATGCAGAGAGGTTATAGTATCGCTTGTAGGAGTACCGGAAAATAAGATATCAAGAGTCTTTTGATATAGTTGGGTCACAGATATCAGGAACTCATGGCATGCAAAGGATATGCGACCGAATATTAAAAATGGTGACTTTATTCTTAGGGCTGAGCCGAATGCTTTGGAGCTCCGAAGCTTCGTTCGTTGGATTGGGATTCAGATCCTAAATTCAGATTCGAATAGTTCGTTTTTTTTCCTCTACAAAAAAACAAAAACAAAACAATTTTTCCCCCTCAAAAAAGAAGAAAAATTGATGGTTTACTGGATGTTTGTCAACATATAAGTGTTTATTCTATACTGATTGAGCTTTGAATCGCCTGGAAGTTTATCGAACGTACAAGGGATGCGCTGCCTGCTAGCGCGGTTCAGCCATCCACGTGACTTGTCTCCACATTCGCTCATAGACTGTATAAAAATAGCATTCGCTACGATTTTGCCCAAAGCCTGAGGTGAAGTTACAAGATGTCAAAGAAGTCAGCTGTGTGGAAGCATTTTAATATTACCGCTGACAATCCAAAAAAGGTCAAATGCCAAATATTCCAGCAGAAATTGGCATACCATGGTGGAACTACGAATTTGACTAGCCATTTGAAAAATGTAAGTAGCCTAATTTATATATCTTCGTCAGAGTAATAGCCTAGCAACATTAGCATTAGCTAGCCGATCTGACTAGGCTACATTTCATGATATAGCCTAGGCTAGCATAGCATGACAACCTATTACGTTTTGGAAAGAAAACAATATAGCCTACACTTGGCTTTATATAGCCTACACTCGGGAATAGGCTTTAGACTTTTTTCCCCCATACCATGGCTACGTGTAGTCTGAGAGTTTATAGGCCTGCACATAACTGTGAAGACTGCGGCTTATATTTATCTTAAATTTATTTAGGCCTATGTTTCATGTCCTGAACTTCTGTTCCATTTCAATTTAATACTTTGTTGTTTCAATAAAAAAAAAAACGTGTTTCTTTCTTCATGCGCATATTACTGAAATAGATGTGAGCGCGCGAGGGGGCATGTACAAAAGGTTCTATAATTTCTAAACGGTTCATCCGATATGGATGAAAATACCCTCAAATTAAAGCTGACAGTCTGCACTTCAACCTTATTGTCATTGTATACTTTCAAACGCAAAGTGCTGGAGTACAAAACCGAAATAACAAAAAATGTATAACTGTCCAATGAATTATGTTGCTCACTGTGTATGTGTGTATATATACAGTCAAGCCGGAAAGTCTGCACACTCCTTTCACCTTCTCCACGTTTTATTACGTTACAGACTTATACTACAATAGATTGAGTTCATTTTTTGCCTCAAACATCTACACACAATAGCCAATAATGACGAAGTGAAAACAGGTTTTTAGAAAATATGCAATTTTATTTTACTGACAAAAATAGGTTATTTAGGGGTTACATATCTGTACACACCCTTAGCCTAATACTTGGTTGCTGCACCTTTGGCAGCGATTACAGCTTCAAAGCATCTTGGGAAAGAAGCTACGAGCTTGGCACACTTGTTTCTGGACATTTTTGCCCATTCCTCTTGGCATATCCTTGCAAGCTCCGTCAGGTTGGATGGGGAGCGTCGGTACACAGCCATTTTCAGCTCTTTCCACAGGTGTTCAATTGGATTCAGGTCTGGGCTCTGGCTTGGCCACTCAAGGACATGCACAGACTTTCTCTGAAGCCACTCATTTGTTCTCTTGGCTGTGTGCTTTGGGTCGTTGTCATGTTGGAAGGTAAACCTTCGCCCCAGTCTGAGGTCCAGAGTGCTCTGGAGCAGGTTTTCTTCAAGGATCTCGGTGTACTTAGCTGCATTCATCATTCCCTCTATCAGGACTAGTCGCCCCGTTCCCGCTGCTGAAAAAACATACCCACATCATGATGCTGCCACCGCCATGCTCACTGTAGGGATGGTATTAGTCAGGTGATGAGCGGTGCCTGGTTTCCTCCAGACGTGACGCTTGGTATTCAGGCCAAAAAGTTCAATTTTGGTTTCATCAGACCAGAGAATCTTGATTCTCATGGTTTGAGAGTCCTCTAGGTGCCTTTTGGCAAACTCCAAGCGGGCTGTGATGTGCCTTTTACTAAGGAGGGCCTTCCGTCTGGCCACTCTACCATAAAGGCCTGATTGGTGGAGTGCTGCCTGGATGGTTGATCTTCTGAAAGGTTCTCCCATCTCCACAAGGATACGCTGGAGCTCTGTCAGAGTGACCCTCGGGTTCCTGCTCACCTCCCTGG
This sequence comes from Synaphobranchus kaupii, assembly GCA_029718625.1. Taxonomy (NCBI): domain Eukaryota; kingdom Metazoa; phylum Chordata; class Actinopteri; order Anguilliformes; family Synaphobranchidae; genus Synaphobranchus; species Synaphobranchus kaupii. Next base: position 45,222,274 of record CM056376.1, read on the forward strand.
CCAAGGCCCGTCTTCCCCGATTGCTCAGTTTGGCCGGGCGGCCAGGTCTAGGAAGATTCTTGGTGGTTCCAAACTTCTTCCATTTACGAATGATGGTGGCCACTGTGCTCTTTGGGACCTGTAAAGCTGCAGAGATTTTTCCGTACCCTTCTCCAGATCTATGCCTTGACACAATCCTGTTTCTGAGGTCTGCAGATAATTCCTTTGACCCCATGGCTTGGAGTTTGCTCTGACATGCACTGTCAACTGTGGGACCTTATATAGGCAGGTGTTGGCAATCCCCAATCATGTCCAATCAATTGAATTTATCACAGGTGGACTCCAATTAAGTTGTAGAAACATCTCAAGCAGTATCAGTGGAAACAAAATGCACCTCAGCTCACTTTTGGGTGTCATATCAAAGGGTGTGCACACTTGTGTACATATGATATTTTACATTTAGTTTTTTAATAAATTAGCACAAATGTCTAAAAACCTGTTTTCACATTGTCATTATGGGCTATTTTGTGTAGAATTTTGAGACAAAAAATTAATTGAATCTATTGTAGAATATGTCTGTAACGTAATAAAACGTGGAGAAGGTGAAAGGAGTGTGCAGACTTTCCGGCTTGACTATATATATATATATATATATATATATATATATATATATATATATATTAAAAAAATGAACTCACTCATCTGATGACAGATTTTTTACTGAATGCTCTTGCTGCTAAATACAGTATGTAGGTCAGTGGCTCCTTTTACAAGACATTCAGATATTTGATAATGTTTAAAATATCCACGGAGGAATGTCAAATTGGCTCGTGAATGACCATACCCAAACTCATATCAAAAATATTGAACTTGAGGAAAGTAAAAAAAAAAAATTCACCTTTATTCTCTTTCTGTATTAAATGCGCATGAATGTAAAAAGTTTTTGTATAAAAATGTAAATACACCATAATTTGCAGGTCTGCACATTTGGGAAACTGTTACCGGCAGGCTTATGTGTTAGCCGATAAACTTTTTATAAGCAGCCGTCGAGGATGTGTGCCCAGAAAATAAGTGGGCAGTAGGCATGATGTCATTGTATGCCTTTTAAAAAATAAAAAATAAAAAAATACATTTGAAGTTTTAGAAATACAGTTTGAAAAGGAACTGGTCTGGCAACTTACTCACCCGTGATGTCATGCTATGAACACAGTTACACCCCGTTCCACAAGAACTCTTGGGTTTCTCGTTTTCTCCTTTCAACTTTTAATTGGAAAATCGTTTTTAACGGGAAGTCCTGATCTTGTTACTCACCAATAGTGCGAGAAAAATTCACAGACCACAGCAGAATCTAGTGAAGGGGGGGGGGGGGGGGTGGTAAAGGAGCTGCATCTAGTAGTTATTGTTCATGTATAAATGCAGCCTTATACTCAAATTCAGATTTGCCCCTGCAGGGGGTGTGTGCAGACTGGGCTTAATGGGTACCCAGTAAGAGTGTAACGGTACACAAAGATCTTGGTTTGTTACATAAATTTTGACGGTTAGGTACAGCAGAAAAATCCAATGTGAAATATAAAATTGCTTTTCATTTATTAAAATCTAACAGTGGCTAACTGGCCATCATTTCTTTCTGAAGTCATCAGGGAGTGATAACTCGGAGATTTGAATTTAAGTTCCGCACTGCATTAAAGCTACACTGTAATTGTTTGGATCACAGCGCATGCTAAACAAGAAAGAGGAAATTCTTTCCAGCCTTGACAAAATAAGCGGGCTACTTGTTAGCTTGAAGCTAACTGGTACAATTTTATTTTAATTGTGTGTAGTCCCTTCTTAATAAAAATCAAACTAAACTATGTGCGCTTCATCACACTTTTCTCTGGCTAACGGGTACAGAGTAGGGATGTGCATTTGACCTGATTTCCCTGAGTACTCGCGTGGTATTAGAAATGAGTACTCGAGTAATTGTTTCTTAATTTATGTGTGCACCAGGGGCGGCTGGTGAGGTCAAAAATAGGGGAGGCTGCATTTGTTACGAGTGTAGTAGGTGGTTGGCAGGGGCTGTAAATGAGGGGGGGTCCGGGAGGCATGGCTCCCTGTAGAAAATTTTGATCAAAATGACCCTTAAATGGTGATACAGAATCACTATTAAATGGTTCATCCAGGTGATTTTGTCAGTTCCAGCCAATCAGCTGTCAAATGGCTCACTATTCATTCCTCACTCATCATTTGAATACCAACTTCAATGTTGTGTACCAACAATTGTTTACAGACAGATTATTTCACTTTTAATTCACTATATCACTCTGCTGCCAGAAATGCAGTAGATATAGATGGATCACTTTAAGGGTTGTTTCTCCTGACAAACTTTTCTATTGAACTCTATGGAAAAATAAGTCAGGAGAAGAAACCCTTCAAGTTATCCATCCATATCTACTGTATTTCTGGCAGCAGAGTGATGGTTTATGGCTTGTTTGATATGTCAGACCCTTGATGACTTTTAGCCAACCATGTGTTCCATCCTGTTCCAGTGTAATTTACAGTCCCACCCGCCAATTCCCATGGAGATCCATTCAAATGCAGAGACGTTATAGTATCTTGTAAGAGTACCAGAAAATAAGATATCAAGAGTCTTTTGATGTTGTTGGAGGCCATTCAAATAGCTTTAAAATGATGTAAGACTTGGCTTTGCAGGTGCTATACTTTTGGAGATGCAAGTATCTAAAGATTGGAGGTCATGCTAATTAGTCAAAAGTTCGGTGACCCGTACCGCAAAAACTAACGAGCCAAATTACAAAGAAATTAAGTTCTCTGGGTTTCTCATATAGTCAAATCATCACACCAAAAGTCGCTTCAATCTGAGGGTCAGGTGAAAAATCGCGTTGAAGTGACACAGAATGACCCAGATCAGCTTTGCAGGATGGAGCCTTGTCATGGACCAATTTTTTAAATTTCCACCATAAATTTTCAATCGGATTGAGATCCGGACTGTTTGCTAGCCATGTCATTGAGTTGATTTGCCTTTCCTGAAGAAAAGCTTTAACACTCTTTGCCCTGTGGCAAGATGCATTATCATCCTGAAAAATGACTTCATCATCTCCAAACCTATTTTCTATCGATGGAATGAGAAAAGTGTCCAAAATTTCAATGTACACCTGTGCATTGACTGTTGAGGTAATTATTGCCATATCCCCTGGTCCTTTACCTGACATGCAACCCCATATAATAAATGACTGGGGAAATTTCATTGTTTTATTCAGGCAGTCATCTTTATATGTTTCATTAGAACGGCACCAGACAAAAGTTCCAGCATCATCTTCTTGGCCAATGCAGATTGGTGATTCATCACTGAATATCACTTTCATCCAATCATCCACACTCCATGATTGCTTCTCTTTAGCCCACTGTAACCTTGTTTTCTTCTGTTCAGGTGTTAGTGCTGGTTTTCGTTTGGCTTTTCTATATGTAAATTCCATTTAATTCAACCGATTTCTCACAGTTCTGTCACAAACATTGACTCCTGTTTCCGCCCATTTGTTTTTCATTTGTTTTGTTGTGCATTTTCTATTTTCAAGGCATATTGCTTTGAGTTTTCTATCCTGACGCTTTGACGTCTTCCTTGGTCTACCCGTATGTTTTACTTTTATAACCTTCATATTTTGTTTATACTTGCACCAAATTTTAGACACAGCTGACTAGGAACCACTAACATCTTTTGCCACACCGTGTTGGATTTCCTTCGTGAAGGAGTTTTATAATCCTTTCCATTGTTTCAATTGACAACTCTCTTGTTGGGGCCTTGTTTCCTTTCAATTAGCCAAGTCCAACAGCTCGTTAAGGTCTGTAAGCACTCTCTTTTAACTGCAGACTAATTTGAATTTTTAGACTTGTGCCAGTATTTGTTTTAGAAATGTAAATTAGAAGGTGATTCCATAATTTTTTTTTCTCAACATTGAGTGATTCTATCATTTTTTCCTCTACTTCATCTGGAAAGAAAATATGCCATTAATTAAAATAATTGAATTGAATTTGTTTGAGGTATGTTTCACGAAGCCAGAATGTTCAGCTATTAAACAAAAATGATGCAAAGACTAGTCTGTACTTTTGGAGTATATTGTTTGTACTTTTGGAGTATATTGTGCTTTTCAAAATTGAAAATGCTCAGCTAAATTTGTGACTTGTATGGGCCAAGCTGCTTCACTTTAAACTGGCCTTTTTTTTTTTCTTCCCCTGATCACTTGTGTCATATTTATTCACGAAAGAGAAAAGAGTAGAAAAGGATTATAATTGTCCTTGAAGAGGTTCATTTAAAAAAAAAAAAGACAAGAGACTGAGAGATGGAGGGAGGGAGAGACAGTCAGAGGCAGAGAGTGCTGTATAATATGTCTCTTCAATAATGATGTTAATTTGTCAGAAACGCTTTTGAGCAGAGAGTAAGGAGGGTGCTAATAGTGGAATCGGCGTGCGGAGGCTTTGCTGCGCAGACCCAGTGGTGGTGCCGGAGGGGGGAGGGGTCTGGCGTGGCAGGGTGCAGTTTAACAGCTCAGCTAATGAAATACTGGGTGATGACAAATTCACATGGTAAAAAACCTGAGCCCCAGCTGTGCTGTACATTTAACAGAAGTTTTCTGATTACGACTCCTGTCATTTCAGTCTTTCCTCAAAAGATTCATTATTTTGATTCCCACCACGCTTTGTTTTGGGAAAGTGGTTTCGAGCTGCTAAAGACATAGGGATGCAGATGACCTACTGGAAATCACTCTGGGAACTTGTCATATCCCATCCCTCACCCCCCACTACCGTTTAGCAGTTTATGAATGTAATGTACCAATAGACAATGACAGCCTGTGTATGTGTCTTTGTGTGTGTGTGTGTGTCTGTTTCTCCACTTCCATCTCTGCAGTATCTGGACTGGATCAGAACCATGACCCAGTCCGGGTCCTTCTCCGAGCAAGTCGTGGAGTTCTGGCTGGGCAAGGCGGTGGATTGGGGCCAGTCCACCTCCTCCTTGGCCAGGGCCGATGTCCGGGCTCACCTGCCCAAGCTCAGGAACTTCCTACAGCAGCTACTTCAAGAGCTGCAGCTCACAGTGAGTATGTGGGGCTGCAGGGTGAGTCTCTAACAGAGTCAATCTGTAGGGTGAGTAGGGGTGTCACGATACCGATTCGAAATCGAAAATCGATCGAAATGAGCGTTCGATTTCGAACTTCGAAATCACAAGCTGGTTCGCGATTCTCCCAGTTTTTTTTTTCTCTCCCCCCCCCGCCCCCCGCGCGCTCTTCTTAGCCTTTCATGTGATGGGTAAAATGTAAAAAAAAAGTAGCCTACTTGGCCATCTCTAATGTAAGCGTTTCCGACAAAACGAAACTTGACTCCTTCCACTGCATTTTGTTCGTCCACGCAGGCGTGCGTCGGAAGAAAAAAAAACAATGATATTTCAAAGAAGACACAGCTGCTAGTTAACGTTAGCTTACCGGTAGCCTGCATTACTTTTCGACACACCATGGCCACTGCCGGAGTCGGAGATGGAGAAACAGAACTGGAAAATCCTCCTGCTTCCCTCAAGTCACCGGTGTGGCAACATTTTGCCTTCCCCGTGAGTTATATAAACAACGAACGCGTCATTGATAATAATAATAATAATAATAATACATTTTATTTATATAGCGCCTTTCAGAACCCAAGGTCGCTTACAGAATTTGTGAGGGGGGGGAACAGAAACACAAAAGACAACAAAACAAAAGGAGAGATGGTAACAAATGAGATGAAGGTGGAGTAACTGGCTGGTGGAACACACAAAATAAACAAAAAACAACTGGGACAGTAAATAAACATGTACAAAATTCACAGAAAATAACATGGTGGACGGGGTGAGAGGAGAAGAGAGAGAAGAAGAGGGGAGGCTGAGCAGATGGTTAGGGTGGGAGGAGAAACGGAGGAGGGTCATTTAGGGGTAGGGGAGGTTGTAGGCTTGGGAGAAAAGAAATGTTTTTAGCCGGGATTTGAAAGTGGGGAGTGTGGGTGAGTCTCTGACGGTTTGTGGGAGTGAGTTCCAGAGTCGGGGTGCAGTCCTGGAAAAGGCTCGATCGCCAAAGGTTTTGAGTTTGGAAAATGGTATGAAGAGGGTGGTGGTGGCGGAAGAGCGGAGGGTTCGGGTGGGGCGGAGGGGCAGGAGGAGGTCAGTCAGGTAGGGGGGGGCCAGGCTGTGGAGGGCTTTAAAGGTGAGGAGGAGAACTTTAAAGTTAATGCGCTCTTTGATGGGGAGCCAGTGAAGAGATTGGAGTACAGGGGTGATGTGTTCACGGGACCGGGTGTGAGTGAGTAGACGGGCAGCGGAGTTCCGGACCATTTGGAGTCTATGGAGGGAGTGGGAGGTGATACCAGTAAGAAGGGAGTTGCAATAATCGAGGCGGGAGGAGATAAAGGCGTGAATGAGGTTTTCAGCAGCAGAGGGGGAGAGGCAGTGTCTGATTTTGGCAATATTGCGGAGGTGGAAGTATGAGGTCTTGATGACAGAGCTGACATGGGGGACAAAGGAGAGGGTGGGGTCAAGGATGAAACCAAGGTTGCGTGCCAGGGGGGAGGGAGTGATGGTTGAGTCATCGATGGTGAGTGAGATGGGGCCGGTCTTTGAAAGTGTGGATTTGGTGCCAATGAGTAGGAGTTCAGTTTTGTCACTGTTGAGTTTGAGGAAATTATGGGTCAGCCAGGTTTTAATTGTGGAGATGCAGGTATTAATGTGGGTGAGGGGTGGGTTCTGAGTGGATTTTGTGCTAATGTAAATCTGAGTGTCGTCGGCGTAGCAGTGGAAGTCCATGTTAAATTTGCGGATGATGTGACCAAGGGGAAATATGTAACAGATGAAGAGCAGGGGCCCGAGGACCGAGCCCTGGGGGACCCCCTGCGTGACAGGGGAAAGGGAGGAGGTGTGACCGGAGAGAGAGATGAATTGTTGTCTGCCAGAGAGGTATGAGGTGAACCAGTCAAGTGCGGTGCCCTCAACACCCAGCTGCCCCAGCCTTTGAAGGAGGATGGAGTGGTCCACAGTGTCAAAAGCGGCACTAAGGTCCAGGAGCAGCAGGATGTTAAGGGCACCTGAATCAGCAGAGGTGAGGAGATCATTGGTGACTTTGACAAGAGCAGTTTCAGTGCTATGGAGGGGGCGGAAACCAGACTGAAGGGGTTCATAGAGATTGTAGGACTGAAGATGGGAGTGAAGTTGGGCGGCGACAATTCGTTCTAGGGTTTTGGACAGGAATGGTAGGTTGGAGATGGGGCGGTAGTTGGTGAGGATGGTTGGGTCGAGGGAGGGCTTTTTAAGGATGGGAGTGACAGCGGCCAGTTTATAGGCCGAGGGAACATGACCAAGTGCTAGGGACTGATTAAAAAGGGTGGTGAGGTGGGGGATGAGGACGGGGAGGCAGGTCTTAGTTAGGGTAGTGGGGAGAGGGTCGAGGGAGCAGGTGGTGGTCTTGGAGACGGTGATGATGTCAGAGATGAGGGAGGAATCAACAGGGGAAAAGGCAGTGAGGGGGGGGGGTAGGTGGGCGATCAGGGAGGGGGAGGGTGAAAGTCGGGGGGGGGGGAGGTGAAGGAGTTAGTGATGGAGGCAGTCAGGGAGGTATTTATTTGGGAGATTTTATTATTGAAGGAGTGGAGAAAGGAGTTGCAGAGGTCAGTGGAGGAGGGTGGGTTATTGTCGGGGGGCTGGAGTAGTGTCTTAACAGTGGAAAAGAGGATCCGGGGGTTGCGATTTGTGCTGTTGATGAGAGTGGAGTAGTGAGCAGATTTGGCAGCAAGGAGAGCATCGCGGTAGGAGGAGATGTGCTGTTTGTAAGCTTCAGCGTGGACGGTAAGGTGGGTTTTTTTATAGAGTCGCTCCAGCTGCCGACCGGTTTGCTTCATAGTGCGAAGTTCGGAAGTGTACCAGGGGGAGGAGGTGGTGAAAGAAACAGTGATGGTTTTCCAGGGGGCCATGGAGTTGAGGGAATCAGAGAGGATGGAGTCAAGTAGGATGGCATAGTCGTCAGGTGAAGAGGGGGGGGCCGAGTCAGGGGGGAGGGCAGAGGAAATGAGCTGGGAAAGAGTTAGTGGGTTGACAAACTTAATATTACGGAAGGAGATTGAACGTTTTGTGGAGTGATGGGGTGAGGGGAGAGGGGCAGAGAAAAGGATACAATGGTGGTCAGAGAGTGGGAAGGGGAGAGGGCGGAGGTTAGATAGGGGAAGGGAGGAGGAGCAAACAAGGTCAAGGGTATGGCCTTTGGCATGGGTGGGGAAGTTGATGTGCTGGGTGAGGTGAAAACAGTCAAGGAGGGAGAGAAAGTCAGGAGTGAGGGGAGAGTTTGGAAGGTCAACGTGGATGTTGAAGTCGCCAGTGAGCAGGAGGCGGTTGGAGAGAGAAGAGGCGATGGTGAGGAGTTCAGAGAGTTCAGAGAGAAAAGAGGGGTGTGTCTTCGGGGGGCGGTAAAGTAGTATTGCAGTGATGGAGTTGGGGAGGGAGAGAGCAAGATATTCAAAGGTTGACATGGGTGGGAGGTTGAGGTCCAGTTCAGTAACAGATAGGGATTGTTTATGGAGAACAGCAATGCCCCCCCCCTCGGCCAGAGGAGCGGGGCTTGGCGATGTAGCTGTAGTTGGTGGGGGTGGCCTGGTTGAGTGCGTAGTAGTCGGAGGGTTGTTGCCAGGTTTCGGTGAGGAGGAGGAAGTCAATGTTATTGTCCAGTATTAGTTCAGAAATTACAGGTGATTTGTTGGTGAGAGAACGAGTGTTCAGCAGTGCGAAGGAGATGGATAGAGGGGCTGGGGGGGGGGGAACGAAGGTTGCTAAGGTTAGAGGTGCGATGCGTGGTGTTGACGTGGGGGGCGGGAATTAGTCCAGAGTGAGGGAATGTTTGTGCCTTTAGGATAGTGTAGAGTCCGGTGTCGGTTGTGGCCAGAGCCTCGGTGGATGTAGCGGCGGCGGCTGAGGATGCCAGCATTACTGGCAGCGGTAGCAGCAGCGGTAGTGAGGCGGTGGTTGTTATTCAGTGCATGAAGGTCTGAAGGGGCATAGGTGTGTCTAGGGGCAAAAATAGGACTTGGGGGGGTAGGTGAAAAAAGTGATAGTCCAGAGGAAAAAAACAGCAGTAGGAAGAGTGGAAATCCAAGTTGAGACATGAGTGTAGAGGGGAGTAATCCAGGGAATAGATTGGCAGTGAGTAGTAACTGAAAGGCTACGAGTTGAGTAGCATTGAGCCAGAGGGGGGGGGTGATGTTATTGCTGTTGTGCTGGAGTCCCTGAGACCCAACCCGCTGGGCATGGTAGCCCAGCCGTGCCATACCAGCAACCAGGCCAGCAGCTGGAAGAGAAGGAGTGGAGACTCCCCCGGAGGAGGCAGGCCAGTCAGCCGGCACAGCCAGGCCAGGTCGAGCCAGCTGAGTCAGCCAACCCAGCCAAGCCAGCAGAGCTAGCTTAGCTAAGTTAGCTGAGACAGCCACACAACCCACGGAATCAGCAAGGGAGTCTCCACTCCCTCCTGAGACCAGGTTGGGTAGCCGACACAGCTGGGCCAGCGGTGCACAGCAACCAGAAACCACGGAACCAGCAAGGGAGTCACCACTCCCTCCCGGGACCGGGTTAGGCAGCCGGCACAACTGGGCAAAGTTTGTTATTTTTAGCTAGGCCAGGCCAGGCTAAGCCAGCTGAGTTAGCCGGCACGGCTAGGCTAAAGTTGTTATTGATTATTAAGACAGCACGCAGCGGGTAGGTCAGGGCAAGCTCACAAAACACAATTTCAAACTCACCAGCGAGCCGAGCACAGAGGGTGGGAAGGGAAGGGATAAATGCAGTTTGTAATCCAGTAGTATGAGGTGGTAGTCCGGTGAAATTCAGCGAGATCAGGGCAGAGTCCAGGAGTAGGGCACGGAGGAGTTTAAACAGACAATCCAGATGAAGACGAACGGACAAAAACAAAAACATAAAAGAGAGAGAGAGAGGCACGGGTAGAAGCGGCAGTCACAAAAAAACTAGACGCCAGCGGTGCTCAGCCCGGGAGAAAAAACAACAAAAAAGACCAAACATTAACAAACGAATTGCATCGGTGTGGAAATTAGCTCCCATGGCAGCATCGAGGAGTGCACCATCCTCAGAGGTCCTGACGGAAACAATGAAAAACGACAGTTTGTCGGCTATGCTACACGCGAGTACCATACGCCACCTCAGGCAACACGTCAAATATGGCAGGACACATTCGCAGGCATCACAAAGAAATAGATTTGACTGGGAAAAAAACATTGACACAGGCAACTCTTCCATTCTCATTTAGAATTTGAAAATGTAAATGACAGTTGTCAGGGCATGAAAAAAAATGTGTAAATAGTTAATAGCGTGGTACATGTTCAACTGTTTATTATTTCAGATATTAGTTTGTTAAAGCTCTTAACTGTTCAAAGAATGTGAACACGCTCATCTTTTTAAAGAAGAATTTGAAAATGTAAATGACCGTTGTCAGGGCATAAAACCAATGTGTAAATTGCTAATAGCGCGGTAAATGTTCAACTGTTTATTATTCTAGAGTCTAGTTTTGATAAAGCTCTTAACTGTTTAGGTGTGTTTAAATATTATCATATTTTTGTTATTATTTATAATTGTTATTATTCAAATAAAAGTCACTTATTGAGAAGCAAGTATTTTTCTTTACAAATCAAGACTCGATGGTCTAACAATGGCATAGCCATTAGTTAGACTATAGTGCTGGGAAAAAAAATAGTGCTGGAAAAAAATCGAAAATCGGATCGAATCATGACCTTAAAATCGAAAGTCAAATTGAATCGCGGATTTGGAGAATCGTGACACCCCTAAGGGTGAGTCTCTAACAGAGTCGGTGTGCAGGGTGAGTCTCTAACAGAGTCAGTCTGCAGGGTGAGTCTCTAACAGTCAGTGTGCAGGGTGAGTCTCTAACAGAGTCGGTGTGCGGGGTGTGTCAGAGTCAGTGTGCAAGGTAAGTCTCTAACCGAGTCAGTGTGCAAGGTGAGTCTCTAACAGAGTCAGTGTGCAGGCTGAGTCAGAGTCGGTGTGCAGGGTGAGTCTCTAGCAGAGTCGGTGTGCAGGGTGAGTCTCTAACAGAGTCAGTGTGCAAGGTGAGTCTCTAACAGAGTCGGTGTGCAGGGTGAGTCTCTAACAGAGTCAGTGTGCAGGCTGAGTCAGAGTCGGTGTGCAGGGTGAGTCTCTAACAGAGTCAGTCTGCAGGGTGAGTCTCTAACAGTCAGTGTGCAGGGTGAGTCTCTAACAGAGTCGGTGTGCGGGGTGTGTCAGAGTCAGTGTGCAAGGTAAGTCTCTAACCGAGTCAGTGTGCAGGCTGAGTCAGAGTCGGTGTGCAGGGTGAGTCTCTAACAGAGTCAGTCTGCAGGGTGAGTCTCTAACAGTCAGTGTGCAGGGTGAGTCTCTAACAGAGTCGGTGTGCGGGGTGTGTCAGAGTCAGTGTGCAAGGTAAGTCTCTAACCGAGTCAGTGTGCAAGGTGAGTCTCTAACAGAGTCAGTGTGCAGGCTGAGTCAGAGTCGGTGTGCAGGGTGAGTCTCTAGCAGAGTCGGTGTGCAGGGTGAGTCTCTAACAGAGTCAGTGTGCAAGGTGAGTCTCTAACAGAGTCGGTGTGCAGGGTGAGTCTCTAACAGAGTCAGTGTGCAGGCTGAGTCAGAGTCGGTGTGCAGGGTGAGTCTCTAACAGAGTCAGTCTGCAGGGTGAGTCTCTAACAGTCAGTGTGCAGGGTGAGTCTCTAACAGAGTCGGTGTGCGGGGTGTGTCAGAGTCAGTGTGCAAGGTAAGTCTCTAACCGAGTCAGTGTGCAAGGTGAGTCTCTAACGGAGTCAGTGTGCAGTGTGAGTCTCTAACAGAGTCAGTGTGCAAGGTGAGTCTCTAACGGAGTCAGTGTGCAGGGTGAGTCTCTAACAGAGTCAGTGTGCAGGCTGAGTCAGAGTCGGTGTGCAGGGTGAGTCTCTAGCAGAGTCGGTGTGCAGGGTGAGTCTCTAACAGAGTCAGTGTGCAAGGTGAGTCTCTAACAGAGTCGGTGTGCAGGGTGAGTCTCTAACAGAGTCAGTGTGCAGGCTGAGTCAGAGTCGGTGTGCAGGGTGAGTCTCTAACAGAGTCGGTGTGGAGATTGAGTCTGTCAGTGTGCAGGGTGAGTCTAACAAGAGCTGGTTTGAAGCAGGCAGGCAGTTGGCAAGCTTTTGAGCCTGAGTTAGCAGAGTAATAGGCGCTCAGGGACTGGCAGTGTTAACCTAATGTATCCCTGCATCAGATGGAGCAAATTGAGCAGGCTGGGTGAGGGGGGGTATGGAGCGTTGGGGTTTTGTGAGAATGTAGTGTTAAGAGGAACCGTGCTTTCCCACCACCTTGGTCCTATCTTGAAAGGGTTCCTTTATTCACCAGCAGACCCCCAACCCCCACCCACCCCCGCCAGTCCAATAGCCTCAGTTCTTGGCACGTTGGAAAGAAAAACGAGATTTGAGCCGGCAGGCTTTTAGTTTGTTCGTAACGATGGCTGCACTGCCAAGATGTAATCATTCCTCTTGATTTTCATAATTTTTTTCCCTCCCGCTGTCATCGACAGCTTTGACAGGGACCAAGATCTCTTAATTAGAGCGAAATCTTTCCCAGCTTACCCTTGTAAAAAGCAGTTTAAAAAGTTATACAAAAAAATGAAATAAGAAAAAATTCTGTATCCCCAAAGAACTTGGCTGATAAATTAGCTTTATTGTAGCTTTTGCCTGGAGGGTAAAAAAATAAAGTAAAAATTTTAACAGTTTATTCCAATTTCCTCATTTGCATCACATTTTAACCCATAAACGTCTTTTCCCTCCCATAATCCTTTCGACTGGCGGAGCTAGAATTTTTTGAAGGTTTTTTATTTTGTAATTTTTTTAAATTTTTTAAATGAAGCCTCTACTCCTCCTGGCACAGTAGGCAAGGCCTAGCTCAGAGTTTGGGGGAGGGGTGGGGAGAGATGGAGACATGCATGCGCCTGCATAACTTGTCCCCTGGACAGGGCGGCACTGTGAATGAAGTTCCCCTTCACAGGAAGCAGGAACAAGTCTCTTCCAAACATCCCTCGTCCATGTCACGTTCAAACAAACTTGCACTCTTGAGATGACGCACCTGGAAGGTGAGGTTGTGGACGCACATAAATTAATCCAGATCGGTCATTTCCCACATTGACAAAAAAAAAAATCAAATACCACTCCCCCTGCTTTCTGTTTTTGACATGGTGAAACACTATCCACCCGGTTAAAGGCAGTTTTTTAAAACTCTTAATTGTTATTTATTTACATATACACCGATCAGCCACAACATTAAAACCACTGACAGGTGAAGGGAATAACATTGATTATTTTGTTGTTATTGTGGTTCTGTACTATGGATGGATAACTTGAAGGGTTTCTGACTTATTTTTCCATAGAGTTCAATCGGAAAATTTGTCAGGAGAAACAACCCTTAAAGTGATCCATCCATATCTACTGCATATCTGGCAGCAGAGTGATGGTTTGAGGCTCGTTTGATACCTCAGACCCTTGATGACTTACAGCCATTTTACCAACCATGTATTCCATACTGTTCCAGCATAATTTACAGATAAATCTAGGGTTCTATAATTTCTAAACGGTTCATCCGATATGGATGAAAGTGCCCTAAAATTAAAGCTGACAGTCTGCACTTCAACCTCATTGTCATTGTATCCTTTCAAACTCAAAGTACTAGAGTACAGAACCAAAATAACAACGAGATAATCAATGTTATTCACTTCCCCTGTCAGTGGTTTTAATGTTGTGGCTGATCGGTGTAATATATATTATATATATTATATATTATATATATCACGTGGCGCTGTAATGGCGACATGTAGTCCAGCTGTCTCTCGTGTTCGTGTTTGTTAATTTGAATGTGTTTTGTTGTGTCAGGCTTTTGTCTTTTGTTTCTCATGCGCTGTTTGTCTATTGTGGAGCGGGGAAGCGGGCTGTAGATTTTTCAGGGCACTCCTGCCGCTCGTTTTTTATATTGATGAATTGTCTAGTCGGGATAATTTTGTTTGTGGTCGTCACCATGGAGACGGTGTGCAGGGTGCAACATATGCTCGGGAATGTCCGTTGGATCTGCAGCTACGAAGTTTACCATCACTCTTCACCGGAGTTGTAGATGTCGGGACTGATCCAGGACTGCAGGCAATCTTCAAAAGGCCACCAGGGAAGGGAAGGAGAAGATAATGCGGGGGAGGAGTGAGGCGGCGACTGGGAAGGCTGAGCTCTGTTTTGACAGAGTGGACAGAGACCGCGACACTGCGTGTAGCCTATGGAGGAAAGTCGTGTAGCCTATGGAGGATATATATATATATACAGTCAAGCTGGAAAGTCTGCACACTCCTTTCACCTTCTCCACGTTTTATTACGTTACAGACTTATACTACAATAGATTGAGTTCATTTTTTGCCTCAAACATCTACACACAATAGCCAATAATGACGAAGTGAAAACAGGTTTTTAGAAAATATGCAATTTTATTTTACTGACAAAAATAGGTTATTTAGGGGTTACATATCTGTACACACCCTTAGCCTAATACTTGGTTGCTGCACCTTTGGCAGCGATTACAGCTTCAAGGCGTCTTGGGAAAGAAGCTACGAGCTTGGCACACTTGTTTCTGGACATTTTTGCCCATTCCTCTTGGCATATCCTTGCAAGCTCCGTCAGGTTGGATGGGGAGCGTCGGTACACAGCCATTTTCAGCTCTTTCCACAGATGTTCAATTGGATTCAGGTCTGGGCTCTGGCTTGGCCACTCAAGGACATGCACAGACTTTCTCCGAAGCCACTCCTTTGTTCTCTTGGCTGTGTGCTTCGGGTCATTGTCATGTTGGAAGGTAAACCTTCGCCCCAATCTGAGGTCCAGAGCGCTCTGGAGCAGGTTTTCTTCAAGGATCTCGGTGTACTTAGCTGCATTCATATTTTCCTCTATCAGGACTAGTCACCCCGTTCCCGCTGCTGAAAAACATCCCCACATCATGATGCTGCCACCGCCATGCTTCACTGTAGGGATGGTATTAGCCAGGTGATGAGCGGTGCCTGGTTTCCTCCAGATGTGACGCTTGGTATTCAGGCCAAAAAGTTCAATTTTGGTTTCATCAGACCAGAGAATCTTGATTCTCATGGTTTGAGAGTCCTCTAGGTGCCTTTTGGCAAACTCCAAGCGGGCTGTGATGTGCCTTTTACTAAGGAGGGGCTTCCGTCTGGCCACTCTACCATAAAGGCCTGATTGGTGGAGTGCTGCCTGGATGGTTGATCTTCTGAAAGGTTCTCCCATCTCCACAAGGATACACTGGAGCTCTGTCAGAGTGACCCTCGGGTTCCTGCTCACCTCCCTGGCCAAGGCCCGTCTTCCCCGATTGCTCAGTTTGGCCGGGCGGCCAGCTCTAGGAAGATTCTTGGTGGTTCCAAACTTCTTCCATTTACGAATGATGGTGGCCACTGTGCTCTTTGGGACCTGTAAAGCTGCAGAGATTTTTCTGTACCCTTCTCCAGATCTATGCCTTGACACAATCCTGTTTCTGAGGTCTGCAGATAATTCCTTTGACCCCATGGCTTGGAGTTTGCTCTGACATGCACTGTCTGTGGGACCTTATATAGGCAGGTGTTGGCAATCCCCAATCATGTCCAATCAATTGAATTTATCACAGGTGGACTCCAATTAAGTTGTAGAAACATCTCAAGCAGTATCAGTGGAAACAAAATGCACCTCAGCTCACTTTTGGGTGTCATATCAAAGGGTGTGCACACTTGTGTACATATGATATTTTACATTTTGATTTTTAATAAATTAGCACAAATGTCTAAAAACCTGTTTTCACTTTGTCATTATGGGCTATTTTGTGTAGAATTGTGAGACAAAAAATTAATTGAATCTATTGTAGAATATGTCTGTAACGTAATAAAACGTGGAGAAGGTGAAAGGAGTGTGCAGACTTTCCGGCTTGACTGTATATATAAACTATGGAGTTTGTGTGGAATACATGGTTGGCGAAATGGCTGTAAGTCTTCAAGGGTCTGAGACAGGGGTTCTCAAAGTGCGGCCCGGGAGCCAATGGTGGCCCTCAAAAACATTTTGTGCGGCCCGCGTTAAGTCCGCGTGAAAGGAAATGCATATTATATTAGAAATCACTAATGGTCCGTTTTAATACTGTACTGTCTCTTTAAATGTTTTACCGGCAACACAGTGACTGGCGGCTCTTAGCAACTAAAGCGGGCATTACACGGTTAGCTAGTTATCAATAAGGTTTGATAGAAGTTGGACTTTTACAGTATCTTATCTTCATTAATATTTACAGTATAATTGCAAGCTAGCTTAGTAGCCTATTTGATCAGTGTTGCTATTTTTGTGAGAGCTAAAGTTAGGTTTTGGACTTCATTTAGATTTCATGAGTGTATTTTTGTTTTTGTGCGGCCCTCCATCCAATGCAGGCTGCCTTAATTGGCCCTCAGTCACCAAAACTTTGAGAACCCCTGGTCTGAGGTATCAAACGAGCCTCAAACCATCACTGCTGCCAGTTATACAGTAGATATGGATGGATCACTTTAAGGGTTGTTTCTCCTGACAAATTTTCCGATTGATCTCTATGGAAAAATAAGTGAGGAGAAGAAACCCTTCAAGTTATCCATCCATATCAACTGCATATCTACATTACATTACATTACAGGCATTTAGCAGACGCTCTTATCCAGAGCAACTTACACAACTTTATTTTAGCATTTTTTACATATTAGCCATTTCTACAGCTGGATATATACTGAAGCAATTCAGGTTAAGTACCTTGCTCAAGGGTACAACGGCAGTGTCCTACCTGGGAATCGAACCTGCAACCTTTCGGTTACAAGGCCAGTACCTTAACCATTATACTACACTGCCGCCCCATATCAGGCTTGCTTGATATGTCAGACCCTTGATGACTTAGAGCCATTTAGCCAACCATGTTTTCCATACTGTTCCAGTGTAATTTACAGCTAAATCTAGTCAAATTCGCCAATTCCCATAGACATCCATTCAAAAGTAGAGAAGTTATAGTATCGCTTCTAGTAGTACCAGAAAATAAGATATCAAGAGTCTTTTGATATTGTTGGGTCTAGGGTTGCAAAGGGGTGGAAAATTTCCGATAGGAAGTTACACTTGGGAATTTTCCAAAGAAAATTGTGTTGCAAAATTTAGCCTATAACATGGAACTTAAATTTAGTTGGAAAATACACAACTGCAATTCTAGATCTTGCAGCATGCTTTGGTTAAAACAACCCAATTTCATGCGAATTCATTTGAATTTCAACCCTGCACTGTGCATTCTTCCATAGAGTACTCAAGTGACTGTCACACTGGTTTCGGAAGTGACTTCCCCATTCATTTAGACCATAGACATTAACTAAAACTTACTTTTAAACAATTTCTAGTGATTATGTCTTACCATCAATTTCCTGGATTGTTCAATATAACAAAATATGTAGTTTTTCTGGACCAGCTTCAAGTATATTTAACATTTTAGTATTTTTTGTGAATATACCAGCGCTGGCACTGTTTAAAAACTCAATGTCCCTCTGGACGGTTCAATGAAGTAAAATGGCCGAATTAGCAAGGTGGTATGCACTGCCAAAAATGTCCAGACGAGATGATGATATCTGTTTGGTCGAGAACCGCCTGTGCGTTGCAGTAATGGATATGTAGTCCGTTAAAGTGGACTACAAACCGGACTACAAATCTTTAATCATTAGTTTAAAAAATAAAAATTGGAACATGAAATGTATTCTTTATATCCTTATACCACACAGGCTAATCCAGGAATGTTTCGGCTCATTCTATAAATCAGATTTCAAGAAATTGCCGATAATCTCCGAAGTCCATTCTATCTGTCATAGGGAATTTATTTCCAAAACCAAACTCTGCGCATGTCTGACGTACTCACTTGAGTACTCTATTACGTACATGTGTAGTACATTCTTTTATCACATGCACAGATAATTCATAGCATCCTGCACACTACTGCAGGGCCCTCTGCATGCACTGTGCATTCTTCCATCACATGCAGAAATAATTCCCAGCATCCTGCACACTACAGCAAGGCTATTGAGCAGAGGTGGAAATCCAGGGGACATAAAGTAAAAGTCCTACCATGTGTTATTTCCACCCATAGCCTGCTGATTTCACTAATTAGTTCTACCTCCTCGCTGAAGAATTATGTTAATTAGCGAATCCAGGTGATTTGAGCGAAATAGACTTTTACTTTATGTCCCCTGGATTTCCACCTCTGCTATTGAGGCCACACTACTGCATTTGAGCCATTTTTTTTGGGGGGGGGGTTAGGAAATATATTTATTTTATTCAACATTTATGTTTTTTGTTCAATAAAAGAATCCATTAAAGTTCTACTCACAAATGTTTGCATGGATGAAACAAAATGTTTATGTCATGGTTATTGGCAGCCTCTTTTTTCCGTCTTCATTCCAGTTTTTGGATCTCGCTCGGCTATTATTCCTTACACCTGTTTTGGGTTTCCTGCCGGTTATAAATAGCCGAGGACTTCCGTATTCCGGCACTTCGATATTGTCTTTGCTATGTTGGCAAAAAAGTCGGCAAGGTATAGGAATTCGGTCACTGCATTTCTGGTTCGTACGAATGCGAAACGCAGCAAGTCCGGTTAAGAATTAGGATTAGATTGGTTTTCTCTTTTCTTTCCAATCGTTCTTTTTATCCTTTATTCTTTTTACCTGTTACCTTTTGTGTTCAAGCTTTTTTGCCTCTAGAGTTTTGGATAACAGGCTCTCTTTTCTGTTTTTTTCCTTCACTCCTTTTTTTGAGTTTTGCTTTGTTTCACAACCTCCTGTTACGCCTAATTATTTTGTGCGTGAGGTTTTGTTAGTTATTCTCGCTGTTTATCGAGATTCACCTCTGTTTTTGAGGTTGCTTTGTTTTGCCTTGTGCTAGGGAAGTTTTGCTCCCATTCTTGTGATTTTTCTCTGTCCTGGTGCGGTTACTGCCGCTTTTGTGGCGTATTTTTCGAGATACGCTTTTAGAATCCTTATCAGTCGCGTTTGGTTCTCCGAACCTTACACTCCCCCTCACAGTTTATATTTATGTCTGCATATGACCAGATAAATACAGCTAGTACAAATAACGGCAACATTTCCAGTTAATTCCCATATATTCCCGTTAATTCCCATGGAAAGTTTCCACCTTTGAATGTTTCCGGAATTTTGCAACCCTAGTTGGGTCACAGACATCAGGAAGTCATGGCATGCAAAGGATACGCGACCAAATATAAAAAATGATTACTTTATTGTACATTATGTTAAACTGTCCAATATTTTTTGATGCCTGAAAATGGGCGGGACTATGTACAAAAGCTTCTATAATTTATATACGGTTCATCCGATGTGGATGAAAACAAGCTCAAATGAAAGCTGACAGTCTGCACTTCAACCACATTGTCATTGTATCCTTTAAAACTCAGCGATAGAGTACAGAACCAAAATAGCAAAAAATGTTTCACTTTCCAATGAATTACAGCGATCACCGTATGTACAGTGGGGACGGAAAGTATTTGGGCAGTGACACAATTTTTGTTGTTTTGGCTCTGTACTCCAAAACATTGGATCTGAAATGGAACAGTGACTATGACATTAAAGTGCAGACTTTCAGCTTTAATTTGATGGTTTTTACATCCATATCGGGTGAATGGATATCCCCACCACACACATAATGGAAGGGTCCTTATTATTCCTCCTCCACTGTGGCACACACTCGTTCACACGTGTAGTGTTAAACTGAGACAATGTGTACATGCAGATTATTGCATGCAGTGTACGGTGCTTGGCTGTGCTCCAATGGCAGGAAAAAAAACAACTGCAATCTTTGAGATACAATGAGAACAGTGCTGGCTTTGATTATTAACACAGCCTTTTTTTAAATGTATTTATTTATTTTTATTTATTATTTACTGATCCAGAACAAATTGTGTATGTAACCTATAAGCACCAAATATGAGATGCCAAAAAACTGAGCTGCAGTGGAGTATAATGGTTTGGGAGCTCAGCTTGTAACTCAGAAGCTACAGGTTTGATTCCCAGATGGGGCACAGCTATTGAATCCTCAAGCAAGCTACATAAATTGCTTCAGTAAATATCCAGCTGTATAAATGGATTGGATCCAAAATATTTAAGCTGTGAATGTCACTCTGCAAAATACCAAAACTTAAATGCTGTTTTAAAAAAAAAAATCTTAATTTGAAGACTTTACAAACCAGGGAATATAGGCAATTTTGAATGACACTGTTTGACGGATTTGCTGGTAACGCTTGCCCCTGCTCATAACACCAGCGATATGTGTATAATGCAGTTCCGTAGCTTAATGTAGAGAGGTGGAGGGTGAAATTTTGAAAAAATGTGTTTGTAAACAAGCCAAAACTTAATCAGAAGTACATTTCTCTCCTGCTGGTCCCTGGCTCACAGCCCCAGGGACAGATGCAGACCTCTTCGGTGCCAAGCATCGAGGGAGCCGGTGGGAAGACTCACACCTTCCTGTCATGACCTCTCTTTCTCTGTCTCTCCCTCCCTCCCTCTCTCTCCCCCTCACACTCCAGCGTTCCACCACAGAAGCGATGTGCTCCCTTCCCTTCTTGGGCCAGTTGGTGGGAAGGCTCTGCTGGAACCCATGTGTTAGTGCTGACGGTAAATTTAGCCACTTCATAGAAAAACTCCAGCATGTTTCCCGTTCGGGTTAATGAGAAGTGTCTGCAGGGTTGAGTATTAATGCCCTGCTCGTTTTCCAATTAACCTGTTAGGCACCATTCCTTCTCTCTTTTAGGCCATCATTCTCTCTATATATCTCTCTCTCTCTCTCTCTCTCTCTCTCTCTCTCTCTACATTATTTACAAAGCTCTCTCTCATTCTCAGTCATGACCAGGAAAACAGTAAAAATTTTTATTGTTTTAGTTTGGACAAGTAGGAGGTAAAGGAGCAGTTACTGCTTGTTTTTTCCTAAACTTTTGTAGTCATGGGATTATGGAATATGCTGAAGGGGTATTGTTCCCAGGAAAGTATCAAATAAACGGTCTAAAGAATCATTGGATGTGGGTAGGAGGCACTGAATTAACTATTGTAATTATGCTGTTTCTTCTTTGAGAAGTTTAACCTTGTGGTGAACAGGCCTCTGATTGTAGCCAGTATTATGCAGGAGGTCAGTGTAAAACTAAATGCATACAATAATTTCTTAAAATTTATTGAACAAGAGGCACAAGTTTATAATGTGCTTCCATTCTTGTCGCTGCTACTACAAAAACATACAGCTCTCATAAAAGATTTCCAACAAAATATATAAATCACTCTGAAGTGCATACCGAAACAAAGTGGATTTTCCCAACACCAGTTACTTCTGTTATATTCTTTGTCAATATTGTCAATTTTCCCCCCGTGCTGGCCAGATGGAGAAAGCCCCAACCCCATCCTCCAGAATAAAGTGTTAATGTGTAATTGTGTCTGTGTTGTTTTTGGGCAACAGGGGAGAGTCTGGACCGTCTACTCCAGTGCCTGTGGTGGCTGTATAGCAGTGAACCTCAGAACGCAGTGGAGCGGCGGGCCAACCAGTGGATCCGGGTAACTGATCTGTATCTAATTATAGCCCAATCTTTCTTACGCCTCTGGACTACAATTTTATTTTCTGGCAAACTCCTGCTGTGGCATGCGCTCCGTTGTGCTGTCTGATTTAATCCTCCACCTCCTCATTATTGAGTCTGACCTGAGCCTGTTCTTCTTATGGGCCAATTAAAGTTATTTCTATGACTAATTTAAACTTTTATAAGAATTTTGATGCTCATAGTCTCCTCCTTCCCTCCTTCTGCTGAGAGAAATGGGTTTTATTCCAGTGGTTAATCTAATTCATCTAAATGTGCAGTTATGAATGCGATTTCAGCAACTGTGGTGATCGATCAGTTACAGGAAAAAAGAAAGATTTTTGAAATGGCGCAAGACTAACAGTCACTTTTAGTGTAGCTAATGTGAACGGTTCATGAGCATTTATGATTGCACTGTGGCTGGAGGCAAACTAGTGAAAACAGCTCATTAATAACATAAAAAGACCAAAAAAAGCAGCAAATGAGGTCCATTCAACTTTTCCAGAGTTCACACAGATGTCTTACCGTAAACTATGTCAAACTCTTTCAGTTTTTCCTCTACCCTACACACAGACACACACTTTCGCACATGCACAAACCCCCACCAAGATTAAATGTGTGTATTCTTTTGATTAATTTTAATTGAATAAAAGGTCTCGTTAATTAAGAGTGCTCTTAAATTAATCTTTTAATTTGGCAGATGTTTTTTTGGGGGATTTTTTAAGTCTGTTGAGATGGTTGTTTTATTAAATTTGTTTTGTTGGGGGGGGGGTTGGGTGATGGGGTGGGCTGTAGGTGGGTGGGTATTCTATATGAGGGACTGTGGTTTGACTATAAGTGAATAGAAATGTCTTTGTTGAGACTTTGTTGCTGATTTTGCTGAATTGCAGTCTTGAAACGGCTGCTCCCAGGACTGGTGTGCGTGTGTGCGTGTGTGCGCATATTCGTGTGTGTGTGCGTGCGTGTGTGGTCACTGTGCTGGCAGACATCCCTGCCACCGACTCTGGGCGATCCTCCAGCGGTCAGCTGCGACTGCGGAAAGCGACAGGGGGGCCAACTTCCTGTACCCACTGCAATAGCTTTACCCACCGAATGCTCCACAGTGTCACTTTGGAGAGGAGGGGAGTCACCCCCCACCCTGTCCCGTGCTGTCCTCCAAAAACTGACATCATGGCCAGGACAGTCACGTTGAATATTGGAATACTTTGCCAAATAATAAGGAGGGGGAAATGTATATTATTCTGGTACTGTGTATTTTGCTCTGCAGACACTGTTGTCCAGGGAGAGGTTTGACACACAGAGGCTGCGTTAGTCTGCTGGTTGCAGCTGGCCACTCACTGAAGCGGAGTGCTGAAACCCACACAGAGACCCTGGCTGCCACTTCTGGCTTCTGACCGCTGCGCATTAATAGGGGCCTGTTCAGAAAAATATGTGGCTAATTTTAATTCCAGACCTTTTTGGCAGTATCGTTGGGCACCCAGAGAGGACCGGGTAGCTGGTTCGCTATGGGGGCCGCGGTGAGCCGATGCTGGCCTACGTGGTTCCCGCAGCACATTTTTCATGTTTTAGAATGAGTCTTTTATTTTTAAAAATATTTTTTCCCCTCGTTATTTTGCTTACACTCGTTCAGTGGTCGCGGGCAAAGCTCAGTGATCTTGTTACTGGTCTGGCTGTTGGACTTTCTTAATTATTACCAGCAGTCTGAAGGACTCTTGTTAGGTTATTGAGCTCCTCAGCTGAACCCCTCTCCCTTTTAAATGTTGTCAATTTTTTATTTGATTTACAGAGAGAAAATTGCAGTGTGATTATTTATTTTTGAAGAACCGCCGTCGTGAGAAGCGTTTGACACCTCCCCCCGTGCCACGCTCCTCCCTACCTGTCATTGAGGGTTTGAATAAGTGTTACTTAATGCTTTTTGTGGATCAGATGGTAGTAATTGCACATCATGCAAGAATCTTGAAAGAGCGAGCGAGAGAGCATGTACTGTGCCAAGAGCCGTAGAAAACCTCATCACTAACCATGAGTAGTAGCGCTCTCCAGCGGCTGGCCAGAGCCGTTTTTTTTATCTTCCTTTTTCTTCTTCGATGAAAAGCTGCCTCATGTTGTATCCAGTGTTTGTATTTTGTAGGCTTTAGAGAAAGAACAAATAAAAGAAAATAAAGGAAACTGGGTTTGAGGTGATGCCAGACTCACAGCAATTGCATCACAGAATTTGAAACCTTTTTTTTTTGCAGCAGCAGCGTTGACTGAACGTTGGCTTTCACAGCCCCTATAAAGAGCATCTCTGAGCCTGTGTCCAAAAAGGGGTCAGGGGTGAACTGCAAGAGGAACTGTCTTTGGGCTGTAGTCAGACTGCTAAAAAGGCACAGTCTGAGCCTATGGCTGTGTGCGAAATGGCTCCCTATTAGCTATATAGTGCACTATATTCACGTTCCACAATTTTACTTGAGTGTCCGAATACTAACAAACATTTATGCACTATATAGTCCTCTCAAAAATTCCCACAATGCAACGGAATTTGTAGTGTACAAAGCATGTACACTATTAATGTTATGAACACAGGACGAGAGCGTCTTTTAGCGTGAAGACGTAGTGCCAGCATCTCTTTCAGCTGTGCAGATCTGCACTATTCTCCTAATTCTCAAGTGGATTAGTTGTCTCAGTATGAGTATAGCTGACTTTTTAAACTCTTGCTAATCAATATGATAGTAACGTTTAACCCCTTTTTGTAATGGGGCGTGAAATGGGAGGAGCCAAACGCAGCAAGGGGATTATTTAAGCCCTAAGGCCACTAAGGCGGGAAACCCCGCAGTTAAGGGAGGAGACAAGACAGGGAACACACGCACCAAAACTACTGACCGGCTCACTGTCACACACTAAAGAGTAGAAGCGCAAACGCCAAGTTTTCAGCGAGAAAACCAAACAAGGTCAATGGAACAGAGCACAAGGCTCCCATACTTTTACGAGCAAAGTGACAGAAGAAAGAGCCAGAAACAACAAACGCGCTGTCTCGGAAACGAGACGCATAAGAACAGGCGAGTAGCATAAAAGGTACCCATAAAACACACACAGCCAACAAACACTGAAAACGAATACGAATTAGTATACCAAGAGGCGAAAGGAACGGAGATCTAACGTTCCAAGGCTACTCTCGAAGACTCGCAGTCAAACGCAAACATGTCCACAGCATCGCCCAAGCTCCAAATAAGGAGAGACACACCCGGAGAATGAACAGAACTACAGTTCCGAACAAAATCGTCCCGCAGGTGAAAAAGACGAACAGGACAGCAGCACCGGACATCACCGGCTAAAAGACTAACACGAGTTCGATAGAGAATAAAAGCGGTGCCTCTTGGTAAAGAGGAATGTAACGAGACGAAGGAACAGAGATAACGTTCCATGGCTAGTTTCATAGGCTCGCAGTCAAATGCAGAAAACATAAAGGGGTGAACGCCTGATCTCCCAGGAGAGAGAAACATTTTACAGGCGAGCCGACGGAGCACCGTCGTCCCATAACTTTATCAAACATGACTAATGCAAGCTTAATTGAAAACACACGCCCTAGCCTCTCAGTAAAGGAATATGTAACGAGGCGAAAAGAACAGAGCTAACGTTCTAAGACTATTTTCAGAAGCGCGCAGTCCCACACACACACATGTCCACAACATCACCCAAGCTCCATATAAAGAGAGACTCACCCGGAGAACGAACAGAACTACAGTTCCGAACAAAATTGTCCCACAGGTAAAAAGGGCGAACAGGACAGCTGCAACAAAAGACCAATACAACCTTAATAGAAAATAGCACGCACTGCCTTTCATTAACGGGAAATGTAACGAGGCGGAGGAACAGCGATAACGTTCCATGGTTACTTTCATAAACGCGCAATCAAACACAAACATGTCCACAACATCGCCCAAGCTCCAAATAAGGAGAGACACACTCGGAGAACGAACAGAACTACAGTTCCGAACAAAATCGTCCCGCAGGTGAAAAGGACGAAACAGAACAGCTGTAACAAAAGACCAATGCAAACTTAATAGAAAATAACCGGCCTGCCTCTAAGAATAAATAAAACCCTAAAGTCAGTATGATACAAACGCCCTGTCTCTTAGTAAAGGGCAAAAGATCTAGGCAAAACGACAAACAAAGGACAGACCAGAAAGCGGAGACTGAAATGAGCACACAAAACAGGAATTCAACCTGAAAGCTCAAAGCACCAAGGCAAGTACCGCAAAACTCCAATAAAAGCACAAAGGAGCAAAACGGTCTCCTTAAAACCCTAGATCAATCATACGAGTAAAATTTTAAAAGGGCAAAATAAACCACATACAAAACTGCACAAATTATGCCAGAAAATACACCACAGAACAAACAATCACAATCAACAATCAATATCGAAGCCCAGAACGAAAGGAACATGGGCTTAAATAGCTCACCGGCAAACATCCACAGCTGTGAAACGCTGACGAGACTTCTTCGCGAAAAGAAGGAACGGAGCCAAAACTCCACCAACGGAGCAGCGCCCACGTGTGGCGACCGAGGAACAAAGGTCATAAACCATGACACTTTTGGTCAATTCTCACCTATTTAGGAGGTGCTCTGTTTAAGGCTTTATAGCTCCAGGTGTGAGCATCACATACACTTGGTAAATGGCTTAAATGAAACATGACAGGTGTACCATTTACAATACAAACTGAGACTTGTTTATCATAATTTAAGTCAAAATAAAGTGCCACAAATGCAAAGAAACTTTGGAAAAATGCAAAAAAAAGAAATAGTTTTTCTTTAGTTTGCAACAAAATACTGAGAGCTACATAAGTGAAAGAGGTAAATATATACATTTCCTGGATCATAAACTCCATGTCCACAAGTGTGCAAAATCGGAGGATGATATGCGGAACTACAAAAGGTCTATGATGCAAAATATAGGCAGTGTACCCTGGTGTCTTTTAGTGTCTCCAAATCTATCCAAATGGCTAAATTGTGCACTGCTCTAAATAAAATAATAAAATTGAATATATTTAACTACAAATCAACAGTTTTGGCTCATAAAACTCACTTTTGCATCATTTTCAAGTGGGAATTAGTATATTTTCATCAGTATAGAATGTCTCAGTTGAGCAGAATGATGCCGCCGCTGGCATTATCACTAGGCATCTTCGCAAAGGGGTTAACAGCTGAATTCACACAATAACAATTTTTCCTCCCACAAAAAGAAGTTGGAGCAGATACCCATGCAGATACACTGTTATGCGACACCACACCCGTGGCGCAAAATTATGATTCATAAGTGTCAGAAATCTCGATTTACTACTCGCTATAGAGTGTCGTATTGATTGTTTCCCATGTAGGAAATGGCAAATGAGTGAAAGAGGGAGCGATTCTGGACACAGCGTGTCTCATAAGAGTTTAGGGAGTCAAAGGTCAACTGCAGGAGGAACTGAGCTCTGGCTGTAGTCAGACTGCTAGAAAGGCATCAGGGTACTTGAACCTTTTTTTTAATGCCACGAGAACTTATAAATCGGTCAGATATGAACCTTGAAGGCTTGTCATGCACTTTAAACAGTGGAGTCAAACAAGCGAATTGGGGAGGCACTCTTCAGAGACCAATCCCAGAGTCTGTCACGGAGAATATAACAGCAGTCTTTGTTGTGATTTGACGGGAGTGTGGAAAATGGGGAGGATTGAGGAGACTTGGCAAAATCTCCAGAGGAACCAAGGGGGCTTTGTACAATTATGCAAGGTAGCACCAGAAAAATTGAATCTTTGTACACAGTCCTATAAAAATGTTAAAAACTGTAATAATTATAGTAATAATAATGATGGTGATAATGCCAAAAACACATTTTTCCTCTCTTTTTCCAGAATTTACTGTATCACCTCTCTGTGGAGGAAGGACGCAGTTCAGCTAGGAGGGCTGTGAGACATTCAGGGCACGCAACACAGGCACAGACCGACCAGCGCTTACTGTTTCTGAGAAATGTGAGAAGGAGCCTGTGTGTGTGTGTGTGTGTGTGTGTGTGTGAGTGAGATATTATGATATTTTGCTTGTGCTTGTGTGTGTGTGTGTGTGTGTGTGTGTGAGTGTGTGTGAGTGAGAGGTGATATTATGCTTGTGTGTGTGTGTGTGTGTGTAAGGGAGGGAGAATGTATGTGTGAATAGGTGAGGGATGATTATGCATTTGTGTGTGTGTGCATGTTGTAGTGTGTGTGTCTGTCTGTCTGTCTATGTGTGTGTGTGTGTGTGTGTGTGTGTGTGAGTGAGTGAGCGATGATGGGCATTCCGATGTGTCTGTATATGTATGCGTGTGCATGCCTGTGTGCTTAAATGGCAGTCACAGCTCCACACAAATCACCCCAAGGAAGTGACGTTATCTTCAGCAAAGATGGACAGCCGCAAATATATGTCTGTGTGTTTAACGTGTCTCTTCTCCCTGCCAGATGGTGGCGCTGTTGGAGAGGGAGGTCAGAGGGAGTTCCTGCCCTGGGGTCCACCCGACTGAGAGGTTAGTATCATCACGCACAACACAGCACATAAGTCTGAGGGCCATGCTGCTGTGCCACAGAAGCTCATCTGAACAGCTTGAGTAAATGTATAGCCCTATAAATGCTATGTTAACAAAGGTACAGGTGAGTTGCTTTAGATTAGGCTGACATAAAACAGCTAAGTGCTTGAAAGTAACACTGGCCTTGTCCTGGCCTCCACCTGCGCTACTTGTATCTTTTTAATTGATTTTTATTTATTTTTAAAATAAATTTGGTGAGTCTAAGCATATGCAATTCCCACCCCAATTTGGAATGTCCAATCGTCTGCAACTGAACCGCGTTCATGCTGCGAACCCCACTGCCAAAACTCAAAGGCACAGTCTGGATTCGATCCGAGGCTCAACAATGTGGTGCCTTAAAGGGTAACAAAGCACTAAAACCACTTATTTTACATGAAAACTGATACATTTGGGTTTTTGTAAGTGTTACTGATTGATTCTGGTCCAAAACTTGACATTTTACTGCAGTCAGTGCAAAACAGCATAAACCCAAAGGATCTGGCTCAAAAGTGTCTCTAGTGGTAAAACGTAGGTACTGCATGTTCAGTCTGTCATTGGCCAGAAACTTCATCCAGCTGATGTATTCCTCCCAGTGAAATTGAAACCTGTACAGCTACGCCCTGAAGTTGTGGAGCGAGGGCGTGCTACGCCCACTGAACTCTATATCAGTGGCTATGCCCCAGCTATAAAAGCGAATCTCAGAGCAGCGGCCTATTTTTGGTATATTTTTTAGTTAGCTTGATAGTCCCTTGTTTTTTGATAGTTCGTTTTTCAGTCTGGCTTAGCAAGTAGCTAGTTAAATAAATAAAACAATATATATACACTTTATTAAATATAGATATATAGTATAAAGCATATGAAACCTGCGTATCTGACAGGTACGTGGAGAGCTACTCTCTGCGTTGCATGCACGATGTGGATATTTCCTGTATTTTTATGTTAAAACAAAACTAAAATTGACGTTCTGACGAGGTACGTAAAGTATAAATTGTTTACTTTGTTCACACTGTGCCCTTGCTGGCCTGTTTATGTCAAATATTTTTTGTAAACAAACTATTACTCGCACTGCACGACACCGTTCAGTGTGAGCTGCAGTGCTCACTGTGGACGAGAGCAGTTATATACATTTTGTTGGTTAATGTTTAAAGTCACTTTTGAAAACTCAAAGTCAAAATATTTTTGAATTTATGTTTTAGGGTATATTATTGCTATATGTGGTATTTCCTGCAGAAAGTGGGGATCTCGGTCAAATAGTTCAGCCAGGAGTGGTATGCATGCTACACGTTTACCTTTTCAACGTACGTAGCTACAACAGACATTCTGTCTTGGAGAGAGTTCAGTGCAGTGACCACATGTGTGCCCGTTGAAATGGAAACCAATATTTTTTATATCTTGCAGGTAGTGTGATTGACTACAGCCTAAAATGAGTAGCCTACATGGCATGGGTAACTATTTGTCATGATTCTATAGGTGTCCGTGTGATGATGTGCGTGGTGCCTCGGTGACGTGCACCGCTCTGGTCACATGTCTCGAGGCAGCCCCTCTGATTGGTGCTCTCCTGCAGCACCCAACAGCATGTGGCAGAGCAGCTCTCAGCGACGACTTTCTGGACGCATTGAACGCTGCCCTGCTGGGGTGAGTAAATGGAAAAACTAAATTTTTTTTTGTCTGGAGCAAGAATGTCTCCTGTCTACTTGAAATATTGAGAACATTGACATACGTATGTTCAGTTCTTCTTTTCAGTACTTGTGAAGAATTTGTTTTTTGACAGCACAATGTTCCTCGGTTTATTTGCGAGAAGTGTTGAGGTTATTTTGTGTACAGTGCAGCTGGTCTGCCGTTACTATTGAGAATGTGTTCTGTTTTATTTTGTCTGCAGTTAATATTGAGAATGTGTTGTGTTGTGTTTGTAGTTAATATTGAGAGTTTTGTGTCATTTGTGGTTAATCTTGAGAATATGTTTTGTGTTCTTTGCAGTTAATATTTAGAATGTTTTTTGCTTCATTTGAAGTTAATATTGAGAATATGTTTTGTGTTGTTTGCGGTTAATATTGACAATGTGTTTTGTGTTCTTAGCAGTTAATATTTAGAATGTGTTTTGTGTTATTTGCAGTTAATATTGACAATGTGTTTTGTGTTATTTGCAGTTAAAATTGACAATGTGTTTTGTCTGCAGGAAGCAGCTGGTTCTTGAAGAGCAGGCGTTAATGGGCCTGTGGCTTCACAGCCTGCCCAGTTTAGAGGGAACGACCCTGAACCTTGTGGAGTCCGCTCTCTCAAACCCACCTCCATCTCCGCAGGACCTGGAGCAGCAAGTCACCGATTCTCATCTGGTGAGTGTTCCCTCACAGCGTCACAAAGCACGCAAACGCAATTTACAATTTGGCTTATTTGCAGACACTTTTAGCCAAAGTGACTTACGGAAAATGTGTTTGATGTAAAAAGACACCTGCCACTAGAGCAAGAGCTAAAAGTAAAAGGTAAAGTTGCGGTCCGCTGGGCTGCTGGGTGGTTCCTCCCGCGGATGGATGGGCCTCACAGTCTACGTACTATGTCGGCATCTGCACTGAGTGCTGACGAATATGATTGGGAATTACAAAGTGGGAGGGAAAAAAAAGAAAGAATCAGTACTGCCTTAGAGGTGCATGATGCAAAATTAAATTAACTTGCTAAATTAAGGTAGACAAGTGTGCAAACACTGACAAGTGTGTCAAAAAGCTCTTTAATTTTGAAGTGACTTTCACAATTATTTGTTGCATTTTATTTTCTTTATTTTCAAGTATCTACTAACTAACTTTTTAAAGTCAAAATGTGCAAATCTTAATTTTGCTGGCACTGAGAGGAATTTTGTGTGGATTTAAACAAGCTTTGTTTACATCCAGATTGACTTCAGATTAAAGTTTCCTGTGGGAGCAAAAATGACATTAAAGGGCGTTATCAGAGATTGGGCCGAGACTGTGACTATGTCGGGTGTCGGGCTGTGAGGATTTACCTATAATCATATAACAGCCTTTTTCCCCCATTCCCATTTTAAATGAGCTTAGTCACAAAATGGCAGGCAGCTTGGCCTGGAATTCACCATACATAAACACATTCATCAGTTTTGAGTCTCTACATTTTTCTTTTTGTTTGTTTGTTTTTTTTTTCTCTTGTTTCCTTCATTTCCTTCATTCGTATTTAATTTCCATGTAGTTGTTTTTTGGATGTATTCAGAACCTTATTTATTTTTATTATGAAATGTTTTTTGTCTATTTTGTAAACACACATTAGTTTGACGGGGGTGTTCTTGACAAGTTTGGGACCGGAGCAGTCTGGTTCCGGGGGTTGTTTAAATTTCAGTCAGAAAATGGGAAGCGTGAAATTACTGTCACATTCCTGTTTTTTTCCAGCTTTCTTCAGAGGTTTAAATCCAACAGCAATAAACGGCAACTTCCACAGAACGGCGCTGCCAAAAAACAGGATTCTTTGAAAGCTGCGTAACTGACCTTCCCTTAAGTGTCGGTTCTGTGAGAGGCAGATAGCCCTGAAGACATCTGTTTTCACTACGGCTAACCCAGAGCCTCCAAACAGCATTCTTCTGCACTAGTCCAGCTCCTTATTGTGTGATCTCTTCTTCAGTAGACTAAGATGAGGGAGAGAAAAGGAGACGGGAACTAAAAGATGTTTAAATAAATTTTTTTTATTTTTTTAAAAAGCCAGGCCCTATAAAGAAATTTGTGGTTATGGGTTCTGGAGATGGCTGGATGCTGGTGGGGAAGTGGGTGGGAGACCCGTCACAAAATATTGCAGAGGAATGAAATGGGCACTAGGTGGCAACATTTATCTTTTAATGGGCTTTTAGGTTTTTGCTGGAACGCAGAACTCAGTTTGAATGTGCATTGGTCTCACTGCTTCGTTAGTGCATTCAATGTGATTTGACCTGAAAATTATTTTCACAGTGGCATTTCCGCTAGTGCGCCGATATAAAAATTTCATTGTACGATTGTCTTGGCCAACATTTTCACGATATGCGATGTTATCTCCATAATTATTTAAATAAGTTGAAAGTCTTAAAACAGTATTAAAATGTACTTCAATTACTTAAAAAAGACTCATTTATACCAATCAGAAAACATGTTTTATTGTATTGTAGAAATGTTAACATTTTGGCCATGCCAATAACTAGTTTTCATAAAATAACGGAACTAAGTACAAACATTTTTTTCAACAAAATTACATATAACTTATTAAAGTAAATGTAAACATTTTTACCGGGGAAAAGCTCCGTTGTTTCTGGTAACGTTATCTCGTGCTGCCGCGATATATGATCTCTGCCAAAGGAAAACTTCCTTTATGTCGCTGTGTCTACTGAGTGTCAGAGAATAAGAAGTGCTCTCCCCATGTCCATAGCCAGCCTTCTTCTTCAGTTTTACAAACCCCAATTCCAAAAAAGGTTGGGACAGTATGTAGCACATAAAAGCAGAAAGCAGTGATTTGTAAATTCTTTTTTATATATATTTAATTGAAAACAGTACAAAGAAAAGATATTTAATGTTTTACCTTATCAACTTTATTGATTTTTGTAAATATACGCCAATTCCGAATTTGATGCCTGCAACATGTTCCAAAAAAGTTGAAAAACACGTTCCAAAAAACACCTGTTTGGAACATTCCACAGGTAAACAGGTGATGCTATCATGACTGGGTATAAAAGGATATCAAGGCACTCTTACAAGCGATACTATAACCTCTCTGCATTTTAATGGATCTCTATGGGAATTGGGGGGGTGGGACTAGATTAAACTAACGCAAGTGTCTTTGCTATCTTACACCCGGCGCATGGTTCATTATAACGCCTTGCATTCACGTCATTTAAATACCATGTATTCTTGCGCCCATTACAAGTGAACTGGGCGTGTTGGTCTTAAAATGAGGAGTGGCCAGGATTATTTTTGGCGTATTGCTATTTTGAGCCAGCAGAAAGCGCTTGCGCTAAAACCACCACAAACCTGGTCTAAAGTCATGTCGCAGTTGTTTACATGTTATTTTAACGGCGCATATAAGTGCGTCTACATAGGCGTGTGCACAACGCGCGTACCCTCCTGTCTGTTACACACAGGGGCGCGCACAAGCATGACTAAAAATATCAAGATTACAATGTGAAATATTATTATTGTGTAGGCTATATAAAAAAATGCATAATAATAAAAGGGTCCATAGGTCAAAGACCACATAGCTACCTGTCCCTCAGCGAAGGGGAATGCCGAATTAAATTGCTTTCAGCCCACTCCATCAACATCCAGGCGATGTGCGATGGTACGTGTAAGGTTACATGTAGGCTATAGACTATTCACAATTATCCTGGATCAATCTATGATCTATGACTCCTGTAATCTTCTGGGGGGACAATCTTCTGTTACGGGACCATGGCTAGCCATTAAAAATGAACAATCTGAACACATTAAGTGTTTTTAGGTGATGATTGTAAATGGGTTAGTATGACGAGTGTAGTAGAATACGCACAGCTAACAGGTCTGTTTGAGGATGATGTCAAATAAACCAGGAATGCGGATGAGAAGCAGATTACCTTTTCCTTTCTGATTTTTCTTCGCAGCCCAAAGCTGCTGCCCAGCACCATCCCATCTTCCTGGTTGTCTGCGATGTTTTCCGGTGAGTTTTGGTTTTCCCTCCATTTTTTTTCTGCCCGATTTGGAGTTGCCAAACTTGCTTCTTGAATCAGCTGCGTCGCTCACACCTGGCAAGCTCCTCCCACACAGACTGAGAACCAGCGACTGTTTTACACCCTACAGGCCACAGACAGTACTATAGGAGAGCCAGTGACTATTTTATACCCTGCAAGCCACACACAGTACTACAGGAGAGCCAGTGACTATTTTACACCCTACAAGCCACACACAGTACTACAGGAGAGCTAGCGACTATTTTATGCCGTACAGGCCACACACAGTACTATAGGAGAGCCAGCGACTATTTTACACCCTACAGGCCACACACAGTACTATAGGAGAGCCAGTGACTATTTTATACCCTGCAAGCCACACACAGTACTACAGGAGAGCTAGCGACTGTTTTATGCCCTACAGGCCACACACAGTACTATCGGAGAGTAAGTTCATGCACTACACTCTGGCCGTTCACAGTGTCACCACAAGGCCATTCCCCACAATCCACATCTGTGATGTTTTCGTTCCCCCCAACCTATGAAGTGCTGTCTATGACCTGACGGGAATGAACCCACTCAATCAGCTCCTCAGGGTGAAGTCTACTCACAAATCCCCCTGGTCCCTTTCCTGTGGATTAAAACCCTTTGAATGCACCGTTAATCCTTTGTGGGGGGATGTGGGGGAGGGGGGGGAGGGGTGAGAGTAGAGAGCAGGGAAGTCACAGACAGAGGAACAGAAAAAAAAAAGAAGAAATCCATTGGCTTTATCCCACATGTGAACATGCCTCAAAGATTCCTTAAGCTGGCAGGACAATATCACAATGGCTGGGGAGACTGTAAAATGTAGTTTTGGATCTTAGCCTACGTCTCAAGCGGAGTTCAGAGATACAAGTTAGTACTTGAACAGCCGCTATCGACTGAGATTAGCTCCTTTAGCTGGGGGCCTTCTGCTTCAGCTCGGCGGGCTAATCGTATTTCCTGCTGTGCAGTGGCCTCTTTGGAAAAGGCCGCAGACCAAACCCTGTTACTCATCAGTAGTAATGACTGCATTTACTCTCTTAATTGGATTAAAATAAGCAATAACAAGCAATTTTATTGGTTGCCTGTGTCAGAGGACAGTCCCAATGTGCTGTGTTGGTGTTCCATTGGTTCCGCAGAATGCTGGTGGTGGAGACACAAGGAAGCCCCGCCCTCAGAACTCTCATAGAGTCCTTCACACGCTGTTTCCTCCTGTCGCTCCGACCCCTTGACCCACAGGTATGGGGTTCATATGTGCACCAACCCT
This sequence comes from Synaphobranchus kaupii, assembly GCA_029718625.1. Taxonomy (NCBI): domain Eukaryota; kingdom Metazoa; phylum Chordata; class Actinopteri; order Anguilliformes; family Synaphobranchidae; genus Synaphobranchus; species Synaphobranchus kaupii. Next base: position 45,257,409 of record CM056376.1, read on the forward strand.
TATCCCAAGTTATCTTTACATGAAAAGCATGACTTTAAACAGATCCAGGGTCAGCGCTTTGGGGTAGAATTTATCTGCACCCGTGTATCTATTTGGAATGAACACTTGTGGAGCTGCATTATATCTGCTAGGTTAAGTTAAGCCTAAACTCCATGGCATCTTGTAACTGAAGTTTATCAGACAGTGACGGTGCATGTAAGTACAGACAGTGACGGTGCATGTAAGTACAGACAGTGACGGTGCATGTAAGTACAGACAGTGACGGTGCATGTAAGTACAGACAGTGATGGTGTATGTACATGGTGTATGTCTCTGGCTCCAGGAGAGGCTGTCCCTGAAGGTTTTCTTCCCTCATGCTCCTCAGTCTCTTCTGACGCCCCTGCTGCAGATTCCCACAGGTAACTGCTCTGTTCCAGGTACACCTGATACAGGTGTGGGAGGTTTACTATTGCACTCACATTTTCAGGAAGTAAGGTCTTTGGCTGGTTGCCCGCTGTAATCGTGTTAAAAATCTGCCCTTACATTGTGTGCTGGGTAATAATAAATCAAACTATACTTTATACAGGCCTGTTTCCTGCTCTGCTGTGGCCTGAAGTGAGTTATTATATCAGAAAATGTGACAGGAAGGAAACCAGGCCCTTCCCAGCTCAATAATATAAATTTTCCCTTTCAGACAGAGTGCTTGTGAGAGACGGCCCTTTTTCAGCCTGCTGCACTCTGATCTCACCTCCTTTCCTATTGAGGGGAGAAATGAACAACATTGTTGTTAGCAGAGCTTAACCAGCTATGTCTGTAGAGCAAATGTGGCATTAAATGTGTTTATGTAGGTATGTTTTTCAACAAACTTTTTAAGCAACTAAAGCCCCTTTCACACATGGAACCTGTAAAATTGCCGGGTTCAATTATCCGGGTTAGGTAGTGGTTTTCCCCATTCACACATAGGTCTCCTATACAGAAAATTTCTGTGTCGAGTCTGTTCACACATGACATGACCGTTCTGGGTAGATTAGGCAAGACACTTGGCAGGATGTCTACCCGAAGCAATGCAGGACAATTAATGTTAAAGGGTAGTTACACCGAAAAACAAGATTAAGCTTATTAACAGATCAAGGTGCAACTAATTAAGTCTCTCTTTGTCGCTGGCCAAAACAATATGTGAACGGAAATATTGACAGGTAAAGTTACAAATTTGGTGGAGGTATATGTCAAAATGACATACACCTCTACCACTTCCTAGTTTTTGAAAGACTACAGTAGCGTCAAGTGGGCGTGTAAATTACATAGGCACATAGGCAGAGCCAGCGAAGGAGGAAACATTGCTGTATCTATCACTGTTCTGAGTAGGGACACATTGTAGATCAAGCTAGCTATCATTGCTATTTTATTATAATGTCAGAAAATTACATTGATCTTTCCTTAAAGATGTTTTGGCAAACTAAACCAAACGACTCGAGTGCTGTCGGTTACAGAGTGGACAAATGATAGGCTACAACTCAGTGACCTCCGTTCAAGTTGCACAACTGGGAAAGTTTTGGCTTTGCTAGCAATCATAGCTAAAACAGCTAACAACTGCAAAAATAACGTTTTAACTTTTAATTGTATGTTTATCATTCTGTATCGGCATGTTGGCCAATACAAAAGCATTTCATACTGAAAAACGAAGTTGGAAGTGTTTTAAAAGCTAAAATCATCTAAAAGTAATGTTTGTGTACTGATCACAATGTGGGTGTCTGTGAGCTGCCATGATGATTTGATGTCAAGTTCTTCCTAGTCAGGAGGTCGGGTTGATTTCCCGATCCCTGATTTCTGACATGGAACTCCTAGTTGGAAGGGTGTTTTCTTCCATTTCTTTTCCTTTAGAAGACCGGGGTGAGAAATGAGTAGCCTAAGTGTTGGCTACAGACTTCTGGCTAGGCTGGCTAATGTTTTCACAATACCAACATACTGTAAATGAAGGGCTGTGTTTTCCTAAATTAATGGCCGTATTTTTCTGGAGACTCTAGCTAATGGTGGTGGTATGTTTTTCAGTAGAACTGTTACATTAGTGGCTAACTTGCCAGTGAGTAATGTGGCCTCTCTCGAAGAGACGGTGTATGTGCAGGAATCGCAGAGACCCTCCGCTCAGTGTTGCCATGTACGCGGTTTGACAGCCAAATTGCACTACTTTCCAAGTGCAGTCGCGGGGGTAAATGAAAAGTCAAAAAGCACACACTTTTAAAACGTAAAAATATACGTTGATTTCTACTTAAAATACATTGGTTTCGGTTAAAAATATATTTTTGGCTTGTTTTGAGTCGGCATTTGGCTGGAAACTGGCAACCCTGCCTCCGCTCCGGTCGTAACGTTATTCAGTGACTGACATTGTCTGACACCACCCATAAACTGTAATCTCTCTTGGCCTTTGTAGTTCACAGGTACCTGGTACATGTGCAGTAGTTTGGGGATATATCTCTGCTCTCACTACAGGTAGAAAGTTGGTTTAGAGCTCATCAGGAGGAGAGTTACTTTCCTACAAATCAAACATAATATTTTGGTGGAACTCCCCTTTAACGTTACGTTAGTTTGTCTTTAAAATGGTCAGATAGTTCACTGAATAATAGCTTTGGCAGAGATGTAAATCCTACCAACACAACACAGTTGAAGAGTGTTTTAAGATAACTTGCGTATCTTTAGGCAATATAACTAATTTATACTACCGCGAATAGAACGTTAAGAACATGGTTTATCAGCTAAAAATCTATAATGATATACGGAGTTGTTTTTGGTAAAATGCAACTAAAATCAAAGGATGTCTACCCGAAGTCAGAGATTTAGTTCGTCTTTAAAATAGCCAGATTCTTCTCTGGGGAAAAAAAGGCAGAGATGCAAATCGACCAACGCAACACAATTGAAGAGTGATAGTTTATAGATAATTTATAACATCTTTAGTCAATGGAGCTCAGTTTTTGCAAATACCTTATGTTAACAACAGAAGCATGGTATTGTATCATCAGCATATAAAGAATTATTTTTTCAAATCCATTAATTTTGAATCCTAAAATGTTATTATTGTTTCTAATTCGATTAGCTAACATTTCTATGGCAATAATAAAACGATACGGTGAGAGAGGACAGCCTTGTCGAACACCCTGCAACAAGTCAAAAGACTCCATAGATATCCATTGTTGGTTACTTTACTTTGGGTTTTTTTTATAGGACTTCAAACCATTGTATAAAGGAAGAACCAAACTTAAAGTTTTGAAGACATTTATAGATGTAATCCCACCTTATTTTATCAAAAGCCTTCTCAAAATCAGCCACAAACAATAATCCCTTTCATAGTCATCAATTGTTTCTAAAACATGGCGACATTATCCCCAATGTATCTACCAGCAATAAAACCAGATTGTTCTGTTTGTATGTGACCAATCACATTCTTCATTCTTAGTGCAAGACATTTGGATAGGATACGTGCATCACAGCATAATAAAGTCAAAGGTCTCCAGTTTTTTAAATATAGTGGGTCCTTGTCTTGCCCATTAGCCTCTTGTTTCAATAACAAAGAGATCAATCCTTCCCTCTGTGTGGGAGACAGTTCACCTTTCACATAAGAATAATTAAAACAAGTCTCTTTATTAATAATTAAAACAAGGATCTTTTATCTCTGCAAAGAAAGCTTTAAAAAATTCAATGGGAATCCCATCCAAACCAGGGGTCAAATGTCCCTACCCACAGATGTTCCGGAGGAGGCGTGGCCAGAACACCTTCTGCTAATCAGTTGCTTGTTGCAGAAGATGGAGGAGGAAGAGGAAGATGCAGCCAGGTAAATCACCGAACTCGCTCACTAACTACCTGTCTGGATACTTTCTCAAGACATAGTATCTGCTGGTTTTTGTTGTGTTGCAGTACTTAACTACTTAATTTAAGTCATTGATTGATTAAAACACCTAAATTTGGCTACTTGATCGAAAGGAAACCATTAAAAAATGAATACACTACAACCCTCCAGGACTGGAGTTTGTGATCTCTCCTCTACACTGTGGGCAGATTGATGTACCTAGATGGACTGAATGGCCTTAATTTTCTTGTATGTTACATTTTTTATGTTAAACTCATGAAAACATTGCTGTTTTTTGTGATTAGTAATTTTGAAATTTGAGCAAGGCCAGTGAGCATTTGCTAGTCACAGCCATGTGCTGGAACTGAGTGCCTGGCTCACATAAAAAGAGGGGCTGGGTAATGGCTGCTGTTTAAAAAAAAAATAAAAAAAACACCCACAGTGTAATTAAGGGTGGAGTAGAACAGTGGGCTTGTGGGGATGGGGGTGGGTGATCCCGGCCCTGTCCATAGCACAGCTGTTGGCTTTTAGCTCTGCCCGGCGTTAGCTGAAGGACTTGGTTTTTAGTGCTGTGTGAAACGCTGGGAAAGTGCCTGAGCAGCTGTGGGGGGCCGGGAAAGGGGGTGCAGCCGCTCAGGGAAAGGGGGTGCAGCCGCTCAGGGAAAGGGGGGCGCAGACCGTCCAGGGAAAGCGGGCGCAGCCGCCCGGGGGAAAGGGGGTTTTACTGACAAACTTAGAAACTTAGAGAGGAGAGGATCTGATGGTAATCTGGGCCCCAACAAATGCAGCTGTGATACCATAGCGTAGCGCTTTTTAATTTTTTCCCCTCTCTCCCTCCCTCTATTTTTCTTCTACTTTCTTTCTCTATCTCTTTCTGTATCTTGCTCTCTCACTCTCTCCGTTCATTTCAAGGGGTATTAGTAGGACAGGAAATTATGTGTCGCTAGTGCAGGTAAAGGTCGAACAAATAAATGAGAACATTGCAGATATCAATAACAATAATAACAAGAACAGCAACAACAATAATAAAACAACACATAGGTAAAAAGAGTAACCGCAGTAACCACCTGCATCAGCACGTCCGAGCTGTGTGACTGGTGGTCTCGCACTGGGCCAATAGACTAGCTGGCCCTTCCCCCAACAGAGGAGGAGTTTATTTTTCTGTAGGTTTGGGAGCATCTACTGCAGTGTTAAAGAAAGTTATCTCTATCTCTATCTCTCTCTCACTCTGTTTCACACTTTCTCCCTCGTTTTAATTTTCAAATTGGTTGAAGTGATTCAAACGACAGCATGAAATGGGTACATATTGCCAAAGTATAAACAAATGAAAGCCAACACAAGTCACTTAGTCAGTCATGAATACAACAATAACAGTACTTACAGGCAAATAAGCTGCCACCTTAAATCAGTTCAAAATAAAAACCCTGATAGCCATAAGACCCCTTTTCTACATCTTAAGTCTGAAGCAGGAATGTACAAATGTGACCCCCAACAAGGCCGAAGTTGGCTTGAAAACAGGAATGTCTCTAAGGAATGCATTGTGGTCTGTTTGAGAGCTGGTTCCTCCTCCCCTGTAGGAGGCGCTGTAGTCTGAGAGCTGATTCCTCCTCCCCTGTATGAGGAGCCATAGTCTGTTTGAGAGCTGGTTCCTCCTCCCCTGTAGGAGGCGCCGTAGTCTGTTTGAGTGCTGGTTCCTCCTGGTCCAGGCGGGCTTCTGGGTAGATGTGGCCGCACAGCTGCTTGTCACGTCTGCGCCAGAGACGACACCTCCACTCCTGTGGCTACTCACATTCTACTACCACCCTATTCACCTGGAGGAGCGGAGGGCTCGCACACTGGTGAGTATGAGTATGAGTGTGCGTGTGTCTGCGAGTGTGTGCGTGTGTCTGCGAGTGTGTGCGTGTGTGTGTGTGTGTGTGTGTGTGTGTGTGTGTGTGTGCGCGTATGTGTGTGTGTGTGCGCGTGTGTGCGTGTGTGTGCATGTGCGAGCGTGTGTGTGTGTGCGTGTGTGTGTGTGCGCGAGTGTGCGTGCGCATGCATGTGTGCGCGAGTGTGTGTGTGTGTGTGCGCGCGCGCGTGCGTGTGCATGTGCGAGCGTGTGTGTGTGCGTGTGTGTGTGTGCGCGAGTGTGCGTGCGCATACATGTGTGCGCGAGTGTGTGTGTGTGCGCGCGCGCACGCACGCGAATGTACATGCTGGTGTATGCACTGCATGACTGGTAATATGTGTCTGATGTTTATTTGAGTTTGGTTGACTCATGTCCTGTTGTTTTCTGAAGGAGGCACACTTCTAATATTGCTCAACGTTTAGCTTCAGCATCAAACAAGATCTATCCTTTTTCAAGCTGAGCACATCTTCAGAAATGAAATTTTAGTCCACTCATTTTACCTGTGAAGATTCCCTGTCTATTAAGATTGTCCCCATGTCTCTTTTTAGTGTCCAGTTATGTTTGTATGCTATGCCCTTGAGAGGTTGGCTGTCTGAAACATTGAGCTACTGTTTTAATAAGTACTGCACAGATGCTGTGTTGATCCTCGAATCTTTAAGTCATCTGGATAGCTCAGGTTATTTACTGAGTCCCCTATACCAGCCAATCCATATACTGTACAGAAAAAAATCAAAAACCGCCAAAGCAAACAAACAAAAAAATGTCCATTGATTTACACTGAAGAAAGAGGCACTGTGTTTTGATCTGAACTTGAAGTGAACCATCTGAGCGGAGGAAAAAGTATCAAGGAATTCGTCCTTGAGAATTCATAATTGCCACGGAAACACTCCATGCCTTATTCTCATGCACCACGCACCACCAGATTAAACAAAACTGTCAGGGAAATGTAAATGAAGGCACACACACACACAATCTCTCTCTCTCTCTCTCTCCCTCTCTTACACACGCATGTGCAAGCTGTCCTATTTCTGTTGTTTTACTTGGTTTCTCCTGTCTACTGTTTGTCTGCACACCGTATGGATAAGGTGAATGATGGGAGTCTCTGTTTGATGGGCATCAAGGTCTTTTAAGAACTTTAAGAAGAACAGATTTCTTACTTTTGTCTATATCATCTGGGTCAACTGATTTAATTTCAGTCAGTATTTTACAAGCACTTTATATTCACTTGTCAGTCACTAATGCTGAATTCAATCACAATAACTCTGACCTTTTGAGAATTTGAAAAGGGGCTGAAAATTGTAATTGACAATTTTTGATTGTCTACAGACAATGGCTGGAGAGGCCCTGGATCTCCTGAGAGCGTTCTTCCTCTCTCATCCTCTTCCTCCCACACACACCCAGGCCCTGGAGCAATTGATTTCCACTTGCCCCCACCTTCTCCTCCACCTCTTGGTCAACTTCGCTATCTTCTCCCATGGCCCCTTCAGTGTCATCTCTGAGGTCATACGCCAGGTGAGGACCCCTTCTCCCACCTCCATACCACCAACTACATTTCCCATGACGCACCACTGTTTTCTCCTTCAGAATGCACTGGCATTCAATAGTCACAGCAGGGATTTGAAACACCAGTGTTAATTTAAGTAATTGATTGGCTTAAAGAGTCTGCACCAAGGCTGAAATCATCCACTGATTAAAAAGAAACTGAAAATCTGCAGGCATCTTGAGTCCTGGAGTTGGAGATGCAATGTACTTGCATTCAAACTTCCTTTATACTTTCTCATGATTAATCTTCCTGTCATTGAATTGAATGCTTGTGTATGTAACAACTGGAAACCACATCTGAAGTTTTGGCTGATTTCGGTTAATATCAGCCCACTAGTACTTTCATTGGAGTGTCTATCGATGAAACAATTATCTGAATCATCTTAATCTGATTTAATGTGAATCTGTATTAAATGGTTTGGGCAGAAAATATCCAAAACTAGTTTTTTTTTTTTCTTTTGACTGATCGATTTACAAAAACAAACAGACCTGCAGCAACTTTATTTGACAGGAAAGTCTGAGTCCAGTTGTTCAGCAAATGGCAAAATGGAGCCTAAATAACAAACGGGTCTGCAGGGAGGAAACGGGGGAAGCTGCGCTGCGGTGCGGTGCATCATGTGACCGTCCTCCGCATGCTGGGACTCTGAACGCCATTGTTCTCTGGGCCAGGCAGACAGAACCAGCACTGTGTTCCCGAGTGACCCCCGTACGCCCCGTTACTTAGTGTCACTGCCAGGGTCTGGAAGGGCCTGGCACGGGACGCACGCTCACGGAACATTCCGGAAACACGCTCGGAATGTCGCCATCTCTGCCTCTCTCCGCAAATAAAGAAAACTTGTTTTTTTCTCCCAGTGGCATTTGAATTGGTAAAATAATTCAGTCTTTTTTTTTGTTTTGCCAGCAAATTAAAGTGCTTTTTGTTTAAAGCATTAACTGGTCAGACTTAGAATATAATTAACCTCTAAGCACCCCTCTGCCTCTCTCTGTCTCTTTCTCTCTCTCACACACACACACACACACACACACACACACACAGGCCAGAGTGATGCATGAAAAAAGCATGTTGCTATGCCCTGTGTCCCCTGCAGGTGGCAGTGCAGCCAGGCTCATACCACGAGGCAGAGGCGATGGAGATGACAGCTGTGGCGGCAGCATTCTTCGCCAAGGTGGAGCATAGGCTGAGCCGTAGGGCTGACCTGGATCCCAGGATTCAGTCCAGATTGAGGACTGTCCAGGATGCACTGGTACTACAAAGAACTGCATGAAAATGTCCAACCACAAGACTACCCTTTCCACGCAAGGCACCGTGTGAAAATGTCCAACCCCAAAACCACCTTTTACATTTAAGGCACCGTGTGAAAATGTCCAACCCCAAAACTTTCCTTTACATTTAAGGCACCGTGTGAAAAGTACCAACTTAGTACAAACTCAGAAATACTCCTTACAAGGAGCCGTGCAAAACTTTCAGAATTGCATTATAAAAAAAGAGCACCACTTAAACTGGCAGATGATGTTTAGTTTTTTGTGTTTGTTTTAAATGTCATTTTCTTTTTAAATGTGGATCTTATGTACATATTTCATAGTTTATTTATAGTTTAAGCATAATTAGCCTGGATAAACTATAGCATGAGTCTTAAAGTGCACGTACAATGATTTAGACCGCAATAACAGTTCCCGTGGAAACATGTCCTATTTAATGTACAGTAAAGTCCAGTGCCTGCCATCCAAAACATTTAATTATTAGGTTTTTAAATTTAAAAAAATGTATTGCTTTTTAAATAGCAAAAAGTAATTCAGTGCACAATCTTTTCCACGTGACCAGTAACAATAGCAACCCCCCCCCGGCTCTGGAGTTAAACCTGCAGACACTGAGCCCCCTCCAGGACTGGAGTTAAAACAGCAGACACTGCGCCCCCTCCAAGACTGGAGTTAAAACAGCAGACACTGCGCCCTCTCCAGAACCGGGGTTGAGACCCCTGTTTTAGAGCGTCCGACTGTGCAGAAGCTCTGATGGTTTTAGCAGGTGGATCGGACGATGCACTGGGGCACTACCGACATGGAGGTGGTGGGGGGAGGGGGTTCCTTCCGGAATGTTGTATCCGGGTGGATCCATGCAGTGGGACAGCCCCCTGTGGATGGGATGGGACTGGACAGGACGGGGCTTTTTGGAAGAGGGCAGGACATCTGGGCCCTGATTTCTCACTCGTGAGTCGCATCTCGGCTCCTCTTCTGATCTCCCGGGACATCGCCACTGCAGATCTCTTAGCTCTGATTTATTACAGCCCGATGTTCACCTTCAACCTCTCCCAATCCTCACTGGACACACACACTCGCACAAGCAAGTCCCACCCACTTCTGCCTTTACAGAAAACCAGCCCAGACTCAGGAAATTATTAGAAAATAATTTCATGGCTCTTTATTGACAAGATACACAAGAGGCCGTAAAATCCATCTGGTGCAGAAATATTTCTGTTGACGTAATGGCTCCGATTCCCTGAGAGAGGACATTAAGTGGCCCGTATAAACGCTACAAAGCGTCTTCTGCATTTAAACCCTGTATTCAGAATCGGTGACCAGAACCGTGTATTTTAAGTGAACATGTTTAAGCTTCCCTGGCATTTCCACTTTGGGAAGCATTTCTCGGACAGAATAAAAAAAGAATGAGGATCTTGTGTTTTGCATGAAAACATTATTCCAGTATTTGTACTGCAAATAGCAGGTGATGCATTGTGGGATTGTTTTTTCCATACTGTGCCACAGTGCAGAGAGGGGCCAGATTAATTCACAGGGACACGCCGGTTTTTCTCTCCCTGTCCCCCCACCCACCCCCCTCCTCCGGCTTGGGGTTCGGAAGAGTCCCAGGATCCCGCTGAACCTGTTTGACAGTCGGTCTCGAGTGTCCGCTCCTCCGGTTTTTTTTTTTGGGGGGGGGGTGGGGGGAAGAGCTGAACTCCTGCCGGATCTTCTTTGATGGACACAGCTGCCCCTGAGGGGGAAGGAAGAGACAGGAGCGTGAGAGGAAGAGGTGGGGGGGTTAGACACCGGCTGTGATGGCTTTAGCAGCTCTCCCCAAACACGAGAGCCCCCCCCTCCTGTTCCCGCACAGGGAGCCCAAACACCCGCCCCTCCCCTTATCCCAGTCCAGGGGGACCCCTCGAGTTTTAGCAGCTGTCCGTTAGCAGGGCCAGGCCATTGTGTGGTACAGCCATAGACTGTATAAAAATATGGACAAAGCCACTGTGATGTCACCCATTGCCTTTCCACTGCCTCGTAAAAACGGAATTGAGGCTCCGGATGTCTTTTTCGCCGCCCGTTTGTACAAACTGCGTCTGCTCCGCGGAGCCGAAGAGGACTCAACCTGTCCCTCTGATTGGTCCTGAACAAATGTTAATACCCTGTCCAAATGACACAATATTTAAAAAAATCAGCAGAGGCATTAGATGAAGGAAAGGCACCTATTGCAATTACATTTTTTTGTGGGAAAAATTTATTGACTGAGTATTTTGACCACATTGCTGCCATTGACTTACATGGTGAAAGACCTATGCTGGAGCCAATCGCAGTGGTGCTAGTGAGCAACGGCACAATTACTGCTGCCAGCCCAACCAGGAAGTGAGCTTCAAAACGAAAGCCCAGTCTTGGCCCCTTGGGTACAGCCTACTTTGCCAATATATCCCCGCCTTCAGCACGGGAGGCTCCGCTACACCACAGCCCTCTCTTTTGTGTAAGTGCGGCTGGACACCCACACTGCTAGCACACTGCTAATTGGGGGACAGAGTGGCATGGAGAAGACTCTCTCAGACCAATAGTGAGGGAGACATTTCTGCAGAGCATACAGGAGTATGGCGCTTCCGGAATGCATAGTGTGATGCATAGTGAAAAACAGGTGCAGGGGGCTGGTATGCAGGTGTATAGAGGTGTGGAGGCAGGTGAAGGTGGTGTACACTGTACAGGGCAGGTAATATACAGGTGGGCAGGTGCATGGGGCCGGACTCCTGTTCCTGCTGAACTGAGCCAGTATTTCAGTAAAACCGTTATCAGCTCAGTAGGCACAGGAGGCTCGGTCCGGTTCGGTTCGTTCAGACCAGAACCCAGAACCAGCGCCAGACCCAGGCCGGGGTCAGACCCAGGAACCCAACTGGACTCTGTTCAGTAATCTGGCCTGATGAGAGAACCCGCTCCTGCGTCTCGGTGCCGACACCTGCCTTTCGCCGCCGTCGGGGGGGAAAACGCAAATGAGTGCAGAAAGGAGAAGGAGAGCAGGACTTGACACTCTTCCGCAGAGAGAGAAAGCGGACGCATCGACAGCAGGAAAGCTAGCTTTCATTCTACGGGCTCATACATCCTCACTGAGACTAAGAGCTGGGTTTTTAAAGAAGGAAACAACATTAATGAAAGAAAAAGGAGGACGTGCTCTGCTTGATCGCCTTGAACACAAAGCTGGGGAAAGGTCTTGTTTAATTAGTCCAATCAATTTATTTTAACTGACCTTCTTAAATAAAATCGCAGGCTACAGATTGAATGCATATCCTTGGTGAAAAAGTTTAACTGTGGTGTAGTAGAGTTTACCTGTGGTATAATATAGCAGTCAACATGGCATTAGTGTATAGGGGTGTGCAGCGATGCCACTATCTGTATCTGTAGGACCATCAACATTATCTGTATCTGTATTCGGATAAACCCCGGAAGTGGTCTTACATATAGGAAATGTCATATTTGTCTAAAATTAATAGCTATTGCAATTTGAATATTTACCCCCCCCCCCCCATCTTTTTTTATAAGAACTATATTCTGGACTTTATACTTATTTGTATAACCCCCCACCGAACAATAATTTTGGATAAGAACTGGAAAAAATCTGAGGTACAATATATAATCTACTCAGAATGAGAAGGCAGTTTTATAAAAACATGAAACCATTCCATTATACATTTGAATAGAAACTATTTCCACAATAACAAACCTTTCTGCCTGTTGTGATTTCAACACACACACACGTCAATGGTTTCAGTCCCTGTATTGCTCCTAGCTAGCTCAGCCTGCTTTCTTGTTTTGTTTTTGCGCTATGTGAAATGTGATGCCAAATCACGATGGTTAAACATATTACAGATTGTAGGTTGCAGGAAGCGGGAGGCGAGGGTGTGTGTGTGTGTGTGTGCGTGCTTGTGTCATTTGTGTGACCGCAGTGACAGTGCTTATTGCGGACTGAGCCCACTGGCATTAACATTAGCCTTTGTGCAGCGTTGAGCACTGAGATTTGGCGTAACATTTGCACTTGCAGCAGAGCAAGCTACAGTCAGCGTAGCTAGCCAGCCACTCCCTTTTGCCCTCCATACGAGAAACTTAATGACAGACTGCTTGGTGGAGTCGAGAGAAAAATACGTTTCCAACCCACTATCCGTTTCATTCATTAAACGTTCAGCTTACTGTACATGTTAGCTTGCTAACTAGAGCCAGCTCTCGGCTGCTGTGCTGTTAAGGGGTGGAGAGGAAACAACATCAAAAGTGGATTCGCATGTAGGTACATATTCACGACAATCGCACTGTGGTAACTTAATTAAAATTAATATTTAGCCTATATCACAGATTCTGTGAATGCTTTGTGAAAATATCTTTCTAAACATTGTCACAGTTTTGTTTTATAATGCTGATTTTGATAGGGCATTTGTGTTAATCACACCTGTTAGTGGCTATCGCAATGAATTAAATCTCTGGCAGATAGCTAGCTGTGTCAAATTAGTCTCTCTCTCTACCTATGAGTTACATAGAGTCCCTATAGGTTACAAAGAATACCTTACAGATCTCTCTCTCTCTCTCTCTCTGAATCTGAATCTGAATATTAACAAGCAACTTCGGGTAGAAAAAAATATCTGTTCCAACGTCTTATTCGTGCTTTCCCAAATAGGGTATTTGGCTCCGGATACACCCCTATTAGTGTATAGGGCTTTCTCATTACTTATAGACCCAGGTGGCACGTGTGCAACTCTGATTAGCCTGATCAAAAATTGAGGAGTTCTCACCCCTGTCTCCCTGGGCGATGCTACGGCCAATCACATGATGTCTCTAATACAACAGCCAGCCCCCCCCCCGCCCTAAGGCCATACAAACAGGCGGGGAGTGACAGCAGGATTGATGAGTATCAGCATCAGTCTGACCCGTCCCCCTACAGACACAGAGCATTTGGGGGGGGCAGGGGGCTGGCCAGGAGATCAATATTCACTCCAGCTTTGGCTCTAATACTGAAGCAGGGCCAAAGAAAAGAACAAATCCAGTTTCTCATTTGCTTGTCTGGATTTGGCAGTTTGACCACATGGGGCGGGGGAATAGAGCAGGGTTTGAGGTTACTCGATACATGCAGCAGCATATAATTTGGCTTCTATCGAAATCCACACCTCGTAATACAGTGTCAACACGATGCAGAAAACACAGAGTGAGTTTTAGTGAGTGAATAAACGCTCTTAACTTTCAGTCCATAAATCCATACAGTTCTTACAGCAATCCTTAGCAAATAAGCATGCGTGGAGTGTGTGTGAATATTTTGTTTTATGGCCAAAGTTGTAAATCAGGGTGAAACTGCTGAGGCTGTCGTGTGTTTGTGTGTGTGTGTAAGTTTGACTATGTATGTGCGTGTGTGTGTGTGTGTGTGGGGAGGGCCATGCAGTCTACTGTTAAATGCTGCATGCCCTGAGATGTGCATAGCTCCTCCTCTGTGTGTGTGTGTGTGTGTGTGTGTGTGTGTGAGTGTGTGTGAGTGCGTATGTGTGTGTGTGTGTGTGTGTGTGTGTGTGTGGGGAGGGCCATGCAGTCTGCTGTTAAACGCTGCATGCCCTGAGATGTGCATAGCTCTTCCTCTGTGTGTGTGTGTGTGTGTGTGTGTGTGTGTGTGTGTGAGTGTGTGTGGTGTGTGAGTGTGAGTGCGTATGTGTGTGTGTGTGTGTGTGTGTGTGTGTGTGTATGTTTGAATGCGTATGTGCGCGTGTGTGTGGGGAGGGCCATGCAGTCTGCTGTTAAACGCTGCATGCCCTGAGATGTGTGCAGCTCCATTGACGCCGTTTGTTGCTTTTCAGCACTCATTACTGGCGTCTCGCAGGTTTGATTTATCACAGCCACCCGTCCCACTGTCCCAGAAGCAGTTTCCCAGCAATTACACACTGTTTACTCACAGGAAAGGATCAGGCTAGGGCTGACACAAAAAACACAGCCAGAATTCATATTTTAAAGACAGACCAAAAAAACATTTTAAAAAATCAACCCGAAGAGAGATTGTTTTTCTGAAAAGTTTGGCTCCTCTTTGGGGTTGGTTACAGATTCAGGAAGGAGCTCCCAGTGTCAGGGGTTGGACGGCGGTGGTTCTAAAGATCGAGTCCAGCTTCTGACTGTCATTTGGTCCTGGGGAGGCTCCCCCTCCTTCTCACCGCTTCCCTCACCATTTCTCACTCTCCCTCTCTCTCCTCACTCTCCCTGTCTCACCTCCTTTTCCTCTCTGTTTCACCCTCTCAGGGGAGATTTACCGCCTGTGTAGTGTTTCCACGGAGATGGAGGTCTTTCCCCTCAACTCAGTTCAGCCCCCATTTTCTCTCTCTCTCTGTCTCGTGTTCAGCTCTCTTCAGGTGCAGAACTTAGCCACTGTGAACAAAGAGGAAATCAATCACTGTTCACCAATCAGCTAAGCTCTGCACCTGGTCAGAGAGATCAAGATCAATCGGTCACAAACACATACACACACACACACACACACACACACTAGGGCCCTACTTTAGTGTGGAGTGCACAGAAAGTTTTTGGCCCTTTTGTTTTTCCAGCATCAGGCCTCACAGATCATCTGGTCTTAACCCCCCCAACACACACACACACACCTACCCCCTTAAAACTGGGTTTTTGATGGTGCCTCTGGTTGCCATGACAGCTGGCAGGGTCCGTGGTTGTGTGGTAATCCCTGGCAATGTGATTTTTATCTTAAGTCACAAATCAGCACGCCAGGAACCCGCACAGCCTGGACATGAAAGGAAGAGGCCTGAAGACGGTCTCTCCGGCCAGTGCCGCTCCGCTCTGCGGTTCGCTGAGCTGCCGATATTTCCTCATTAAGTGCTCTGCTCCCAGGTGGGTGTGGGGGTTCACACACATAAAAAAGCAAAACAAAGGTGGGAGTCTGGGGAGGGCGAGGGGGCTAATCAGCTTCTGGCTTCAAAGTTTTCATATCGATGACATCATCATCCTTGTTACCACCAGCCGGAAACTTGGACTTGAGAGAAGATAACAAAAATCCCAGGGGCATGAAAGGACAGCGCTGTGTTGCCGTGGGTCACCCGAGAGCACCTGAAAGTCGATGTGACCCCAGGTGGGGCAGACTACTTTCCAACACCTTGCCGACAAGACGCTGAATCGTTATTGCTCCACAAAAAAAAGCATAAAATTTCAGCCGCGTAATGCCACATTACATAATGTTACAGACAGAATGTAAGCTGCTGCAGGTCTCCGTGGATACAGGCACGGCCAGGTGACTGGAGGAGGAGGAGGATGATGAAGGGGAGCGAAGAGGGGCCCCTCTCACAATGAAGACGGCACTTCCAGAAAGACAGCCCGTCGGACGCGGCCCGGGATTAAAGTGATTTATGGCGGGTCTGAAAGATGGAAGCTCGGCATGGGGACGGGTAAAGTCCCTCTCCCTGGGTACATAAAGCCTTCTAGCATCTCTCCCTGGGTACATAAAGCCTTCTAGCATCTCTCCCTGGGTACATAAAGCCTTCTAGCATCTCTCCATGGGTACATAAAGCCTTCTAGCATCTCTCCCTGGGTACATAAAGCCTTCTAGCATCTCTCCATGGGTACATAAAGCCTTCTAGCATCTCTCCCTGGGTACATAAAGCCTTCTAGCATCTCTCCCTGGGTACATAAAGCCTTCTAAGCATCTCTCCCTGGGTACATAAAGCCTTCTAGCATCTCTCCATAAAGCCTTCTAGCATCTCTCCCTGGGTACATAAAGCCTTCTAGCATCTCTCCCTGGGTACATAAAGCCTTCTAAGCATCTCTCCCTGGGTACATAAAGCCTTCTAAGCATCTCTCCCTGGGTACATAAAGCCTTCTAGCATCTCTCCATGGGTACATAAAGCCTTCTAAGCATCTCTCCCTGGGTACATAAAGCCTTCTAGCATCTCTCCATGGGTACATAAAGCCTTCTAGCATCTCTCCCTGGGTACATAAAGCCTTCTAAGCATCTCTCCCTGGGTACATAAAGCCTTCTAGCATCTCTCCCTGGGTACATAAAGCCTTCTAGCATCTCTCCCTGGGTACATAAAGCCTTCTAGCATCTCTCCCTGGGTACATAAAGCCTTCTAGCATCTCTCCCTGGGTACATAAAGCCTTCTAGCATCTCTCCCTGGGTACATAAAGCCTTCTAAGCATCTCTCCCTGGGTACATAAAGCCTTCTAAGCATCTCTCCCTGGGTACATAAAGCCTTCTAGCATCTCTCCCTGGGTACATAAAGCCTTCTAGCATCTCTCCCTGGGTACATAAAGCCTTCTAGCATCTCTCCCTGGGTACATAAAGCCTTCTAAGCATCTCTCCCTGGGTACATAAAGCCTTCTAGCATCTCTCCCTGGGTACATAAAGCCTTCTAGCATCTCTCCCTGGGTACATAAAGCCTTCTAGCATCTCTCCCTGGGTACATAAAGCCTTCTAAGCATCTCTCCCTGGGTACATAAAGCCTTCTAAGCATCTCTCCCTGGGTACATAAAGCCTTCTAGCATCTCTCCCTGGGTACATAAAGCCTTCTAGCATCTCTCCCTGGGTACATAAAGCCTTCTAGCATCTCTCCCTGGGTACATAAAGCCTTCTAGCATCTCTCCCTGGGTACATAAAGCCTTCTAGCATCTCTCCCTGGGTACATAAAGCCTTCTAAGCATCTCTCCCTGGGTACATAAAGCCTTCTAGCATCTCTCCCTGGGTACATAAAGCCTTCTAGCATCTCTCCCTGGGTACATAAAGCCTTCTAAGCATCTCTCCCTGGGTACATAAAGCCTTCTAAGCATCTCTCCCTGGGTACATAAAGCCTTCTAGCATCTCTCCCTGGGTACATAAAGCCTTCTAGCATCTCTCCCTGGGTACATAAAGCCTTCTAAGCATCTCTCCCTGGGTACATAAAGCCTTCTAGCATCTCTCCCTGGGTACATAAAGCCTTCTAAGCATCTCTCCCTGGGTACATAAAGCCTTCTAGCATCTCTCCCTGGGTACATAAAGCCTTCTAGCATCTCTCCCTGGGTACATAAAGCCTTCTAGCATCTCTCCCTGGGTACATAAAGCCTTCTAGCATCTCCATTAAAGCTCATCTCACACTCCTCACCCAAGTGTGGGTTTTTTTTTTGTTCACAGACAGAAGGAAGGGATTTAAGTTGCCATAAGTTGCTTTTCCTGATGTCGAACACGCTTGTAGATCCCTTCCTTTAAGGAGAGCGTTAAGGCCTTACCCAGCGAACGTGCACCGCACATTTAAAAGGGGTTAAAAGTGCAGTTTTGTTGGAGCCGCCCAGAGTTTTAAAATGGAACAGACACAAAAACCTGCACTAAGTGCTGCTGCATCCATATTCCATGTTTTGAGGAGACAAACAAACCCTTGGTGCTGAAAGCCCTTAGCATTCCAGCACTACTGATGACAGCTTGTTAGCAAGAGGAATTTCGGGGTAAACAGTGTAAAGAAAAAAAAAAGCGATAGTCGACTCAGAACGGCCCGGAGAGTTTTGTTATCCAGACACTTTTTTTGATGGAAGGAAGGAAGAAAGAAAAAAAAAAACTTGCTGACCTCTTTTGCTTCTTCAGTGTCTGTTTGAGGAACGCATTCCAAATTCCTTTCGTGCTCTCTCCCTCCATCTCCCCCTCTCTCACAAAACATGTTGAGAAGAGAGCAAGTGTGTCTGGCTTTTGGTAAGAATTCTAAAAAAGGGAAGCCAAGTGACTTTGGGGTGGGAGTTTTAATAAGGGCAAAGTGTCCTATTAAAGAATCCAACAGGCCCCAAACCGGTTCTGTTGACTCATTATTCTTTCTGAACCTTTTCAAGCGTACAGGTGTCCTGTTCAGAATTCAGCCATGGGGCAGAATAAACATTTGTCATTTCTGCTCATATTTGCTCATGTATTTTCTGAGCTTTTTATTTTCCTCACATTTTCACTGTATACAAGGTACATTTGAATTTTCAAAAGAGATTTTCAACACTTTCTGCTATATATCTGCAATCTGGATTTTAGATTTTAATTTGTGAGCAGGATTAATTTTACGTTTTTGAAATTAAATTTACGTTTTTAAAAATATATATATTTTATGCAGCACACCTGATGCGGCACTGTTCGGGAAACGCTGTTGTAGAGCTTAAGTCTAGCAGAAACAGTTCTTACTGATGAGAGAAATGCACGGCCTATGGAAACTCAAGAGACTAATGAAAAATTCCTATTGTTCATGCGTCAGGACTCCAAAAGCTCCCTAATTGGACGAAGGTACGTTCCTCCCTCCCGCCAGTAGAGCGCAGTTCATCTGAGTTCACTTTCCCCATCTTCACTAACGATGACACCAACTTTTTACTATGGCCCCTACATTCCCAAGGCTTCCCAATGCTCACACATACTTTCCTGCAAATGTCACTTTCCCTGCCATTTTGGTCAGGGAGAGGAAGAAAAAAGAAGAAACGGAAAGATGAATCCTAGAAGTCAGTGTTTTAAACTAAGCCAACATCTGGTCCAGAGGTTCTTAAGGTACGGGGCAAACCGTACTCAATTACTTCAGTAGCATGACAATTTAGCCGTATTGTCTTCACAGTAACAGGCAGTGAGCAGATTATATTACATGGTATATGAGCAAGTTGGAACCAAAGTACGCCTGTACATGAAAGAATGTTAGTTGATTTAAACAAACAATCACAGGATGTCACAGCCAATTTTTCAGAAACCAAACTTTATTCCCCATACCAACCGCCCCAAGGGTTGCTGGGTCACAGTGCTCCAGTGCCCCACACAAATTTCCCACAATGCCCCTTATGCATTCTGAGCTCTGAAGCCCCCTCCCCTTTTGCTTGAGAGTGGCAACAGATTCTTTAGAAACACCAGATACTCAGCTCCTTATTACCAGTCTCCCTACCTGTTGTAACTGAAACCTCTCCAATTTGATCTTTAAAATTTTAAAATCCTTTGAAAATTTGAAAGGATGCATCAAATCCATTGAAAATTCATTAAGCGGTGTGAGTAAAGACAATTGACGGAACAAAGCACTGGAAATGCTTGTTACTGACCAGAACTTCCTGTAGTGAAGAAGCAGAGAGGATGGAAAGAACACAGGAGCTGAGTATCTGGTGAGTGTGTAGAATATGTGCCTGAGTCTGGCGGCGAGGTGGAGCCAGTACCTGATCTGAGCATGCTCAGAGGATCATCTCTTCCACGACCCTGCGTGTGGACGGGTCCATGTCCTGGCGCGCACGGGAGAAGCAGCGCCGGGCAAGGGCCTGCTGCCGCGCGTCCTCGTTAACCATCAGCTCCCCGTACAGGTACACCCCCATAGCCTGCAACACACACACCACAGCCTGGATACAGCGCCTTTCTACCCATGAGCATTTACCTAAATCTGTGGAAACTTGTAAACACACTTTCGTCCTCTTTCTGGAAATGCGGGGTGGATTCTTAAAGTTATCAATTTGTTTCCAGTAAAGAAACTTCCCACCAAAGTGTTTTTTGTGATAAAGTCTTCCATATTTCTCAGCTCGGCATGTGAGGCCATGGTCTGTACTGGCCCCGGAGTATAAATACAAATCCCCACCGTGAATGAATGTAAACCTCTTAAAAGGCATGTGTCCAGTCAGTGCAGCCCAGCCGCCATCGACCAAAATCAGCGCCATGCCATTTCAGCTTAGCTCCCACCTATGGCGTTCCCAGCCGGACCGGTGCGGAACGCCGTGGAAACAGCTGTAACGTAGCGGCAGTATTTATGCTTTGCGGGCTTAGCGGATTCCCCTTTATCCTGGGTGACTTGTGTAGCTTTCCCTGCACACATTATCCATCAGCTCAGCTGGACGCGGTGCAAGTGCTCTTACTGTCGAGCTGTGTGGCATAATGTAAACAGACCCGGACATGTATACATCTATATAACCTGCCAACTGACCTTAGAAATATTGAAACGTTAAAGGGTTTCAAGAAAGAACTGAAAACATATCTTTTCAGTGCAGCTTTTGATTAAGGGAATTTAATAGTTTTATTTAGATTTTATGGTACGTGCTTGCGTTACTTTTATTTCTTTTGTTGTATGGTTTGTGCTCATGTAAAGCGCATTGAGTTGCTTCCTGTATGAAATGTGCTCTAGAAGTAAAATTTGATTTGACTTGACATGTGGTGTCCCGGCTACGCTAATGTTGCTGAAATGTTGCTTAAACATAGCGTGGCAGCAGGACGTGAGCTAAAGTCTTGTTTTTGATGGTGACATAGACAGAGGATCTCTGACGGTCAGGTGAGGGTGTGGGAGGATTCCACATTGGGAGAAAATGGGGTAAAATGTTTTTTCCCTGCAGTGTAAGTGAAAGAGAGAGAGCCTGGAGGCTGTGATTTCTTATTCCACTTCATCTCTCCATCTCAGCTCAGTCTACCTCTGTGAGACCTGCCAGCCGTTTCCTGGACTCCAACACTGCTGTAGAGCCTATTGAAGTTTCCAAC
This sequence comes from Synaphobranchus kaupii, assembly GCA_029718625.1. Taxonomy (NCBI): domain Eukaryota; kingdom Metazoa; phylum Chordata; class Actinopteri; order Anguilliformes; family Synaphobranchidae; genus Synaphobranchus; species Synaphobranchus kaupii. The sequence continues at coordinate 45,278,337 of CM056376.1, forward strand.
CACAGTGGGAACAGCATCTACCAAACAAAGATGTCCTATTTCTCCATGAGATGGCTCGAGATCTTTTTTTCCAGTGAGTGAGCCGATTCCGACCCCTGCTTCATCAGTTTTAGCCAGTAATTGTAAACATTCTAGTCTGAAGCTTTTTTGTAATTCAGAATTCAAGATTCTGCACACAGTAAGAATAATATTCTAGACTACATGCCTGTGTGCTGGTGTGCCTGCATGCGCATCTGTACCTGGTCGTCCATGAGGAAATGCTCCACATCTCCGTAGGCAGCGGTATGTTTGTGTTTCACCACCAGCTCACACCAGCGATGTCTCACCTGAGGACAGAGCACACCGACCCTTTCATTAGGAGAGACAGTACTCCTGGCATTAAGGCCACCACATGCCAATCACAGCGGACGCTCCAAATTTTCACCTTAATGACATCATCACCGTCGCCAAGGGAAAGCTCCCTGAACTCCGGCAACCACAAGTCCTTACTAGTGAGGTAATCCACAAAAAGGCACGTGGAAACAAAACCATTAAACATGTTCAACTCCCGTCTTCTACAAAGTGCACGAAACTAAGAAACTTAGCACCTTTCACTTTTTGACGGAGTACAAATGTACAGTAACCTTCAGCTCCCGATCAGAACAATCACGTACTCATTAACGGAGCCAGTGCCAAGCCTTCTCCTGAGCAGCCAACAAATCCTTATCTTCCTGACAGTTTTTGAACGTGACCGGCGAACATGCCCCGGGCTGACCAGATCAGAAAGTATGGTGGCTGACAGGAAGACTGTTTGGAGAAATAAAAAAGAAGGCCCACAGGCGTTTCATCCTTGCTCACTGTGCACTTGCCCTGATGTGTTTCCACATGTTATGAGCTGATAAAGATGAAATCTTTAATCTCATATCTTTATCTTATAAAGATACTGCGGGCTTCTGGAGTGAAGCATATGTTGAAATACCCGTGTGCAAATCTGTAACTTAAGAAGGTAGAAACTGCACGGGCTGAATTGATCTGAATGTCCACCACAAAGACAGTGTTTATCAAGGGGCTTACTGGAGAACAATGAGTCAGCTTCATTCTGTGTGTGTGCGTGTGTGCGTGTGAGCATGGTGAATGACACTGCTTGCCTCTGTCCTCACAAACACCGTAATGCTGCTGTTTTATTACCATCTCATAAATCTTTATACTGACAAAAGCACACACACTATAATTTCATAAACTTTGCTCGCAAGAATATAAACGACTCATTACCGTTATTATTACCACCACTATTGTCATAAACTTTCAATTATCCTGACTGACTTACAACGAGAAGTACTGCTGGCACACAGGCACAAACACTGTCACTTCCACCACACACAGACAGATTGAGATGGAAAATGTGTTTTTGTTATACTTGTTTGAGATGAGGCACCATTATAGTGGAGTACAGGAGCGGCAGCAGTCAGTTCCCTGCTGATGCGAGACTATGAAAGACAGAGTGTCCACACACCTTTCCCCCCGTCAGACGGACAGACGGCCGCGCTGGCGCAAGAACCGTGGCCGCAAGGCACTTTGTGGATTACCGCCGTTTCTCCACATGGCTTCCGCGGCATTATGGGCCCCATGTGGCTTTAATTGTGGGGGGTGGGGGGTGGGCTCTTGTGGAGGTGACAAACTTTCCCATGAATGATTAATGAAGGAGGCAGACTGGCGAGTAAGTGCGACCTCGCCGTGAAAAATAAGGAAAAAAAAAAAAAAAACATTCACTTCAAGGTAGCCTTTTTCCTCTCTCTTTACACCCCGTCCTCCAGCGTAAATAAAGTGGCGATTGTATATGGTATCCTAGCAATGGGGTCAAATACTACAGCCGTTATTGGACGGCAGAACGTGTTGAGGAAGCGACTCTGTCCTCGCACCTTCTCGCAATCTTGGCCCTCCCTCCATCATTCTCCGATCTCACACACACCCTCTGTCTTCTACCCCCCACTCCTGTGCTCGGTTTGACGCACTTGCCTAGCCGGCACAGATTACCTGTCCCTACATATCGCCACATAGCTTACAACAGTTGCATACGGTCGAACAGTTTATAATAATACTAAGCTGCATAAAGCTGCCCTTCTTTCTATCACGGAATGTCTCGTTCTCTCTCTACCACTCCCTCTCTTTTACCTGTCCCTCTCTTTTACACCTTCTCTTACATGCTCTTTCTTTCCGCCTGTCCCACTCACACTCTTCCTCTCTTTTACCTGTCCCTCTCTTTTACACCTTCTCTTACATGCTCTTTCTTTCCGCCTGTCCCACTCACACTCTTCCTCTCTTTTACCCTCCCCTTTTACTTTCAGTCTCCTCTGCCTCTCTTCTTCCTCTGCCTCTCTTCTTCCTCTTTCCTTCTGACAGTGTGGTCTCCCAATCACCCTTCCCCACACCGCATCAATCCCAAACCCCCCCCATCAATCCCCACACACACCCATCAATCCAAGCCACCGTTCGGCCATCTTGTCCAATCAGAACCCTTGCATTCAAGAGCAGGCCAGTGTGGCTTTCCCTCCCACAAGGTCAAATAAAGGAATTTGTTAGGGTGACGGGGTCTCTATAACCGCTCTGAACGATAGCCACAGTTGTTTGTCTGCGGTTGGGCTTTACCTGTGTGTCGGTCAGGTGAGTGATTGCGTGTTGAGTGTGAGCACCTGTGTGTGTGTGTGTGTGTGTGGGGGGGGGGGTGGGGGGGGGGGGGGTAATAAATCCCGGAATGTTGGGCAATTACAGCTCAACACCTGCCTGGCTTCAGGGCTCTCTCTAGGAATGCACAGGATGAGTGCAGCTGGGGTGTGGTGTGTTTGTGTGTTTTGAGGGTGGATTGTGGTTCCTGAATATTATAGACTCATCACCAATCGTGAACCATTTGTCAATCAATCAATCTCAAAACATTTGTAAGTCAGCCTTAAACACATATTCTACCGCTTTCTTCTCCCAAGTGTTGAACGCTGTATCAGGATACAAATTGTATCACGGGCTGAGTGTATGGTTTTGTGGCTAGTATTTGTGTGTTAAGATAATTAATTTGTATGTGAGTGCTAGCAGGTAGTACGACAGTCAGAGTTTGTGTATGCATTCATGTATATGTCTGTGAGTGTGTGTGTGTGTGTGTGTGTGTATAGTGATACAGGACAGCCCTCTGACTGACCCAAGTATACAATATAAATGTGCAGCGCATTACACACGTCTAACAGTGCCGTAATCGCACCACAGCCTGAAAAAGGAAAGAAAAACAGGAGGGCAGAAAGCGCATATTTCTCACAGAACTGAAACAGTGCTGCCGTTATTCTACCATGGAAATAAAAGTCTATATTTACACACTGCCAAACGTGAATCAATTTTCCCCCAGACAGAAACCGCTGCTGTTCGGACTGGTCCATTTGTGGGGGGGGGGGGGGGGGGGGGGGTCTGGCTGGTGGTGGTAATGGGGGGGTTGTACCACTTCATTTATTTATAGATAAAGTCTTGTTTTTCTTGGAATTTCCTGTTGAAATAGTTCTCCAAATGGTCTCCAAGTTTAAACAGAAAACTGAAGTCCTCAACGGAAAACCGAACAACAGATGGACACAAGGTGAGGGCTGGCCCCTGCCAAAATCTAAAAAGTAGATCCCGTTGTAACTGGCACAATCGGTCATGTTCAAGTTTATTACGTTCAAGTAACGTTAATATTTCAGCACCAACTATTTCAGGGCGAACAATCAATACGTGGTCCTTCTTAGCCCGCAACGTGACTTTGGAGACATGTCTCGTGAACATTTAAGCATTACAGTTTAACTGCAGCTGCGGTTATGACACTGAAATGCAGTGGCTGTAATTCAGGGCGGTAGAAGCGGCAGCGCCCTTTTGTACCTGGTTGAAGGATTTACGGCGTTTTTACGCCGCTTAGTTTACGACAAAGTGCAGCATTGTGCTTTCAGGGGGCTGTGGGCCACCGGGGATATTTAATAATAAAGAGGCCATAAACCCTCACACTTCATAAGCTGTATAAACAGTCATAAAGCCATATCTACTCAGCTGATAAGTGGCTTTTAATAATCTGCAATTCACCACTTAGTGACCTACACTGTGCGCACTTAAGACACAAGCTTTTAGAGCGAGGTGCAGAGAGCATCAGCCCAGAATAACCGCATGAAAATGAACGTGAAACCATGTCTTGAGTCACAGGCAAGAGAACTGGGCGCCTTAGAAGCCAAAATAAAGAGCCCATGTGAGTGGAGTTTTAGGGGTTTCCTGAGAACACCCCATCCTCCATTTCCATCCTCCCTCTTCAGTCCTGTTTTTCTTCTCTATCCTTCCCCTCCTTTGTCCTCTCCACTCTCTCACTTTCTATTTCTAGCCCTCCCTCTCCACCTTTTCTTCCCCCTTTTTTTCTCTGCCCTCCTTTGTCCATTCCCTTTCTCCTCTCCTTTTCCCTGCTCCCTCTCTCCTCCCCTCCTGTCTGCTTATTCCCCGCTTCTCCGTTCCCCGCATCCTTCTCGCCCCTCTCTACACTTTTCCCTGCTCCCTCTCTCCTCCCCTCCTGTCTCCTTATTCCCCACTTCTCTCTTCCTCTCCCCACTTCTCCGTTCCCCGCATCCTTCTCTCGTCCTTCCTCTCTACTATTTCCCCTGCTCCCTCTCCCCTCCTTCTCTCCCTGCTCATCCCTCCTTTTTTCTCCTTCTCCCTCCCTGTCTTTCTGAGTGAAGACACAGTGATGTCATAGGTGACGTCAGTGCTGTTACCTCAGCGTCTCGTCCCCGTAGGCCGTAGACCCGCTCTAGCGTCCTCAGTGATGTCACGCTCAGCTCCGCCTCCTCCAGGAGAAACTCCAATAGCAGCACCAGCTGTTCTGGGGTCAGCTGTAAACAGGGAATGAGAGCAGTGTGAACACCTGTGCATAATTACACACCTGTACAACTGTGTACATATATAACACGTCTATACAGAGTTACACACACCTATAAAGTTATACATCTGTATACACACATAGTTAAATACATGTACACACACAAGTACAGAGGTTTACAGTTACACACACTTGCACAAAGATCAACACTTGGATATATATCTATACATGTGTACACAGAAAAACACATCTATGTAGATTAATAATTTACTCGTACACACACCTGCATGTGCAATCAAACACATTTACACAAACATGCCTGTTAAAAAAATACATGTAATGAAATATAGACACATTTGCCAACGTGAACGCGCAGATGCATTATGCAACACTATTAACTCTGCATTATGCAGCCTCATTAAAAACCTATATGAATGCATACATGGAATTTTTACTGGTTACTGGTGTCCTCTGTAGATCAGTCTGAGAAATGCTGACTAGAAAAAAAATTATTTCCCCAGACGCTGGAAAACTCATATCAATATAGTGGATTTTCCAATTTCGTCCGAGCAGCGCTTTACAGATAACAAACCTTAATATTAGTCCGTTCCTATTCTGTAAGTGTTTTGAAAACAGTCACAAGCTAATGAAACCACGCCGTAACGCATTATTGAATTGACAAAGGGATAAATTTTTTTCCAATTTTGAAAATGCAGCCGACGTAATCTGTGTGAAAAATTCAGCCTCGAGACGAGAGGCCGGGGAAACAATCCACTGAGATGCGCCGAAGCGTGGAGGAAATTAACGTTTCGCACTTATTAAAAGTTACAAGTCCTCTGGCGGCTCTCGTGTAACGCTCCAGCACTGGCATCTGGCACAGGAATTCAGGGGAGAAACAAACAGGTGAATCCAATTGTAATTTTATCACAAACAGTGGCGTGCTGAGAAAAGCACGGCAGTGCGAACTACGCAAAAGACTGGAATGTTAACACACAAACTTTGCTCCAGTGTCTGTGTGCAGCTTCAGCCAAACGAATAACCCTGAACAAACCAGCCGTAAAATGAAATATAACACGCAAAAGTTCTCTCTAGAATAATACATGACAGCAATTTGTGCCGCAGAAATTCTCCGTTTTTAAGGACTCATTTTTTATGGTTGGAGATAAGTGGGTGAGGATCCGATTCCCGCTGTAGAGAGCCAACGGTGTGCTTGCTGGACGTGGCCGGAGGCTGCTAGGTACTGTCATTCTCTTTCCTCATTCTCCCTGTAATCTCTATCAAACCAAACACACACGCACACCCAACAATGAGAAACACGTATGACGTCACCTCAATTTATGGCTCAGGCTTAAAAGCATGCATACACACACGAAAACGGATCGATCAGAGATTTATGCGCTGGGCTGTGCGGGGTGTGTGATGAGGAGGGCGATCCATTCAGAGCCGTTACCCTGAGTTACTGCTCGGTGCTGCTGTAAAAGCGGCCCGTGCCCTCAGAGAGGGCCTGTGAGCTGGGCTGCTGTATCCCAGCGGTACACAAAACGCACCGCGAACGATTCTGACCCAGCACAGCATTCCAAACTGGGAAAAAAGATTCTACCTGGCAAAAATATAACGCACGCATGCACATGCATACACCTCTTTCAGCATCTCATTACTGATTTATTGTATTATACAGTTGAAGTCGAATGTTTACATACACTTAGGTTGAAGTCATTAAAACAAATTTTTAATCACTCCACAGATTTCATGTTAGCAAACTCTAGTGTTGGAAAGTCAGTTAGGACATCTACTTTGTGCATGACATAAGTAATTTTTCCAACAATTGTTTACAGACAGATTATTTCACTTTTAATTCACTATATCACAATTCCAGTGGGTCAGAAGTTTACATACACTAAGTTGACTGTGCCTTTAAATTTTTTAAATTTGGTCGCATATCCTTTGCCTGCCATGACTTCCTGATATCTGTGACCCAACAACATCAAAAGACTCTTGATATCTTATTTTCTGGTACTCTTACAAGCCATACTATAACGTCTCTGCATTTGAATGGATCTCTATGGGAAATAGGAGGTGGGACTAGATTTAGCTGTAAATTAAACTGGAACAGTATTGAAACACATGGTTGGATAAAAGTCATCAAGGGTCTGACGTGTCAAACAAGCTTTAAATCATCACTCTGCTGCCAGAAATACAGTAGATATGGATGGAAAACTTGAAGGGTTTCTTCTCCTGACTTATTTTTCCATAGAGTTCAATAGGAAAATTTGTCAGGAGAAACAACCCTTAAAGTGATCCATCCATATCTACTGCATATCTGGGAGCAGAGTGATGGTTTGAGGCTTGTTTGATACCTCAGACCCTTGTTGACTTACAGCCATTTTACCAATCATGTATTCCATACTGTTCCAGCATAATTTACAGCTAAATCTAGTCCCACCCCCCAATTCCCATAGAGATCCATTAAAATGCAGAGACGTTATAGTATCGCTTGTAAGAGTACCAAAAAATAAGATATCAAGAGTCTTGTGATGTTGTTGGGTCATAGACATCAGGAAGTCATGGCATGCAAAGGATATGCGATCAAATATTAAAAATTGGAATTGTGATATAGTGAATTAAAAGTGAAATAATCTGTCTGTAAACAATTGTTGGAAAAATTACTTGTCATGCACAAAGTGGATGTCCTAACTGACTTGCCAACACTATAGTTTGCTAACATGAAATCTGTGGAGTGGTTAAAAATTAGTTTTAATGACTTCAACCTAAGTGTACGTAAACATCCGACTTCAACTGTACGTGTGCTTAGCAGGGGTCCTTAAATCCTCTGGGAGGGACTTACACAGCTTATTTTCTTTAACATACATTCCATTTACACTCCTGGATATTGACCAATGCAGCTCAGGTTAAGTGCTTTTGCTCAAGGGTACAATGGCTGTATCCCCATCTGGGATTTGAACCCGCAAGCAACAATCACAAGCTCAGTTTGTTAACCCCGACTCTACACGGCTACCGCTAATCTCACCCCTATTTGTCATCTCCCATTTTGCTGCGGATAGCAGGTGGCGTGTTTGTGATGGTTTGTGATGGTTTTTCTGTGGGACTCTGTGTCCATCAGACAGGAAGCGGTGATAAGGGAAGTGACAGAAGCATACTTTAATTCCCACACAAACCTTTCCATACACAAACACCCGCAAGTCATGTGATCCACAGTATACTATAATACGAGAGTTTGAAAGAGAGTTTGTCTTATTTTGATGACCACAGACACAACAACTCCGATGACACGGCAGGTGGTGTCATATCGCAACAGGAAACCATTTCCTTTACGTCCCGCCCTCTCAGAGATCAAGCCCCGCACCTTTCAGCTCTGTCAGACCAATCCCATCACTCCCTGTACTCTGTACTTATCCACAGTCAGCACGGCCAAATCAAGTGTGACTCCTTGACAAAAAAAGTAAGAAAAAAGAGGGGAAAGTGCACACAGGATGGAGAAAACATCTGCCACTCATCTGAAGAGGGTCCAAACAGGGTGCCCTACCCATCCGGGTCACGCCTGCCTCCCTCTCTCACATAATTAAAATCTCTGTTTTCTTTTCTGAGGACGTCGGTCAAAACAAACACAGAGCGGAAAAAGGGAGAAGCAGCAGCTACTAACCGTTTAACCCCTGAGATCCGGCATGGCTGAGCTGCACCTGGCGTGGGTGTGTTTGTGTGTATGAGGGAGAGACTGAGGGCATGGGGTGTTAGGGGAGGGGTTAATGTGCTTTGGGGAGGAGCCTTGGAGTACAGGCTCAATGGCTGTGGCGCGATTTCTATTTTTACTCCACCACATCAGCCTGCTGCCCACGTCAGGTTCACTTCCTCTCTGATGTCATTTCCTCTCCTGCATCTATAAGTACATCAACCACAGCAGAACTGTGCCACCTCTATTTACAGCACAACCTCCTGGTGCCTGTACTCAGGCATACATACACATAAACGCACACATATTTACATACACACACACACACACACACACACACACACACACACACACACACACACATATACACGCACATGCAAACACACACACACACACACACACACACACACACACAGGTCTATACTGTTCCTCAGCTCTCTCTCCCACTCCATTCCTCCATCCTCTTTTTCTTCCCCATTCCCTTCTCCCTCTCCTTTCTGTAATTCTCTTAGCTAAAATTATTTCTCTCACTTTTCAGGCATCTTCCCAAAAATGGCTCACAAATGCTGACCCTCACCCATTCACATGGGGTGCTCTATATTAGTCTGCACCCTCACCCATTCACATGGGGTGCTCTATATTAGTCTGCACCCTCACCCATTCACATGGGGTGCTCTATATTAGTCTGCACCCTCACCCATTCACATGGGGTGCTCTATATTAGTCTGCACCCTCACCCATTCACATGGGGTGCTCTATATTAGTCTGCACCCTCACCCATTCACATGGGGTGCTCTATATTAGTCTGCACCCTCACCCATTCACATGGGGTGCTCTATATTAGTCTGCACCCTCACCCATTCACATGGGGTGCTCTATATTAGTCTGCACCCTAACCCATTCACATGGGGTGCTCTATATTAGTCTGCACCCTCACCCATTCACATGGGGTGCTCTATATTAGTCTGCACCCTCACCCATTCACATGGGGTGCTCTATATTAGTCTGCACCCTCACCCATTCACATGGGGTGCTCTATATTAGTCTGCACCCTCACCCATTCACATGGGGTGCTCTATATTAGTCTGCACCCTCACCCATTCACATGGGGTGCTCTATATTAGTCTGCACCCTCACCCATTCGCATGGGGTGCTCTATATTAGTCTGCACCCTAACCCATTCACATCGGGTGCTCTATATTAGTCTGCATTACTAAAGGAGAAACTGTGTGTGTGTGTGTGTGCTGCATGGTCAGAAAGAATGATGCTAAAATCGTCAAAATGTACAAAACAATGTAGCTGGCAGAACTTCAACACAAATAAATGGAAATAGAATTAGAGTAATCTGACCTTTTGAAGACATTTCTTCACAATTGCCAGATTCAGGCTGGAGTAAGGGCTAAGATGGGTATGCAGGGATTCCCCCAAATAAACCATATTCATCCACAGCACCCTGCTTAAACTAGCACTGTTCAGGATTCACATTCACTTCCACTGTTCTGTCTGCAGTAATCACATTACCTAAGCGCCAAACTGCTCAAACTGCCTGTGATTTCTCCTCCTGGCCCTGATCAGCCGAATCATTCTGAGCACCCGATGAGCCACTGCTCAAACATCATGGCATGTGCCTGTTAAATTATTTCTTCTTTTGTTAGTTTATTTAAAGTCTGAGGTCTAGCTTTGGTGGTGCTCTGAAGAGTGTGTTCAGTCCAAAAGGCAGAAGACACAAAGGCCCAGATTCAGCCGTCCTTAATAATACTGAATACCGATGTGACTATTGTCCTGTAAAGAGTCCCTGATATCTTGGAGAGCTGCTGTATAAGTGCAGTGCATTTTTATAATTGTTATAAAATCTCTCTGGAGATTTCTGCTGCTGGAGGCCCCTTCTGTTTCATCCAGGCTTTTTTTAGAAAGGAAAGGAATTTTAAAGTCGTAAAATGTAAAGAGGGGGGAAAAAACACAGGCGTTGCGGATTTTATCTCTTGGGAGAGGACGACAGAAAATTTATCTCGCTTTGAAGGAAACAGTCATATACCCCCCTCCCACCCAAATAAAAAAGAAAACAATCAGTTATTTTTAGAGAAAAAAAGAATAAATGCTGATTTTGCAGTGCAGACATAAACAGGGTCTGCTTATTATTTTAGGTTTTGCATTTCAATTTCATTATCTGCAGAGAGCCTGAAACAGTTATTTATTAATAAAAATCTTTATTGTTATTGCTATTTTTTTTTAAAGGCACAGCAACTGTGGAATCTAGCATGTCCCCTAGTGAAAAGGCCCACACCTACTCTGTATACAAGCGCAAGAACACAAAGTGCTTCCTTGAGAATACCAGCGAGTTTCCAAAGTGTGTGTTCTACTTTAACACTTTCTCTCTTACAACACATGCAGGCATATACAGTATATGGGCCATTCTACAAAAGTCATGCAAATTGCTGTCTGATAAAATTGCTGTCTCTGATAAAAGTAAGAAATTGACCAATAAAATATTTCAATGCTATATAATTCATTAGATCATGTTATGTTTTAATATAATCCAATATATAAATTGCAGTAATAATAGTTACATTTATCCAAAATCAACACTTATACTCTTGGGAGTATAAATTCCTATTGGGAGATGGCTGTCCCCACTATCAACCCTTAAACTGGTGCATTAAAAAATGATACCCAAAATATTTTTGCCAATTATTTGACTTGTCTCATTCAATAAAGCATGTGAATTTTTATCAAATATAAGTTAAAATAATGCAATCTATTTTGTAATAAATTTTATAATTAAAAAAACCTATCGAAGAAATGCTGTCCCCAATTTTTACGTCACAACCGAAACATACACTGTTTGAGTCTGTGCAGTGAACCTGCTTGTAGCCACACACCCCTTTTTTTAACCAGGAAATTAGACAGCCTTTATATGAATCAAGGCGACATGGTGAGTTGCTAGGTTTTAGCGTTTTGATATAATTGTCCTTCAAAGTATGAAAATTAGTCTGTGGTTTTAAGAGACGTCACACCCAAACACCCAAGTTTTCATATTAGAAAAAAAGTTGATTTCATAACTGTAGATTTGATTAAAAGGAAGGTGCATCTGCACAGAGAAGTGGTTGCTAACCATGTGCTTGCTAAATATTTTTGTTTTGTGGCCGAAATGAGCCAAAATTGTCACTACCGAAACAAATTGTATTGTTTTGAAAGGCCTGTTTCGGTTGGTGACACTTGTCCGTAAATTCTTATTAAAGACAATAAATAGTGAGACAATCAATGCACATGTACAAACCTTAATTCCAAAAAAGTTGGGACAGTGTATAAAATGTAAATAAAAACAGAAAGCAATGATTTGCGAGTCCTTTTTGTATTCAATTGAAAACAGTACAAAGACAAGATATTTCATGTTTTAACTAATCAACTTTATTGTTTTTTGTAAATATACGCTAATTCTACATTTGATACCTGCAACACCTCCCAAAAAATTTGGGACAGGGGCATGTTTGGGACAGGGGCATGTTTACCTCCGTTACATCACCTTTCATTTGAACAACAACACTAATTGTTGTAGTTTTGAAAGCAAAATTGTTTCCTGTTTTTGCTTAATATGAGACTTCAGCTGCTCAACAGTCCGGGGTCTCATATTTTGCGCTTCATAATGTGCCACATGTTTTCAATGGGAGACAGGTCTGGACTGCAGGCACTCTCTGACGACGAAACCATGCTGTTGTAACACGTGCAGAATGTGGCTTGGCATTGTCTTGCTGAAATAAGCAGGGATGTCCAGATCGCAGCAAATGTTGCTCCAAAATGCATATGTACCCTTCAGCGTTAATGGTGCTTTCACAGATGTGCAAGTTACCCATGCCATGGGCACTAACACACCCCCATACCATGACAGACGCTGGCTTTTGAACCTTGTGTTTTTCCTCTGGCCGGGAGAACACAACGTCCATTATTTCCAAAAATAATCGTCAGACCACAGCACAGTTTTCACTTTGCGTCAGTCCATCTCAGATGAGCCCAGAGAAGTCGGCGGCGTTTCTGGATGTTGTTGATATATGGCTTATGCTTTGGGTAGTAGAGTCTTAACTTGCATTTGTAGATGCAGTGACGAATTGTGTTTACTGACAATGGTTTTCTGAAGTATTCCCGAGCCCATGTGGTTATATTCATTACAGAAGCATGCCGTTTTTAATGTAGTGCTATCTGAAGGTTCGAAGGTTACGGGCATTCAATATTGGTTTACGGCCTTGCCCGTTTTCTCCAGATTCTCTGAATCTTTTACTAATATTATGGACTGTAGATGGTGAAATCCCTAAATTCCTTGCAATCGTGTGTTGAGAAACGTTGTTCTTAAACTGTTGGACTATTCGCTCATGCAGTTTTTCGCAAAGTGGCGAACCCATCCTTGCTCGTAAATGCCAGAGCCTTCGTGGATGCTCCTTTTATACCCAGGTATGATAGCATGGCCTGTCACCTATTCACCTATTTACCTGTGGAATGTTCCAAACAGGTGTTTTTTGAACATTCCACAACCTTCCCAGTCTTTTTTATACCCCTGTCCCAACTTTTTTAGAACGTGTTGCAGGCATCAAATTCGGAATTAGCGTATATTTACAAAAATCAATGAAGTTGCTAAGGTAAAACATTAAATATCTTTTAAATATCGTTTTCAATTAAATATATAGACAAAAGAATTTAACAAATCACTGCTTTCTGCTTTTATTTGCATTTTACGTACTGTCCCAACTTTTTTGGAATTCAGGTTTCAGTAAGAGCTGTCACAACCGCAAAAATGTGGTCACAACCGAAACACCTGCTGTTTTGTTAAAATTTTGAATAATATGAATAATCAATCAAATATCCAAGATATTGTGCTGGTGAGGGTATATGTAATCTCATAAATAAGAATCTATCAAATTCATGTGATCAAATCTGTCCATTTTATAGAGAACATTTGTATGGAGTTTTCACTAAATTTAATTAATCCAATGTTTTATTTGATTTAAAAATTCAGGGTAATTGATTCAAATTCAACAGCAGTCAAGATTTTTTTTCAAAAATGTCATTTTCAAAGGGGTGAATTAAACTTATCAATTGGGTGTGTAATTTTATTTCAAAAGCAGGGTTTACACCATGTTTCGGTTGTGACATATTTAGTCAATAAATGCATCCTTATTCTGAAAAAATGACATGTGATTGCACTGTACATCTAGTATATTTATGTATCTCAGATAAAGTGTAACACATATATTATAAAAGAATTTTGCAAAAAGAATACAAATTTACACTTTTCTCCAACCCTCAATTTGCACGACTTCTGTAGAATGGCCCATATACACGCACGCACGCACACACACACACACACACTTCAACCAGTGAGTTCAAAACCTGAAAATAAACCTCACCTCTATTTACAGGACAACCTCCTGGTGCCTGTACTCACACATACACACATATTTACAAACATAAACATGCAAACACACGCATGTACTGTATATATACATACGGATACACACACTCAGGTTAATACTGGTCTATTTCAACACTCTCTCTCTTAAACACAACACACGCACACATTTTCAAACCCTGAAAATAAAAACCCTGAGCATGTTACCTCCATGTTACTTTGAGATTAAAACCTGACTTGAGGGTTTGTTGAGCGATGTTTTAAGACTCTTTATTACGCATTTCTTTTCCCCAATGTCACTTGCAGAGGGTGCGTCATTAGCCGTAGCCAAAGTCTGATCAATTTCTCTCATGACTCATTAGCTTACAGAAAGATGACAGCTAATTGAAAGAAAACTAACCGTGCTCACCCTGGCAAGCATTCTACGGCACACATACCTGCATCTACATGCATTCTATAGCACAAATACCTGCATCATCACCTGAATCCACATGTATCTACATACAGTGCCCTCCACAATTATTGGCACCCCTGGTAAAGATGAGTAAAGAGGGTTATAAAAAAATCACCTTTTGGTGAATTAGCTTAATCTCACACTGAAAAAATTAGAAAAATCCAACCTTTAATTGAAGTAAATTTATTCTGCGGAAAAAAAAATCCCTCATCAAGAAATAATTATTTTTTAACAAAACCACATGTGCCACAATTATTGGCACCCCTAGACATTCTTATGAACAAAATGTAACTGAAGCATTTTTTCCATTTATATTTTACTTTTTAAAGTTGATCAGTTGAGTGTTTAGGAACTTTCAAGCAGTAATCCATGACTTCCTGTTTCACTGGGGTATAAATATGAGGTGACACAGAGGCCGTATTCCCTTATACATACATCAACATGGGAAAACATACAAATCAAATGATGGAAAAAATGTGTTGAGCTTCATAAGTCAGGGAATGGCTATAAAAAAATAGCTACTCACCTGAAAATGCCCATATCTACCGTTAGGGCAATACTTAAAAAGTTCTAAGCAACTGGAACTGTTACAAACTTGCCTGGAAGAGGACCCAAGTTTATTTTGCCCCCACACACAGTGAGGAGGATGGTAACGGAGGCAAAAAAATCCCCAAGGATCACTGTTGGAGAATTACAGAGGAAAGTAGCATCTTGGGGTCATCAAGTCTCCAAAACTACCATTAGATGTCACCGCCATGCCAACAAATTATTTGGAAGTCATTTCACCACAAACATAAGTAACCGACGCTCAAGGTGGGTTTGGCGTAAGAAGAAGGATGGCTATATCGAAAATAACCTGATCCCCACAGTTAAGTATGGTGGAGGTTCTGTGATGTGGGGCTGTTTTTCCTCCAAAGGCCCTGGGAACCTTGTTAGGGTACATGGCATCATGAACTCCATGAAATACCAGGAAATTTTAAATCTGAATCTGGCTGCCTCTTCCAGGAAACTAAAACTGGGTCGTCGTTGGATCTTCCAGCAGGACAATGATCCAAAACATACGTCCAAATCAACACAAAAATGGTTAACTGAACACAAAATCAAACTTCTGCCATGGCTATCTCAATCCCCTGAACTAAACCCAATTGAAAACCTGTGGGCTGAGCTGAAGAGAAGAGTGCACAAGAGAGGACCTAGGACTCTGGATGATCTGGAGAGATTCCGTAAACAGGAATGGTCTCAGATTCCTTGCTCTGTATTCTCCAACCTTATTAGATGTTACGGGAGAAGACTCAGTGCTGTTTTATTGGCAAAGGGAGGTTGGACAAAGTAGTAAATGCAGGGGTGCCTAATAATCGTGGCACACGTGGTTTTGTTAAAAATAATTATTTATTTTTACTCATCTTTACCAGGGGTGTCAATAATTGTGGAGGGCACTGTATATCCTGTCAGAATCAGTCCAATCCACAGTCTGTACCCATAATGCACTGCTCCTTAGGTTTCTCTGTGAAACGCAGGGTCCTTTCGAACATGGCAGCTGCTGGGTAGTGGACGCATGCTTTCGGTGTCAGGGCTGTGACACTGACTCGAGGCCAGAGCTCCAATGACCCACAAGAGGAGTAGAAATAACGGGGAGGAAATTAAAAATGCTCGAGACAATAAACAGAAACCCAAGGACAGCGTGCTAGTGCACTGCGATTCCTGGGGAAGAGGAAACCCCGCTCACCGCACGCAGAGAGCCTTCCCACAACATTGCCGCAATGTGATGATGGCTTGGGCGGGAAGGGCCGGTGGAGATTTACAGGGTCTTTCTGCACCCTGAGACAGTGTTACATTACATAAAGCAATACCATAACTGTAAGCTAAAGCCAGTGTGTGTGTGTGTGTGAAGTAAAATACAACGTTTGGAAATGCTTGTATTTCTCAAGATGGCACTTTGTGTTCTTGTGTTTTTGTATAGATACATACTTACATACACATGCATGCTTAGATACATACTTACATACACATGCATGCTTAGATACATACTTACATACACATGCATGCATAGATACATACTTACATACACATGCATGCTTAGATACATACTTACATACACATGCATGCATAGATACATACTTACATACACATGCATGCATAGATACATACTTACATACACATGCATGCATAGATACATACTTACATACACATGCATGCTTGTCGGACAGGCCTGTGCCTCTAAGGTCCTCCCACAGAGACCTTGACTGACAAAACGATTGACAGGGCTGTCAGTGTGAAAGCTTGCTGCCATGGAAACCACTGTGCCCCCCCCACCTCCGCTTCCTTCCCAACAGAACTGAGAGGGGAGACGGGGAGGTTTGGGGTTAGGGGGTGTGCAGCTTCACGCAGATGTAAGCGTCTCTGTCAGGTCGTGGCCACAGCAGGTTCTGGTTATTCTCCGCCGTGCCCTTGTTTCTCTTCCGCCCGCCTGCCTGCCCTACGGGACACGCTCACACTTCACTGACAGCCTCGTGCCCCCTCCCCACACTTTTCCAGCTGGTGACACCCCGCCCCCCTTAGGGTGCTGGCCCAAAGGCGGGTGACCGTTCGACCCCCCGACCCCCACACGCAAGAGCCGCCCGCTCCAATAGCACTAAGCCGCTGGGCACTTGGCAGCTACTCCAACAGCTCCGCCCATCCCATAGCAACCGTGCCAGGGGGGCCGGATGAGTCTGACAGAATGACTGAGCGCGTGCAAGATCCTGCCACCCTGACATTCTGAAATGATTTACTAAGACCTTTAGTGTGTGCAAAACCTTTTAGCACACGCAAAACCAATAACATCACAAATGATTGGTCATGGTATTTGTTCTGCACCAATCATTGGTTGTGTTATTAGTTGCATGTGCTAAATGTTTTTGCACCTGCTAAAGGTCTTAGTAAATCTGGCCCTTAAAGTGCAGTATAAGTGTTGGGCTTTGCTTAAGGACTCATATCTCAGAGTGCTCCCATGAATTCCTCAGTGACTTGCTTAACATCACTACTCTAATATCAATATGCTATAACACCAGTAATATAGTCTGTGTGCTCCAACACCACAACTCTAATCTCAGTGTGCTATAACACCACTACTATAATCTCAATGTACTACAACACAACTACTATAATCGCAGTGTGCTATAACACCACTACTATAATATCAGTGTGCTATAACAACACTACTATAATCTCAATGTACTACAACACAACTACTATAATCGCAGTGTGCTATAACACCACTACTATAATATCAGTGTGCTATAACACCACTACTGTAATCTGTGTGTTATAACACCACTGTATTAATCACAGTGTGCTATAACACCAATACACTAATACACTAATCTCAGTGTGCTATAACACCACAATTCTAATCTGTGTGCTATAACATGAGTACTCTAATCTCATTGTGCTATAACACCAGAATTAATATCTCAATGTGCTACAACACCACTGCTATAATTCCAGTGTGCTATAACACCACTATTCTAATCTCAGTGTACTATAACACCACTACTATAATCTGTGCTATAAAATATCTACTCTAATCTCAGTGTGCTATAACATCAATACTCTAATCTCAGTGTGCTATAACACCACTACTGTAATATCAGTGTGTTATAACACCACCGTATTAATCTCAGTGTGCTATAACACCACTACTATAATCTGTGCTATAAAATATCTACTCTAATCTCAGTGTGCTATAACATCAATACTCTAATCTCAGTGTGCTATAACATCAATACTCTAATCTCAGTGTGCTATAACATCAATACTCTAATCTCAGTGTGCTATAACACCACTACTGTAATATCAGTGTGTTATAACACCACCGTATTAATCTGTGTGCTATAAAATAACTACTCTAATCTCGGTGTACTATAACACCTCTACTATAATCTCAGTGTGCTATAACACCACTGCTATAATCTCGGTGTGCTATAACACCACTGCTATAATCTCGGTGTGCTATAACACCACTATTCTAATCTCAGTGTGCTATAACACCAATACTCTAATCTCGGTGTGCTATAACACCACTGCTATAATCTCGGTGTGCTATAACACCACTGCTATAATCTCGGTGTGCTATAACACCACTATTCTAATCTCAGTGTGCTATAACACCAATACTCTAATCTCGGTGTGCTATAACACCACTGCTATAATCTCGGTGTGCTATAACACCACTGCTATAATCTCGGTGTGCTATAACACCACTATTCTAATCTCAGTGTGCTATAACACCAATACTCTAATCTCGGTGTGCTATAACACCACTACTCTAATTTGTGTGCAATAAAATAACTACTATAATATCAGTGTGCTATAACACCAGTACTGTAATCTCATTGTGCTATAACACCACTACTATAATCTCTGTGTGCTATAAAACCACTACTATAATCTCAGTGTGCTATAAAACCAATACACTAATATTGGTGTGCTATAACACCTCTACTATAATCTGTTTGCTATAATACCACTATTCTAATCTGTGTGCTATAACACGAGTACTCTAATCTCATTGTGCTATAAAACCACTATTCTAATCTCAGTGTGCTATAACACCATTACTATAATCTGTGTTTTATGAGAGAACTACTCTAATCTCAGTGTGCTATAATGCCAATAGTCTAATCTCAGTGTGCTATAACACCACTACTATAATCTCAATGTGCCCCAGATATATACTGTATATATGCAGTCTGAGTGTGTCCTGATATCACCCCTGTGGCCTGTGTGCCTTCTGCTAATACCTCTGTGGTGAGAGTGTGCCTGTCTCGAGCCCAGAAAACCCTATAAAAATATTTTAAAATCCAACAGGAGGGGGAACACGATCCGATTCAAATCCGCCCTGTGGAACACAATAACTTCAGCGGTGAATTCCCCCTCTCTTCTCTGGAAAGCCTGTTTATTTTCCTGTGGTTTTAAGGTAGGCACGGCCGAGCCCCCTCACGGCACAGACTTTGAAATATTAGGCCACAGGTCAGAAATTACGGCCTGCAGTCTTTGAAAGCTTTCCCTCCTCGCCTCGACAGTCCACCATTTTCCAAATTTACTTGCCACACACAGAGGGCAGGGGTTGTTTGCAATCTTCCCTTAAATGCAGGCCAGCATCGGGCCTCTACGTTTAAACAGCGTGATTTAAAAAGACCCGTCACGTCCTGGCTTCTGCAAATCAGCGCTGAGTCGTAAACACAAGAACAATGGAGCTGTGCCCTCATCTGTCTCAGGACTGAGTGACATCTCGGGGTACAATAAAACAGGAAACCGAACATGCGTGACTCACAGAGAATGCACAAACTGAGACGGATGCGTGAGGGTAGGACCCGAAATGCACGACTCAGAAGCAGTGGTTGTAGAAAAAGTCCCATGAGGGCTTTTAATGAGGGAATGTCCAATGAGCGTGGTCAAAAAACAAGCAAAGTTCATACACAAAAAATCCAGCCAAAACCAATGTACAGTACCGAGGCAGAAGGCAGTCTCAGAATCGGTACACCATGCAATAGTCCAGTAACCAGAGTAGCTGTCAGCGGGGCAGAAGTACAGGCAGACGGTAGGCAGGCTCGGGGTCGAAGGCAATGCAAGAGTCAAGACCGAAGTCCGCTCCGCGGGGCAAAAGTACAAAAGATAGCAGGCAAAAACTCGTGGTACAGGCAGGCAGTGGTTAACAAAACAGAGGTCAATAACAATGGTCAATAACAGGCTTGGGTCGTAAACAAAAAGGCAGGCTTGGAAAAACGCTCAAAAGTGCACTGACAAACAGGAGGCAACAATTACGCGAAGACAAGACATGAACACTGAGCTTAAATGCAGGTGTAGACAGGTGCAGACAATTAGCTTGAGAGCAGCATGCGAATGGAAATCAGGTGTGGAAGGCTGACAAGGTAACAAGATAATTAGTAAACGTTAGTAATAAACCTATCCTGACCTAGCGTTAGTAAATTAGTAAATGACATGCACGAGAAACGTAAGGTAAACATGAACACATGGTTAGAGAGTTAGTATTACCCAATCCTGATCTAACGTTAGTAGATTAGTAAACTAGACACGGGAGAATGAAACAATTAGGGAAGCGTGAGCGACAGCAAGAGAGATAGAGAAACAGCATGAACACAAGGCTGCGGAAAAACACGGAAATGTGTATGCTAAACAATGAACGGGAGACGTAACATGAATCAAATAAAAAAACGTGACATGACAAGAAAATAAATCGTAACAATAATCAAACAGGAAACGTGACATGACATAAGAATGAAACGTAACAAGAATAAAACATAAAACGTGGCGTGACTAGACTAAACACAATACGTGACATTAACAAGAAATCTAACTAAGACAAGAAAAGAAAAGAAAACGTGACATGACAGCTGGAATCGTGACACAAACACCCTGAATGTACACATTTATATACAGTGGCACTGGGGACCCAAAGTCTGAGGACACTACCAACAAGAACTGATTGTTTTCATTATTTATCAAGGGCTAATACAATTATGATACGCCATTTATGCTTCTTATTCAAGAACACATAATTCATTTAAATAAGTCAAAAGAAATGTAGGTATTTATAAAGTAAAACCACTAGAAGTAGCGACACTAACAGGGAGAATGGCAGATTCATTCAATAAATAGATGGTGATAGTTGTAAATAGCGCAGATATTTGCATTTGTTAATATTTGAAAGGAATAAACGGTATGACAACGAATAGAGAAATGCTTACCTTATGGTGGACGAACCAGATATTCACATAGCTTCCCATTTCATACGAGCGTTTCAGAAATGTGTTATAATTCTGGTTTGTAACTGTTCTTAATAGTGTGTTCTTGAATAAGAAGTGTAATTGGAGTAACATAATTGCATTATTCCTTGATAAATAATGAAAACAACCAGGACTTGGTAGTGTCCTCAGACTTTTGGTCCCCACTGTACTTACTATATGTACGCAGCCTGCATGTGTGTGTGATCGCTTGGAGACCCCTGGGCTTCATCTGAAGGCTGTGTGTGATGTGCCAAAGCAAACGTCAGCGTTTTAATGGCAGGTCCACCCAAAGTTGGCCAACCGAAGCAACTGGAATTTCCCAGAATGCTTTGCTTTTGCATAGACTCGCGCCTCATCTCCCTCTGCACTGGTCTCACTGGTTAACAAAACCCTGGCTCCAAGAGGCCACATGTGTAGGAAGGTGTAGCCAATTACCCTGGATAAATTAACTACCTAACTGTGCACACTTATGCTGCCTCACTCATCGATTACACTACAGTAAAACCAGTCACATAGAGACACAAGAACAGTCTTCATTAGAAGCCCATCAATGAATGGAGATTAAATGACATTGCATACATGATTTGGGCTAATTCAGTAATGAACAGCAGGTAAGAAAAAGGATGGGGGGAATGCGTATAATCACCGCTAGCGTCAGCTGGGATGACTACATCCCATCATGCATAGGGTTGGGTATCGAAAAACATGGCACCGACCGAAATACGTAGGTCCTACCGAGCATCGAAACATTTTGGAAAAAACGGTACCAAATTTTGATACTTTATGGTAGGCTATTTGATGTGAATGCTATTTTCGCAGCCTGCAGACAATCCATTGCATCAAATGCAACCATGCAACGCAACTAGCCTACTATTAAATTAAACACCAGTAACATATCGAATATAGAGCTCCGTAGTCCCGCCCACTTTGATGACAAACATCTGGTGCCACTTTTTGGAAAAAATATAATGGGAGTCAATGGACTGAAAATGTTATTTTTTTCTATATTCAGGGAGCTAGACGTTCAAAACATCCAAGAGAGGGGTTGTCACATTTTAAAATTATTTATAAAATTGGTAATTTGAAATTATGTCCAACAAATAAACAAGAAACACGTTTTCGAAAAAACAACCAAAACGACTACAACATCCGGTCTACTCACTTGCTCAGTATGCTCACCACCACTGCTGGAGTGAAATCCATAAAGCTGACACTTTCAACATGGCCAGACTGATAGTGATTCTCGCCCTTGGTGATACTCTTAGTTTCAGTTCCATAATAAGACAAAGTGATAGCCATTTTCGCTAGCAGAGCGACGGTAGCTACTTCCATAATAAGGTACAAGAGCAGACCGAGTGATAGCCATTTTCGCTAGCAGAGTGGCCGGTAGCTATCAAAAGCAAGAGCCGGCAATGTACGACCGGGGATTCTGGGTAGTGTAGTTATGTTTCTCAAACTCCGTTAATTATACGATTCAAATTTGATTTAAGCACGGTGGTGAGTATATAATAGACTTTGTATCACATATATGTCAAAGTCCATACAGTGCCATAATATTATCATAAGGGTGACTGAAAGATCCCGAAGTGGGGGCAGGTAATGTAATGGTAGGGAGGTTGAACGTTCTGCCCGCAATGTAATCACAATGGGCATTCCACACACAAAACAAAAAATTTCAACATGTCATTTAACAAGGAAATCTACTAAACGAGAGTAGATGAAGCTATTCATTTGTTTCAG
Source organism: Synaphobranchus kaupii (assembly GCA_029718625.1). Classification (NCBI taxonomy): domain Eukaryota; kingdom Metazoa; phylum Chordata; class Actinopteri; order Anguilliformes; family Synaphobranchidae; genus Synaphobranchus; species Synaphobranchus kaupii. The sequence goes on from CM056376.1 coordinate 45,301,248, forward strand.
AAGTGTATTACACTTCAACAATGTTATTTTGTTTACTTTAGAAGCCAGACATTATTATGCTAATTTGACTCTGTTTACGAGCATTTGTGCCTATACTTAACGCTGTACCGAAATCAATGGGGTCATTATAAAACATCCAACCACATTTAAGTCGTTAATACACATTTTATTACAAGAAAAACTCACTGTGAAATGTTTTAGGTGTTAATCGATCGGTATGTATCGATACTTTCGTCTATTTAGGTGTCCTGAAAACGTTACATGTGCCGCGCGTCCTGCGGGACTTCTACAGCCACTTCAGAAGCAAAATGGCACCAAAAAAATAAGGCGCTCGCCACCTTATTCGAAATAACCCCAGAAGGGATTTTGTAATAGTGAAATGAAATGTTATTCAAATTGTGGCCAACCCCTGTCTTGACATCATGCCGATTGTTCAAATCCGATTGGTCCAAGATATGCTGACAAAGAGGCACTTTGAAATGTTTTCTGATGTGGCTAGGTCAGTAAACTCCAGATGAACAACGACATTTTTACATGTAGATCTTCATCAAAATCTCGTCTACAGTATGGTATAAAGCATTTTAATATTGCGAATGGGTGTTTTTTTAAATTAACATGAAAAGGGAACATGCACCTTATAGATTCCGAATCCAAAAACTGAGAATTCTGATAACCAGTGCCAGCTAAAGTCGCTAGCTGCTATGTTTTTCTCTGGACCATATCGCCAGTAAACTCCATATGAACAACGACATTTTTATATGTAGATCTTCATCAAAATCTCGTCTACAGTATGGTATAAAGCATTTTAATATTGCGAATGGGTGTTTTTTTTAGTTAACATGAAAAGGGAACATGCACCTTATAGATTCCGAATCCAAAAACTGAGAATTCTGATAACCAGTGCCAGCTAAACTCGCTAGCTGCTATGTTTTTCTCTGGACCATATCGCCAGTAAACTCCATATGAACAACAACATTTTTACATGTAGATCTTCATCAAAATCTCGTCTACAGTATGGTATAAAGCATTTTAATATTGCGAATGGGTGTTTTTTTTAATTATTAACATGAAAAGGGAACATGGGTCAGACCCAGACGCATTAAGCAGGCAAATCAATGTTACTGTTGCGAATACAGTGGAATTCTGAAGTCGCAGGACCCGCCAAGTTTGAAACTGAGACGTTTGGCAAGTATGGCGTTTTGGGAGTACATATTTAATTAAATACAACACGCCATAACAATATATGTGAGTAAATGTGTAGAGTATATTAGTTTTCCTGTATGAATACCACAAAATATCGGTTCTTGTTGTTGAAAAAATAAGGATAACGGTATCCTAAAAGCAGCACAGATGATGATGTGTTTCCGTCCAATGAGAGTGATTACACGGAAGTGAAACGGGCTAATTTAAAAAATAATTTTAAAGCAAACAAACGTCCTTTTTCTGACAAGCTAGCGATTTATATATTGTTATTTGATTATATTGTAGCATTCAGGACAATATACATGAAAAATAAGCTGGCAAAATATGTTTTCTGAAAAATCACGAAAACGGGTTTGACCTCCCTAGTAATGGCTTCCGGCAGTCTTCCAGGACCAGCCAGGGATAGGAGGGGATGGGACTACGGAGCTCTATGGTAAAGCATTTGATCGTCCAGTGCTGGGTCTTCTGACTGCTGACGATTGAATAACAGATAAATAACGCAAAAATAACTTTTGGTTCGAATATTAACGATTGCCTTGTAATAACATATGTGGAGCTGGCTAAGGTGGATGTTAGTTATGGTAACGTTAGCTTACCTCGTATCTTTGAAGCTATCATAAACAAATGTTTGCAGTAGACAGCTAGTTGTGAAATTATCTCCTATTTCATTTCATACTTTTCGATACCCAAAATGGATGTCCTGAAAGTTTTGGAATTGCACTTTATTTTCTTCTGTTCCTATTCTATCATTTTACAATGATATAATGTACAGAATAATAGCCTACTTACAAATAGTAAAGATATCAGTTATAATCATTTATAGAAACATAGTTGGCTGATAAACATATCAAGTTGTCATATAAAGCATGGCTGCCCAACCCTCTTCTTGGAGATCTACCGTCCTGTAGGTTTTCACTCCCATCCTAACAAAGCACACATCATTCAACAGCTAGACAGCTTGTGCTCATTAGTAGAATCAGGTGTGCCAAATTAGGGTTGATATGAAAACCTACAGGACGGTAGATCTCCAGGAACAGGGTTGGGCAGCTCTAATATAAAGTATCAAAAAAAGTATTGTGCACGTATCATATCGAATTGAGGGTATCGGTTTTGGCACTGATATCGAAAAATTTCAAACGATACCCAACCCTAATCATGCACCGCTGACCAGCGGGTGCCTGCAAGTTGATTTGTTGAGCTACACATAAAGGGCCCTATCTTGGCGATCTTGGCGCTTAGTTTAAGCGCATGGCGCTAAGTCCAAGTCCACTTTTGCTATTTTAACGGCGTGTTTTTTTGGCGCTAAGCACGGCGCATGGCACAACTGGGCTGAACCTAGTCGCTTCATTAATTATAGGTGTGTCTTGGGCGTGACATTCAATAAACCAATCAAAATGTCATATCCCATTCCCTTTAAAAGCCTGCTTTTCCACCTTGGCGGATTGCTTATGATGGCGAAACAGACATGCTCGTGCGTGTTTAGTGTGATCAAGGAATAGGCTAAATGGAGTATGATCAATATTATTCGGACTAACCATTAGCCTATGAGTTCCCGGTAATTCCAGACAGGGCTGTTATTTTACAAAATATGTGCGGTTAAATTTCGTTAAAAGGACCTGCAACAGCTGAGAATAAGCTATCAATGGCTTCAGTCTCACCTTAGAAAACGCCAAATTAGCCTGCTTGTTCAGCGAATTTCGTTTGATTATGCAATGAAAGTGTCAAACATCAATTCCAAGAGGCTGTTCTCATGGAGTTCTCGAAGTTCAAGCTTCATCCAAAGTTCATTAGGCTACCTGCATAGTAGGCTAATATTGATTAATAACATACATACCGTTATTTTGCCTTAATGATGACACTAAATAGCCATACAATAAAGCTGTCAGGTTCACAACCCATAAGTTCACGCATATTTCCCCTTGTTTAATAATGTCCTGTTTATGGAAATGTGACCAACCTGTTTTACTCGTAGCGTAATCCTTTAAAACAATCCACTTTCCCAGGAAGACCGTTAAACGTGCGATTTACAGCAGGGGAAACAGAGAACATGCAGCTCACGTGCAGAGAATGGCATTAAAATTAATTGTGAATTAATTGTGTAACGTGCTGCAAATTTGTTTTAGTTTCTAATTAGACGCTTAGTTCTCTTTAAAATCGTTTTGTTCAGTTAAGGAATAACGGGTGAAATCAGCTGGGTTTTAAACGGTGAGAGTATGGAAACCTGGTCACTGTAATTTAAAAAAATATGAAGGACGAAGAATAGCTAAGGTTACAATTTAGTTAACATGGTGACATCTCCGTTTTTTAACCATAGGCTATCGAAAAAAAACTTATGCACAGCGAATCCGCTGTAGCCTAGGCTATTTGAAAAACAATAAATGCAATATTCACTGGACAAGGTTTTGAACTTTTTTCAGTCACAAACCATTCTATTTACTTACAGGCTGTATTCATAGATAAACAGAGCTGTATTGTAATGACATCTGAAGCGCATTTTCAGAACATAAATGTCCGTCTATTGCCGTGCGCGAGTTTTCCATTGAATGACAATTCACGCATTAGGTGCAAAGACAATTCGCGCATTAGGCTTGATAGCTATAGGTGTTATCAGCTCCTTTTTAATGGATAGCCATTGTCCCGTACCATCGCACATCGCCTGGATGTTGATGGAGTGGGCTGAGAGCAATGTAATGTGGTATTGTTTCCCTTCGCTGAGGGAAAGGTATGTGGACCTATGGAACCTTTTATTATTATGCATTTTTGATATAGCCTACACAATAATAATATTTCACATTGTGATCTAGATATTTTAGTCATGCCTGTGCACGCCCCTGTGTGTAACAGACAGGAGGGTATGCGCGTTGTGCACACGCCTATGTAGACGCACTTATATGCGCCGTTAAAATAGCATGTAAACAACTGCGACATGACTTTAGACCAGGTTTGTGGTGGTTCTAGCGCAAGCGCTTTCTGCTGGCTCAAGATAGCAATACGCCAAAAAGAATCCTGGCCACTCCTCATCTTAAGACCAACACGCCCAGTTCACTAATGATGGCGCAAGACTAGTTAATGGCGCAATGCTAGTTAAACGGCGTAAGCGTTAGGCGTTATTATGGACCTAGCGCCGGGTGTAAGATAGCAAAGACACTTGCGTTAGCGCCGCTTTGCGCCGGGTGTAAGATAGGGCCCAAAGAGTCTTGCTCTGACTCTCTTCCTCTCATGTTCATCAGCCCAACTTGTGGACGGCAGCTCACATTGCGTGCTTCAGAGGAGAGCGGTGATATATGTAGGACTTGGCTTTCCAAATTGGGGCTAAAGAGGGGGAAAGCATTAAAAATAAAAGAAACACAAAATATAATGGAAAACAAAACCCCAATAAAAATAAATGGTCCCTCCTAAATAAATCACACCCCAACGGCCTCCCTTCAGTTCTCAGTTCTGCTCTGTTCGTGTAAACAAGTGGAGGAGTTTTTAAAATCCGCTTTTTCCTCAAAACGGTCTGTTTTTCAGACTCTGCATAAACCTTAAAGACGACCATAAAGACGGAGACGGCCCTCCGTCAGGGAGAAACGCAGGCTCCACTGGAAGAATAAAGGAAAGAGAAAGATAGATAGACTGTGCCTGGAAGTTTAGTAAGTCCACGGCAGGAGCAAGAAGAATATTAAACAAGAAATGAACAAATGCAAGGAGTTCAGACTGAGTAACTGTGTTTCTGGGACGTTCATTTTTTTTGGGAGTGGGGGGTGGGGGGGTGGGGGGGTGTTCAAGGTACAAGCAGCTCAGAAAAGACGAAAGTGCTTTTACCTGAGGATGGGTCTTTATTAAATATACACACAGGATGGGTCTGAAGAGCAGAAATGTTTTTGTTCTGACTATAAATCACTGCATGGTCTTCCCTTTTCTCCTGAAATATAATATATGGCATTAATTGCCTAATGTATAATGCACCCAGACGTTATTAAAAAATAACTACACCCACTGTCTCAGCCTGTCTCCGCCTACTACACAATTTTGAAAAATACTTTGTGGGGTGAGCGAGGGAGGAGCTGTGTCCATCATCATTTGCGTAAATTAACGTACATTGTACAAATGATTTCGTATAACTCGGCTCAAACTGTCAAAATAGACATTGCACATCAAATATGAATCAAGATTCAGCAACTGCATGGCCTATTTCTCTCCTCAAATATTTTCAGAAACATATTTTAGTGGACTATTTAAGTGGAATAAAAGAATTGAACAGGACGCCACGTTGTTCCGGTTTAAAAACGTGGAAGCGAAACAAAAGTAACCTAGCGGGTCTAACCAATCAGGTGCCGGCTGTTTCCGTTGTGAGTGACAACAATTATCAATATGACATAGAGGTACCTCCAAAGAGGTACTCTGACATCACGATTGGGCCGGGGGCAGTGTGGGGAGCAGACAGAAATTTAAACCATTAGGGGCAGCACAAAGACACTTTTCTACCAGTTTCTTATGATATACAATATAATTTCAGATTTGTTGAAATAACGGAATGCATGAATAAGTTTCATTATAAGGTTTCATTTACAGTGAAAAAAAAAAGTTATCTAGAGTGTAGTTACCCTCTAAGAGTCAGAAATGTGCTCCTAAAGCTGGGGCCACATTGCACGACTTTTCCAGTCGTAAGCGACAATGAAAAAAATTAGTAGCACACATTTAACAACTGTCGTATGCAGATTTTCAGTCTCTTGTGTCGCACACACATAATGATGGCTGTTTTTGAGGAGCACAAATCTAAACGACAGAATAGACGCAGACGGATGCAGTTCTCTCGCATCTCGAACGTGATTTCTCGTAGTAGGCCTGCACTCGCGAGAATGTCTTTTTTCCGATATTTTGAAACCAAAACAACCATGGAGCCCATACAGCTTGCAACTTTGTCAGTGTTGTTGTGGCAACTTGCAGAGTTGACATTGTACAGAAAAACACACGCATGTTTCTGCCACAAATCCACAAGTCGCTCCTCATTTTTAGTATTCCAAAAAACATGCTTATTTGGCTCAGCCATCCGCACATTGGATTTGATGTTTACTTCCGTATTTTTCCACCTCTTCCTTCCTCTGTCGCAAACTCACTTTTCATTGGCTATTGAAAATTCCCGTAGCGATTTCAGTCTTTGGCCAGTGCAAACCACAAGATTAAGCACAGACTAACCCCGATAAAATCGTGGCGTTCCCGACTGGGATCGCAGGAGACAGACTGCAGTTTTTCACTCCCACACACATAACGATTACAGCTGTGACTTTACAGCACGACTAGTCTGGACTAGACTGGATTTCTCTGGACTACCACAGACTCTGCCCGATCGCAAATCGTTGCCAAATCGGGATAAAAAATCGTGTAATGTGTCCCCAGCTTTAGTTGCGTCAGTCTGCTCAGACTATATTGTACGTGGAGATGCGGACTTGTGCTGACACGTTTAATCTCTTTTGTTTCTTTGTTGTTCTCTTCTTTATTGTGTTACTCTCCGACGTGTCACTGCCGCCTGCTCTGTGTGGCCATGAGTGCTAGGCTCTTAACACGGAAACGGAGATTCTTCTCAGAAATAAGAGCGAGACTGAGGGGGTGAAGAGAGGGGAGTTCAAGGACTTTGTTTAGGGGGTCACGGGGGTCACATGGTCAGGGGAGGTGACTGCTATTGGTGTCATGAGACACTGATTCCAGGGAAGGGTTTTAACAGTGATGGTGAACAGGAACGCTGCTTCACTGAATGACACATTGAACATACTGTAACCAAAGTGCTGTGAGCATGTTCAGCAGAAACAGGAAAGGGCGGAGCATGGGGTTGGCAACGTTGGACCAATGTTATGGACCAACGTTGGCAGCCATGTGTCTGACTGCATATGGGTGTGTGAATGTGTGTGAGTGCACGTAAAACTGTGAGTGTGTCTCTTTGCATGCATGCATGACCAAGCATGTGTGTGTGTGTTGTGTAGGTGAGTGTGAGTATGTGTGTGCGTGCGTGTGTCTCCATCTCTGCCTGGCCCAGACACTTTTTTACAACTTGAGTGAGATCGATTCTTGTGAATATTCAAGCAGTTGTCCCCAGACTCCTAGATCAATACAGTGTCACTTTGTGAAATGGATTCCTTTCTTTCCAGACTCCCTGTCTGCCCGTCTGGTTCTGGCCAAAACATTGCGAGTTCGCCCCAAAAATTCAGGGTGGGAAAAACAATGGCGCGTTCCAATTATCAGAACCCCGTCAAAATAGAGCGCAGTGAGAGCAGGGCACTAAAGGAAGCCGCTATCTGTGCATCACCGCGACGCCACTACGCGCTATCCTGTCTGAGTCTAAAAACGGATCAAACGCCCGTCAAACACATGATGTCACTTCTGCCAAACAGCCGCCGTTTCTGTCATCCAGCGGGCGAGCGAACGCGCGCGCTCCCGCACGCGTGCTTAACACTTAACCCGCTGCCCCCAACTGAAGCTGTGAGGCAGTTCTGGTCTTTTAGTACGGGCGGAGCACAGGGAGGTGCCCTTGTGCTTGGAGAAGCCGGAGCTGGCTGACGACAGGCTCCGCTAATGCCATTACACCCCCTCCCCGCTACTCTTCCTACTCTAAGGCCTTGCTACTCTTTCATCACTATCCTGGTTTGGCCAGTTACGCACGCTAACCGGCAACGTTTGCTTTTAAATAGGTACATATTACAAGGTGGAAAAATCTGATCAACAGTCTGCTAAAAGTTACATTTACCAGGCATATTTTCCGCTTTTATACTCTGTTATGAAGGAAACAAGGCTGAAAGGTTTTCAGCGAGGGACCAATTTTCCGAATGAAGCTGTTGCTCCTCTCTGAAATTTGGGCTGCGTCCTGCACAGCCAGACCCCTTCTTTTAGGCCCAACAACCTTTTCATAGCGCAATGCTGAAAACACACTGGAAATGCTCATTAATCTTTGTAAAGCTCTTGCTGAGATTCCTATTTATAACTTCTTCTGAACACAAAAGTAAATGTTGAGGGAGAGAAAAGGAAGTCCCAAGCCAAAGCCAGAGATGAGTTCTGACACTGACGGATAATTATTCATGACTGATCAAAGCATTTGGACTCAAAATGAAGAATTTGAGTCCAAATTAGCATATTTCAACATAAAAGGGGGAATAAACAGCTCCTGACTCTGTGTCTGTTCTGTGAACTTTCCTTTGGTTAAGACTAATTAAGGTTCAGGCTATCCTTCTTCTTAACATGTTTTTTTCCCTCCCACCTTGCACACCTGGCTAAAATAATAATTTGAAATATGCAATCCGTTTACACGCCAGTAACACATTTTCAGATTTCACCAGGCATCTAAAGGCGTTTTACAGATGAATTTGACCCAGGTCTGGCCACTCGCCTTACTGTGTCCCTCCAGGGACCTAAGGTCCTTCTGACACTCCGGTAGCTTAGCGAGGCCAGGGATGTGGAGCCGGGGCGGGGCCCTGTAATCGGGGGTCTACCTTGTCTAATGCAGGACAGCTGAATAAACACGCAGGGGGGGGGGGGGGGGCCCACCGTAGAAGATCGTTCAACATGTGTGTGAGATCACAGATTCTATGGACCCCCCTTTCCTCCTCCTTAGCTCATGCCTTCTTTCTGTCATCCCTGCTCTTTAACTTCATGGTCGTTTAGCTTCTGGTTACAGAAGTTCCTGGCGCTGCGTTGCAGTAGAAAAATGTCTGCTACCTCAGTACTGTACTTGGTCACGGCCCTTAACCCTTTGAAGAGTAGGTTTTTTGGAATGATTTTTTTTTTCTTCAAAATTCTAGTCAGTGTTGTATAACTCCATTGCTTTCCAGTACTGATTGTTACATCAACATTAGAATGTTCAGTTAAGAACACTCTAATGACATATTTGTGATCTCACACCTTAAATGTTTAATGAAGTTTCAGAGGATGCGTCGGATTGGAAATGTTTGTGCTTCGGCGGGTAGAGACCTTTCAGTGTTAAGAATATGGAGCTGAGCATCTGGTTGGTGTGTAGGGTCTGTGGTGAAACCGTCCCATCCCAAAATCTGCCACACAGGCTGAGTCACACAGGCTCTGAGTTCTAGAATCGCGGCGGCTTTCCACTGCGGATCGGGGATCCCAGTTCCAATTCCACTGCAAGATTCCAGTTCCAATTCCCATCCCACGTTCTGCCATTCTTTTTTCCCCCGTGAGTTGCTTTAGCTCCTGAAGAGCGTGACTGGTCTAGTAATTCTACATGCGTGGCAGAGGACAGGGTGTATGTGTGTGTACACACACACACACGCACACGCACACGCACACCTTATCCCCAGTCTGAGTGAAGGAGTGAGTAGGCTACATCACAGGAAGTTTCATTAGTTTCTGTCAATCTCCTCCTGAAAGAGCAGACGGCTGACCTTAGATGAGTCTGTTGCTTTAGGTGTGAGGTGCGAGGACTATGGATCAATGCTGTATAGATCACGGGGGAGGGGAGGGGGGCAAGGACAAAGGCTGCACTTGTGTGGGAAATATTTTAAAACACGAAAAAGAAACGGCGATAGGTCAGCCCGGACAAAGAGAGGGATCAGGAGAGTGCGGGTGGCATTTTACCGATGGGACACGCCTCTGTTCTGACAAACTGTCCATCCCCTCAGTGTGACCTACCTATACGAGCAGCGTGCGCGCTGTAAGGTTTTTCACCTCGCCGCCAGCTACGTTTACTCCCGCCAACCATTCGATGCTAACTTAACATAATAAAGCAGGAAACCTGCAGTGCTAGCGAGCTAAAGACGGGTATCTTTCCGTTAGTCACACGGCAGCGCTCCTTCATTTCTCAGTAGTCTAGATAATGGACAAAAACAAATCGGATACAGAATGTGAAATGGTTGAGCATCAGGCCCACTGTTGACTGTGGGTACGCAAGTTGGACAGCATGTTCACTTCTTTGTCCGGGTCGACCAATCAGATTCCGGAAAGCTGGGCGGAAAATCAGATGAAGAAGGACAAACAGAACCGTGAGATGGAGAGGACTGGGGTGCAAACGTGGCCCCTTCCCAGATTGCAAAGAGGAACGTCCTTAAAACAGGTGAAAGACAACACAGGTACAGTAATTTAAACAGTCAAATTCCAAAACAAGCCAAAAACTGGTGGGCGGAGTTTATCCCTTCCTGGGACGGGAGGATGGGGTAACATGTTTTGGGGCTGGGTCGTGGGCGAGTTGCTGTGGAGATGTGAGTTTTGAGCTGATGGGGGACAGGAGAGGAATAAAAACAGCATCAGGTACGGATTAGAGCGTCTGAGCTGAGCGGGTATGCAGGATGGGATAAGCACAGGGTCACACACCGGTGAAGAACCAACACACAGACACACACACACACACACACACAAATACAGGGACACACACCGGTGAAGAACCAACACACACAGACACGCACGCACACACACAGACACAGACACACACACACAGACACATACAGGGACACACACCGGTGAAGAACCAACACACACAGACACACACGCACACACACATACACATACAGGGACACACACTGGTGAAGAACCAACACACAGACACACACTCAAACATACAGACACACATGCACACACAAACACACTCAAACACACACAGACATGCATACACGCACAGATAAACACATACAGGCACACACATGCACACAAACACACACATATACACACACACACACACACATATACACACACACACACACACACACACACACACACACACACACACACACACACAGACACAGGCATACTCAGACACACACACACACACACACAGGTAATGGATCCCATTTTTTGAATACCTAACATGTTGCATTGATTAACAGTGATAGTCCTTCCTTAGCCACACAAACAGCAGGCCTGTATGGGGCACATTCCTGCCTGTGACAGAGCAGGTGGGCCAGTCAGAGGAGCTCCTGCCCCCAAAGTCAACCTGAACAAAGACAAAGGCATTCCAATAAAACCAGAGCTCAACACCACCCGCTCAACATAGCACCACTCCTTCAAAAAAGCCTTTTTTGTTTCTCTCCGTGTATTGTGAGACCAGACAGAGCAGATACTCCCCGCCCCGACACACACACACACACACACGACTGAGAGAAATGCTATGAGTCAGACTTCCATAAATAAGTAAAATGGAGCGCCGTGACCTCAGCCAATCACATCCGCGACCTCCACCCTGGCTACTCCATAAAAGGAAGCCTGGGGTAGGAAGTGCTAACAGACGCTACTGAGGCTAACCCCGCACTCTCAATCGCATTCAATCACACAAGCGCACCATGTAAGGAAGTCTTTGATGGTTCATTATTGGCCAACATTATCCACCCCTCCTCCACCTCGTTTTTTTCCCCCCTTGTGCGATATGAGCTGCTGTGGGGACTAGATCGAGGTTCAAGGGCCTTCCGAATGGTCACGGGTTAAAATCCACATTGGAGACATTGCTGTTTTACCCTAGGGCAATGTATTTAACCTGATCTATGGACGTTTCTAAAACTTGTTGAAATGTTTTACTGCAATGTACTATTACCCTGAATAAAGGCATCTGTCATGCAAATACATGAGTAATAATAATACCGATACACAAAAATAAATAAAAAATAACCAATACATGAATGCGAGGACAATATTAATGATCTTTCTAGTTTTCTCTCAGGTGGAAAAGTCACTGCAGCTCAGGCAGATTACAGCATACAGTCACATCCAAGAGAGGGAGACGAGCCAATCAGGCAGACCAGGCCAGATTCTCATCGGCCAATCACGTTCCAAGAACAACACCAGAGGTCTGTGAAGCAGGGCAGATTAAGCAAGATGATCTGATGAGGAGTTTGGGAGTACAAAAGGACAGGGGAAAGGCAGTAAACAGTATTAAGAAAGGGTTTAATTGCACCATGACATCATTTCCTTTTCACAGGGTGGGAGATAACGCAGGCATAAACTACCCCCTGATCGCGTCACGGCACTAATCGCAATCAGAATAACAACATCAGTAGGAATCTACGGACTGACTGACTTTTAATACCTCTAAAATGCATTCAGGTATTGTCCCTCTCACAAACTCAGTGAATATCTACCTCTTTACACACACAAGTGCATAAGCCAGACTGCTTTCTGAAAAGACCTGTTATAAACTTCCTCTGCAGCCTTGCTCTGATTGCTTATTTAACCGACACCTGTCTCCACGGCGACTGACACGATGTAACCTATTTGCAGACACATAGACATTCAAGCGGTAAATGGTGGCAGTTAAGCTTCAGTGAATGCCACACATATGAAGATAAAATCATGAAGTAAATATGGAATTGTGCAACAGAATCATATTACTACAATCATAAACGACAAATCCTAACCACCGCCCTATTTGCTGGGACAGACTGAGGGTCTATGGAAATCAGGTACTTTTTAATGATATTTTACAAATAATAAGATGAGCTTCATCAGTTTAGTTAGCAACTGTGAATCATTAATTAGACAAATGATCCAAGGACTTTGCTCCAACAGGTGTGTATTCCCATGCAGTCTAAGGCAAACACAGCCAAACATATGCACAAACAAGCGAAAAACTGACACCTCCATGACCACTGGCCTTGCGTGCTCACCCTAACACAATGAAAGGCTGCAGGTTCAAATCTCTCTGTGAGACAAAGACGTTCAGAAGCGCAGCAGGGCTCGAGCGCCTGTCATGTACCGGCATGTGGTTGCATCGGATCCTCAGAAAAGCCAGCAAAAAGCAACCCTCTCTCTCTCTGCCTCTCACACACTCTCTCTCTGTCTCTCACTGTTTCGGTCTCTCTCTCACTCACTCACTCACTCACTCACTCACACTCTTCCTTTCCTGTCTCATACTCGCCCTCCCCCCTCGTTCTTGCAGAAAGCTGCTTGGGTAATCCTCCAGCTGCTGGAGAGATCTGGACTAAAGCACAGCTGGGAGAGAGAGAGATAGACAGATAGACAGAGAGAGACAAAGTGAGAGAGCTTTGTACATTGAGACCTGCAGCACACCTGGAACCCATCACCAGAGCGGGGTCCCAATAGGGGGAAGAACAGACAGGTTTGGGAGGGGGTTAGACCCCCTCTCTCCATAACCCCTCACCCTTGCCACTGTTCCTGGCCCTGGACACTTGGCCTTGGCTTTAACATATATCCCCAGACAAACACCGGCCCTTTAAAAACACTCTTTAGAAATACGGTAACCAAGGACATTACCTGCCTTAAATGATGCAACCTGTTGTAGCTACTGCACTGCTGCCTCACAGCCATGCACCATTTAGAATGCATCTCCAAAGATTGGGACTGCTCTCCGGAGCAAACGCTAGCAAATGCGTTATAGTTTACAGTTAAACTGTAGCTACCGTTCCCAGTGGACACAGATCCCTACAGTAACATGTATAGCTGCAGAAAAATGCTTCTCTTAACCAAGGTGGTATTCGTGGCCACTATACACACAGCAATTACTATAAACACTTTAACTGGTAGGACTGAGCATGGACAGCCTCTCCAGATGCAATTAGGTGAAGTTTACTGTCATTTTCATCAACTAACATTAACCACAGGGAATGCCAGTGAGCAGTGCTGCACAGGTCGCAGTCATAATCATAGATTTTTAGCTCCGCCCCTTCCCAGTGCACTGATTTGAGATTGTGAAAGGTGTGATGTAAATGTAATCCATTAGTACTGTGGTAATTGTACCTATTTTCCATAATAATGGAGTTTGTGCCTTATCTTAAGTATCTGTAAGTGTCTGCTGATCGCGGCTACATTCTGGTTACCAGTACACCTCTGCCGCACTGAACTTGCAGTGTGGAGCTGCTACCCTGCTCTCCACTTGCTACCCTGCTCTCTGCCCGCTAACCTGCTCTCTACCCACAAGCCTGTTCTCCACCCACTAACCTGCTCTCCACCCGCTAACCTGTTGTCCCACCACTAACCTGCTTCCCCCTCCACTACCCTGCTGGCCCCGTTCTCTGACTGCATGGCTGTGTGATATATGTCCCCCAGGGGCCCGCAGGAGGAAGTGTGTGTTTTCTTATTCTGGGATTCCAGTCCCCAAACACACCCTCTCAAAGAGGGGCACGGAGGGGCTCCTAGCAAACATGAGCGGCTATAAAACAAATCCCTCCCTCACTCCTCCGCCCCTCTCCTGCTCCGCCTCCACCCCCCCCCAAACCCAGCTGGCCCACGCCGATAACCTCCTGACCAATCAGGATGTCCTGTGGAAGCTCATCAGGGAGAATGAGACAAGAGCAGCTACTCCAGCTCAACACATGCATGCATGTATAGGCACACACACTCAAACACACAACACATTCAAACTCATACACACACACACACACACACACACACACACACACACATGCATGCATGTATAGGCACACACACTCAAACACACAACACATTCAAACTCATACACACACACACACATGCATGCATGTATAGGCACACACACTCAAACACACAACACATTCAAACTCATACACACGCACACACATGCATGCATGTATAGGCACACACACTCAAACACACAACACATTCAAACTCATACACACACACACACACACACACACACATGCATGCATGTATAGGCACACACACTCAAACACACAACACATTCAAACTCATACACACACACACATGCGTGCATGTATAGGCACACACACTCAAACACACAACACATTCAAACTCATACACACGCACACACATGCATGCATGTATAGGCACACACACTCAAACACACAACACATTCAAACTCATACACACACACACACACGTATGCATTTACAGGCACAACACACATTCAAACTCATACACATACACACATATGTATGCATGTACAGACATATACACTCAAATTCACAGCACACACAATCAAACTCACACACAAATTCACACACACATACACTCATACAAGCCCAGACAAATAATACACATACAAAAATCACATTGACATGGTTCAATGAGGTCTTGTGTGGTTCTGTATGGTTTTGTGAGGCCTTGTGTGGTTCTTTATGGTGGCCTGTGTGATCCCGCAGAAGCTTCAGACCAAAGCTTGGATATGTGCAACCATTAGGGGTCAAAGTTCATCCTCCTGGAAGATCCACACCCCGCTGGAGCCAAGTCTCTGTGGCATCGATCCAAGCTGATGAATTAATTTATTTTTTTAACTTGAATGCGGAGCTTGACCTTGAAGCTGCGTAAGGTCTGGTGAACGGAACATTTAGCACTCTCCAGGACCGGCGAATGACACCACAAAAAGCAACAGAAACATGGAGGATGCTCTTCCCTTACTAAACACCATTCTGCAATACAGCAGGGATCTCAAAGCTACTCTGTGGTGTTTAATTCTGCACCATCTGTAAAAACAGCTCACAACGGTACACACAGCTCCCTCATTCAACAGTGCTCATTAGCTGAAAAACATAACTTTTTTAGTTTTAAATAATCATAGTTATTTCTCTTTCAGACCACTGGACCAGCCACTGTCCACACTAGAACAACCATCAAAGAACAACCATCACTAGGCCACACCCACTCAGACAACTGGTAACCTGAAGTCACACCCACTAAGACAACTGGTAACCTGAAGTCACACCCACTCAGACAACTGGTAACCTGAGGCCACACCCACTCAGACAACTGGTAGATGTCTGTTCTCAGACCCTCCACCTGAGCCTATTCTACATCACCTAACCCTAGTATCAAACTGCTAGTCATATCAAACCTCAAACTGCTATGAGGGCTTAGTGAATGAGAAGAGCTTACTGCACAGCCACACCACCATAAGCATCAGGTTATCCAATCAGAGGCAGGGACAGAGGACAGAAGGACAGGGGAGATAGAACAAGAAAAAGATCGGGGAAAGGAAAGAAAAAGGGGAGATGTATAAAAGGGAGGGGGAAGAGAGAAAAGGAGTGTGAAAGAGACAGAACAGGCACTGTAACCCCCCCCCCCCCTTAAAAAAGTCAGATGAAGGGCAGTTTTGGGAAGTGTCGGCTGAAGCCCCCTCCTGGATTCCCAGGACGCCATTTTGTACCAGTTTCTCAAAGAAAACCAACGGGGAGGGTGGGCGAGGGGGGGCAGGCGAGTGCCGGGCCTAGCTCTCCGTCAGGGACCGCACGTCTGGCGATCTCGTCTCCAGACAGCAGCCATATATATCCCCAGGCCCTCACAGGCAACCAGGGCTCCACTGGGGGGGGGGGGGGGACTGGACCCAGCTGCAGTTCCCATAATCCTCAGCTTATTCCCCCCCCCCCCATTACAGCTTGTACGGTCTCGGTAATGTGTTGTAGAGCACATTAAAGAGGCGTAGCGCCGAGCACTGGCTTTACGAGGCCCGGTCTTTAACTTTAAGACTCCAGAGGTGCGTAATTGCCCGCTCTGCCGTTCATTACCGGAATGGAAGACTGTCGCAAGTGCGTCATTACTTGGTATGATTAAACGGCAACGGCAACGCCCACCCCCCCCCCCCCCCCCACCCCTCGGACTCAAGGGACCTCATCGCTGGAAGTGCTGTTCTGAGCTTTCCGCAGAGGCTAAAGGGACTTAAAATAACTTTCCCCCTCGCTCTCTGCAGCAGGCGGCCATTTGGAGGCCTTTTAAATAAGGCAAAGCTAATTCACAAATCATGGCGACATGACGTGGCGTGGCTGATATGTAACGTCAATCAGTTGTACAAACAGACTGAAAGTGCCTGTCTGTATGAGCTGGGGAAACAAAAATAAACTACTCCTGTTATTTCTACTACTACTACTACTTGTACTGCTGCTACTACTGCCATTTCTACCATTACTACTGCTACTACTGCTTCTGCTATTTCTACTCATACTGCTATTTCTACTACGACTACTGCTACTACTCATACTGCTGCTGCTACGACTACTACTTCTGCTATTTCTACTACTATTTCTGCTACAACTGCTATTTCTACTGATACTGCTATTTCTACTACTACTACTGCTACTACTCATACTGCTGCTGCTAAGGACAACTGCTGCTACTACTGCCATTTCTACTGTTACTACTGTTACTACCACTGCTTCTGCTATTTCTACTACTATTTCTGCTACAACTGCTATTTCTACTGATACTGCTATTTCTACTACTACTACTGCTACTACACATACTGCTGCTGCTAAGGACAACTGCTGCTACTACTGCCATTTCTACTGTTACTACTGTTACTACCACTGCTTCTGCTATTTCTACTACTATTTCTGCTACTACTGCTGCATTATATGACTGAATATAATGGCTGTTCATTCCCCACATGTCTGAGGCGTGAGTTTTAGGTGGAAATTCATGTCTCCTAAAGGCCAACTTCACCCGTAAATCAATATTTCATATTCAATTCTTCTTTCTATGCATGACAAAAACAATCACAAGGCAATAAGGCCTAAGGACAACATTTCATAATTCAATAGGGGTGCAATTTTCTTTCAGTGTGGCTGCTGGGGGAAGGGGGGAACCCCAAAATTAACAAAAATACGGGGCACCCGGCAGGATATGAAACATGGTATCAGCATTGCCTGACCTGAAAACAGACCCTCTGTCACATGACCAAGCTGACCAATGAGAAGTAGTCAGGAGCTGAGCCTTGTGCTCAGAGGGTTTTTGATGCTGCCAGACAGACCGACGGCAGACTGACAGACAAACAGACAGACGGGGCAGGATTTGCAGAGCTCTTTTATTGTGCTTCCTGAATCAGGGACAAATCAGTGCCTGGTCCATGGCCTCTGCAGTCTACCTTCAGAGAAATACGAGTCGACCACACAACCACAATGATGTCACCCCCCCCCTCCAGCAGAAACCAGACATCATTCATCAAACCCAAAGCTGACATCCTCTTTCTCCTGGACACCCCCCCCCCCGCCACCTTCTCCATTGACTGCAGACAGACATCAATCATCAAACCAAGAGCAGACAAGCCATGCGTTATCAACAGCCACCATTTTCCATGAGCGTTTACACGATTACGCCGTCGCCACAGTGGAAAAAGGGGCAGCTTTTCAGAGAAATATAAAATATATCATTGGGAACCTTACAGGATACATACACTGTCTGATTCACCACTGCTTTCTGTATCCAATTTTCGGGTACGTAAAAGGAGGGGGCTTCTGGGGGGTGCGGTGGCCCCTGTGGGATGGCGCCAGTGGTTTGTCGGGGGGTGGCCGGCCTGTAATTTACAGTCACTTTGGAGGGAGTGCCTTTGGAGGGACCACATTGCTACACTTCCCCCTCATCACCCATCACAGACAAACCTTGCAGAGTGAAGGAGCCTACCATATGTGTTAAGCCTTTATAAACCTCTATTACACATCTATTATGCATCTATTACATGTTAGAACTTCTACAACATACACTTAAGTACCAATAACTTCCACCAATAATAAATATTTATACAAACGTAAGTACACATACATTTATGTAAAACGCCTACTTATGTTTATGTTCAGAGGCCACTGTAAATTACGTTTTCCTGTAAATTGTGTGTGTATGTGCTTGACAGATGAAGCGCTCATAGTGTGTTCAGTGTTATGCGAAACACTAAATCAGCGCTGGGGATATTTAACTGCCCGACGGTGGAACTAGAAGCGAGGACAGGCCTCCCTTCCCCCCATCCAAAAAACAGACTGGAAACACCCCCTCATTTCCCGCCCTCCCTCCCTCCCTCCCCTCAACGCCCCCCGCTAGACACACCCACCCCAGCCCCGGCTCCCTGCCCCCTGCCCCCACCCTACTGCTGTAAAAATCTGGTGGAACAGCCCGTTCTCTGGGGGCAGTAAGAAAAGGGAGGGTGGTTTTTTTATGGCCCTTTCCCTGAAATTCGTGGCCGTGGCGAGGCCAGGGGGCGTCTGACACGCAGGTGCGACACGTCGGCTCGCAAGGGGGGGGTTTGGCGGAGGATTAATCATGGCCCTTGTTCCATCACGAAGCTCCGGGACCCTGAAGGAGAGTTACACAAAGCTGCCGTCCCATTGGTAGATGGAGGTGGTGGAAAACAACAGCTCACTTCTGATTGGACCATGGTTCATGCACCAAACACTCTGCACATGGTGCACGTTTCTAAAGTTCTGCCTCATTCCAGTCGTTTTAACGACTTGACTGTAGTCAGCTAACTGGTGGGCTACTTACATGCTTGCTTGCTAATGCAATTTGTTTTTTAAACCGCAGATTTGTCACAAAAGACCTATATTGTGTGCCAGCAGTCAACTTCCGTGCACTTCCTTCATTGCAACGCAGTTAATTAGCGATCTTTCTCCGTAGCAAGCTACATAGTTTGTTGTTTAGCACACTAATGAGGACTGGCACATAATTTTCTAAAGAATAGCCAACCCACGAATGCAAATTAGTTATTCAGTTTGCACAACAGCCATACAGTCATGGCCAGGTACTCCTTGGAAAAAATGCAAACAAATAGTTTTTTCTGTCCACGGACCTGGAACCCCATCTACTCACTGGTGTGAAGGGCTGACTGGCACTCAGCAAACCGTAGACCAAAAAGGTTACCCCAAAAACACCAACTGAGCCAGCACAGCACAGGGGCAAAGGTCACTGTTAGAGCAAAATCTCAAGCCCGTGCGTCCCAGACGCTCATTGCCAAGGGCGTGCCAGCTCAGAGGATCTGGAGCCGCAGCGAGGAGCTGGAGCAGGTCTCTGTGTGACGTGAGCGGAGGAATGCGATCCACTTTCCTGCGGTGTGCGTAATGGGAAACACATGACCTCCCAGCCAAAGCCGCCTGGCTTTCTGCTTTTGCTCAGGAAAGCTCCCCTTCTCATTAGGCACGGCTGTCCGATTATCCACGCAGATTCACACATGCGTCACGTGACAGCAGGGCCTGGACCGCGCTTTCAGACGGTCGTCATGTCACTGGAGAGCACTGCACGCGCATTTACACGTCTGTCATGTGACCAGAGAATGTGGAGCACACGCTCAGACATATCATATGATCGAAGAGTAGGTGTACACACGCAGATGTGTCACGTGACCACAAAGCCTAAAACAAAAACAAGTTCCTCATGTGACCACGCAAGCTTTCACACACACATATTCAGACACGAGTCATGTGACCAGAGAGCCTGCAGACACACAAAAACACACAAACACACGCGCGCGTGACATGCAGGGGCACTTGTGTCCTGCCAGCTGTGCGCTAGTATTTTCTAGCTCCCCAATAGGGGGTTCACACCCAAAGCCATAAAAACATTTGAGTAATGTTCCCTCAACATTTCGGCGATGCTGGGCCAGGAGTTAATGACTACAAATGAGCTGGGAAGAGGGAGGGACCCCCGCTGGCCGACCTGGGGAAGTGATCAGAGAGATTACGGATAATAACACCGTGTCCGCCGTCGCCCCTGGCAACCACAGATCATGTGAAACAGCTTTGGTAAACACACAGATTACATCTCTTTTTTTTTGTTTTTTTGGATAGTTTTGGGTGTTTTTTCTTCATATACACATCCAGACTGCTGCTGTCTGCTTTAATAAGGGCTGAATTCAGATTCAGAATCTGGCTCCTTCCTGCAAACCACACATTTCTCCGTACAGTGGGCCCTGCCAAAATCAAGAACAGGCCACCTTTTTTCTCACGGAACATAGAGAGAACGTCTCTCTCCCTCCCTCTGTCTCTCTGTCCCTATCTCCTCCATCTCTCCCTTTCTCAAATTCAAATGACCTTTTGTGGTACGGCCAAAACACAGTAAGGAAGTTCAGAAACACAAAACATTACAGTGGTGTAAACAATTATTAAATGACTGCATACATTAATACACATACATACAGTACACATATCCACACACATACATACACATATGTTTATGTATGTATATATAATATTATTCACGGCTAAATCTGGCACAATATGTGAAATTCATGTTAAACATTGTGCATTCCAACAAATGAAAGTAAAAACACTTCTCAATGCAAGGGCATTTGGTAATATTTCAGAAACCAGCACCACAAATTAACAAATTAAAAAAAGTCCTTTCTCCTCCCGGAACTTTCTACCCTGTTAAACAGAATTGAAAAATAGAAACTCAGCAGAGGACACATCTAATGATGCGTACAGGTCACAGCACACGCGGCCAATCACATTCCTAGAATGATGAAAGCCGTCTGCTCTGAGTACAAGCACACTCTGTTGCACCCGTACTTACAAAGCCAGCATACATTAGTTCCATAAGCACATACTCCTCATCCTGCTTTATGCATTCCGCACTGTTCTTCCAAAAAATATATCAAATACAAAGCAAGAAAAAATCTATTTGAAACATGTAAATAAGAATACATTTAAAAATGTGAGACTGTCAGCAAAAAAATATAATGACCAGTGATAATCGACTATAGTGCAAGTAACCGCAAGCATGTGTGTTCCTACAAATTTATTTAAATTAAAATTTTCACTTAAGTTCAACTCAATACTTGTTGAAACGGTATTAAATCTGCGCCCCACACTCCATGTGAAGCTTGACCAACTGTCTGAGCCTCCTCCAAGTACTGAATTTACCGTCGTAGAGCATGCAAGTGTGTGTGTGTGTGTGTGTGTGTGCATGCGTGCATGCGTGCATCCTGACACTGTGTAGAAACCCATGAGCTGTTACCACCCCCCCCCCCCCCCACACACACACACACACACACACAAACAAACAAACACACACACACACACTAGTTTTATTTCTGTATAAAGAGTTTTGAAACTAAGTAAAGTTTTACTTGGCTTTTCACTCAGCCAATGAAAACTCTTGCGTTTTGTCAGAGCGGTAGAGGACGGTATTTCGGAGGATCATGGAGGGGTTTGGGGTGTACCCCCCGCCCTCGCCCTTCTGCGTGCACAGCCACAGCCTCTCATTAGAGTGGCTTTCGACTGAAATGAGACAGAAATGAGGCTCATTACCACCAGAGCGTTACTAATACCCCCCCTTCTCTCTATGACCCGACTCCACCCCCACACCCTAAAATTCCTGTGCCCCCCTTCCAGTCCCACTATCCCCACAAAAACAAGGTACAACACCCCCTCCTGTCCCCGCCCGTGGAAAATATGCATTGTATATTAAAGTGACCCTGGTATCAGTGTAGCGTTGGTGTGTGTGTTTGTGTCTGCGTGTGTGTGTGTGTGTGTGTGTGTGTTAGAGGTGGGTTAGCATTGGCTCACTACGGCTGCAATTATCTGTGATGTAATTAACTTTGAACTCCAGACTGCCCGCCAACCTGTGGTCTCGTTTATATGTGTGTGTGTGTGTGTGTTTGAGGGTACTGATTTATGAGCAGGTTTGATTGAGGGGGGTGGGTGCAGGGAGAGGATGTGTGTGTGTGTGTGTGTGTGTGTGTGTGTTTGAAGTTCAGGGAGAGGCAATATAAAATCCACCTGGAACGCCAAGGGGCTCCCACAGCTCACCACGGCAACCGGGGGGGGGGTGTGTGCGGGGGGGTCACCTCGTGTTTCCTTTCAGGATTGCTTTTATAGCGCACTTCAAACAATCTCCCTCTCCCCCTCTCTTTCTCCCCTCTATTTCTCCTCTCTCCCTCTCTCTTCCTCTCCCCCCTCTCTTTCTCCCCTCTATTTCTCCTCTCTCCCTCTCTCTTCCTCTCCCCCTCTCTTTCTCCCCTCTATTTCTCCTCTCTCCCTCTCTCTTCCTCTCCCCCTCTCTTTCTCCCCTCTATTTCTCCTCTCTCCCTCTCTCTTCCTCTCCCCCTCTCTTTCTCCCCTCTATTTCTCCTCTCTCCCTCTCTCTTCCTCTCCCCCTCTCTTTCACTCCCCTCTCTCCTCTCTCTGTCTTCCTCTCTTTCACTCCCCTCTCCCTCTTTCTGCCCTCTCTTCCTC
This sequence comes from Synaphobranchus kaupii, assembly GCA_029718625.1. NCBI lineage: Eukaryota > Metazoa > Chordata > Actinopteri > Anguilliformes > Synaphobranchidae > Synaphobranchus > Synaphobranchus kaupii. Next base: position 45,324,236 of record CM056376.1, read on the forward strand.
TCCCACTTTCTTTCTCCCCTCTCTCCTCTGTCATCCTCCCCCTCTCTTTCTCTCCTCCCTCTCTCCTCCTGTCCCCCCCCCCCTCTGTGAAACTCATACTGGTGTGTTGTTGCTCACTCATCCTCAGGTCTTTCTTGTAGAAATAATCTTTTATTCTTTCTTCTGCACCCGAGATCTCCCTCCGTTCGCAGTGTTTCCAACTTAATTTTGTGTTTCGTTGGTGTGAATAAACAGACAAGCGTGGCCATTTATTTTTAAAGACAGTGAAAACGGCCTGTTGCCATGCGAAGCAACATCATCGCTGTTTCGCAGAACGTTTGTGATTGATATATCCGGCCACGTACGACGCATGTTTGTGAACCTCTGCCAAGTGAAACAGATTTCAGCTGTTTAAGATACATAAACATTGAGCGCACTACTGACCAGATACCCACCATTCCACTGACCGCTTACGATGACCAAACACACACAAACATTGACCAAACTACTGACCGGATATACTCACTTCTTACACAAAGCAAACACACGTAAACATTGACTGCTCTTCTGACCAGATATACAGACTGTTCTACTGACTAATTACTCTTCACAAACACGCATAAATATTGACTGCTCTACTGACCAGATATACTGACTCGTCTACTGACCAGATATAACAACAACACTGATGGCTTTACTGACTGCCTAGACACACCCACCGACCACTCTCTGTCTGACTGAAGGCCCTCCTGAACACATATACTTATGAGACACAGTCCATTACTGACCCTCCCTGGTACAGATGTACAAGCGAGCACTGACCGTTGTGCTTCTGACTGACAAACATGCACACTCACCCCTCTCCATACACACAAACACATACACACACATGTCCACATACACACATATACACACAAACACAGACACCTACACACCGAAACACACACAGACACATATACACACACATGTCCACATACACACATATACATGCACACATATACACACATAAACACACAGAAACAGATACACACAAACACAGACATGTACACATACAAACACAGACACACAAACACGCAAACAAACACACACACACAGGACTCATTTATCTCCAGTTCTTTGTTTTTTGTGCTGCTGTTTCATAGTGTCAGGCAGAGCCAAGTATCTCCAGGGTCTAACTGCTGGACTTCACTACATAATCAGAGCAGAGGCTCCACGCGTAACATTCCCACAACATTCCCACAACATTGCTGCTGCCTCGCCACAGTACTGCTGAAAAGTTCTAACAGCATTAGCTGGGATAAGACCGGGCTTAAACTCCAGATTAGTTTCCGACGGCGGCGGACCCAAAGCAACAGCTGGAACGAGGAGCTTACTCACCTCCTGCCCCCCCCCCCCCCCCACCCCCCCACCCCCCCACCCCTGGACAAAGGACAAAAGCCCCACGGATGACTCCATAGGAACCCCAACAAGCTTACTGTTCATCCGCACTGCGAAGAGAAGGACAACTGCAAGAAAAAACAAGCAGACAGAGAGAGAGACAGAGAGAGAGAGAGAGAGAGAGAGAGAAGTAGAACAGACTAGAGCAAAGGAATGGGAGGAGAAAAGAAGAAAGGGAGTGGGGATGGAACAGTGGAGGAGAGGGCGTCGGTGTTTGCGGAATCTATTTAAAGCTCACACAGGGGGCGCCTACCTCTCTGTAGTTCACCTTGGGCCCCACTCTCCTGCGTTTAGCGCCCCTTCCGCCACAACCCTCAAAATCAATCCATTTCACCACCTGAGACAGAGAGAGAGAGGGATGAAGGAGGAGAGGAGTGGGGGGCAAAGGGGAGGACGGAAGGGGGGGAAGAGAGAGAGCGCCGATGACAGTGAGAGACTGAACAAAACAGAGCACACTATAAGTGACTATAAACAGACTTTAGACACACTTTCCATTGCTTGAGTGGAAAGGCGCGCACACACGCACATGCACACATACACACACACACATGCACACACTAACCATGCGGTTGCCTCGAGAGAACACTCCCGCCTCTTAGGTAACTCAATTAGTCCCTTCTGAGAGTGCTGGGGTCATATTTTTTCCTCCCAGTAACAGTTAAAGGGAAAAGATAAAGGGGTAAAACCCCCTCTTTCCCCCTTCTCTCTCTCTCTCTCTCTCCCTCCCGTCTGTCTCTGCACAGCCGGAGCGGCGGTAACAGTACCGCGGATTACGCACGCTGCTCCAGGTGCCTGACGCACTTAGCACAGGGCACGGTCTAATAAGGAGTGCGTCTCCACTCCCAGAGCGTAGGGGAGTAAGGACCGCTAACACACTGTGGCTCCAAACTGCGCCGGCTTACTTAAGCCCTGTGAACCATTACAGAACTCACTCACTGGGAAATAAAGACTGCTATACAGAGTACAACACTTTAACATTACTTGATTAGATTAAGGACAAACACACCCACACACACATATATATATATATATAATACATATATATATATATACAGAGAGAGAGAGAGAGAAAGCGTGAGAGAGAGAAACAGGGAAATCCTTGAAGACTTGTGAGAAGCAGGATGATTTTATAAGCAGCCTCCTTACCTCCTCTTTAACTTCTTCCACCAGTGAGCACCGGAACCATCCCTCGCTCACTCCCAGAAGCGTCTGAACAAGAGAAAGAACAGAGCAGAGAGATGAGTAGTGAGAGAGAGAGAAAGAGAGAGTGGGGGGAGAGGGGGGTGAGTTAGAAGGAAAGAGAGCGAGAGAGACAGGGATCACTTGTTTCCCTCTGACTGGAACTTGCCTTTTGACTCCGGAGCTTGAATCATAAGGAGAAGAGGAATTAAAAGGAGGGAAAACGGGCTGGTTAATTTGAAGAGGCGTCGCTCCGTCTGTCCGTCAGAGTCCATCTCTCCCAGGTCCCGGTGGGCTGCCGTGTGCAGTCACACTGCACTTAACCTTAATAGAGCACTCTTAACACCAACGTCTAACTCACAAGCGCTACAACTCCCGCTCTGTCATAAGGAGGGAGAGAGAGAGGGAGACAAAGAGAGGGAGAAAAAGAGAGAAGGCTAGAATGTGGAAAGGGGGTGTGAGACGGCGGGAGGGAGAGAGAGAGAGAGAGAGAGAGAGCAGTCGGTAGCACCAGCGTTGGGATACTTCAGAAGTGTGAGAGTAGCAGTGGCTGTAATCAGGCTGCTACCTCCCACAGCAGTGAAGGGAGGAGCTACTGCACACACACATACGCACACACATGCACACACATACACACTATACACACACATACGTGAACATACACTATACACACAACACACACACGCTATCAACATTCACACACAAACAACACACCCACTGTTCACACACACTCACAACACACTATGCTCGGCTTCGCCTCGGCCACATCACCACACCCGTTGTACATTACTTCCAATAATGGGACAGCCTGTCGTGGTTTATTCCTTACATACACACTATACACACACTATATACACATTATAGACACAGACATACGCACAGAAAACGTACTATACAAAGACAGTATACACACAGTCTATACACAAGCACTTTTGGTACATTTGGTATAGTACAGTATGTGGTATATGGTAAATTTAGTTTTGTACAGTATGTGGTATATGGTATGTTTGGTATAGTGCAGTAGGGTATGTGGTATATGGTATATTTGGGAAAGTATGGTATATTGTATATGGCATATTTGGTAAAGTACAGTATGTGGTATATGGTATATTTGGGAAAGTACTGTATGTGGTCTAAGATATATTTGGTAAAGTGCAGTATGTGGTATATGGTAAATATAGTTTTGTACAGTATGTGGTATATGGTATGTTTGGTATAGTGCAGTAGGGTATGTGGTATATGGTATATTTGGGAAAGTACGGTATATTGTATATGGCATATTTGGTAAAGTACAGTATGTGGTATATGGTATATTTGGTAAAGTGCAGTATGTGGTATATGGTATATTTGGTAAAGTACAGTATGTTGTATATAGTATATTTGGTAAAGTGCAGTATGTGGTATATGGTATATTTGGTAAAGTACAGTATGTTGTATATGGTATATTTGGTAAAGTGCAGTATGTGGTATATGGTATATTTGGTAAAGTGCAGTATGTGGTCTAAGATATATTTGGTAAAGTACAGTATGTGGTATATGGTATATTTGGTAAAGTGCAGTAGGGTATGTGGTATATGGTATATTTGGGAAAGTACGGTATATTGTATATGGCATATTTGGTAAAGTACAGTATGTGGTATATGGTATATTTGGTAAAGTGCAGTATGTGGTAAATGGTATATTTGGTAAAGTACAGTATGTGGTATATGGTATATTTGGTAAAGTGCAGTATGTGGTACATGGTAAATTTCGTTTTGTACAGTATGTGGTATATGGTATGTTTGGTATAGTGCAGTAGGGTATGTGGTATATGGTATATTTGGGAAAGTACGGTATATTGTATATGGCATATTTGGTAAAGTACAGTATGTGGTATATGGTATATTTGGTAAAGTGCAGTATGTGGTATATGGTATATTTGGTAAAGTACAGTATGTTGTATATAGTATATTTGGTAAAGTGCAGTATGTGGTATATGGTATATTTGGTAAAGTACAGTATGTTGTATATGGTATATTTGGTAAAGTGCCGTATGTGGTATATGGTATATTTGGTAAAGTGCAGTATGTGGGCTAAGATATATTTGGTAAAGTACAGTATGTGGTATATGGTATATTTGGTAAAGTGCAGTATGTGGTATATGGTAAATTTAGTTTTGTACAGTATGTGGTATATGGTATGTTTGGTATAGTGCAGTAGGGTATGTGGTATATGGTATATTTGGGAAAGTACGGTATATTGTATATGGCCTATTTGGTAAAGTACAGTATGTGGTATATTTGGTAAAGTGCAGTATGTGGTATATGGTATATTTGGTAAAGTGCAGTATGTGGTATATGGTATATTTGGTAAAGTGCAGTATGTGGTATATGGTATATTTGGTAAAGTACAGTATGTTGTATATAGTATATTTGGTAAAGTGCAGTATGTGGTATATGGTATATTTGGTAAAGTACAGTATGTTGTATATGGTATATTTGGTAAAGTGCAGTATGTGGTATATGGTATATTTGGTAAAGTGCAGTATGTGGTATATGGTATATTTGGTAAAGTGCAGTATGTGGTATATGGTAAATTTTGTTTTGTACAGTATGTGGTATATGGTATGTTTGGTATAGTGCAGTAGGGTATGTGGTATATGGTATATTTGGGAAAGTACGATATATTGTATATGGCATATTTGGTAAAGTACAGTATGTGGTATATGGTATATTTGGTAAAGTGCAGTATGTGGTATATGGTATATTTGGTAACGTACAGTATGTGGTATATGGTATATTTGGTAAAGTGCAGTATGTGGTATATGGTAAATTTTGTTTTGTACAGTATGTGGTATATGGTATGTTTGGTATAGTGCAGTAGGGTATGTGGTATATGGTATATTTGGGAAAGTACGGTATATTGTATATGGCATATTTGGTAAAGTACAGTATGTGGTATATGGTATATTTGGTAAAGTGCAGTATGTGGTATATTGTATATTTGGTAAAGTACAGTATGTTGTATATAGTATATTTGGTAAAGTGAAGTATGTGGTATATGGTATATTTGGGAAAGTATGGTATATTGTATATGGCATATTTGGTAAAGTACAGTATGTGGTATATGGTATATTTGGTAAAGTGCAGTATGTGGTATATGGTATATTTGGTAAAGTACAGTATGTTGTATATGGTATATTTGGTAAAGTGCAGTATGTGGTCTAAGATATATTTGGTAAAGTACAGTATGTGGTATATGGTATATTTGGTAAAGTGCAGTATGTGGTATATGGTATATTTGGTAAAGTACGGTATGTTGTATATGCTATATTTGGTAAAGTGCAGAATGTTGTATATGGTATATTTGGTAAAGTGCAGTATGTGGTATATGGTATATTTGGTAAAGTGCAGGATGTGATATATGGTATATTTGGTAAAGTGCGGTATGTGGTATATGGTATATTTGGTAAAGCACAGCTATGTGGTATATGGTATATTTGGTAAAGCACAGCTATGTGGTATATGGTATATTTGGTAAAGTACAGTATGTTGTATATGGTATATTTGGTAAAGTGCAGTATGTGGTATATGGTATATTTGGTAAAGCACAGCTATGTGGTATATGGTATATTTGGTAAAGTGTGTGGTCGATTGGGTACAATATGAGCAATAATAAGAGATGGTGTCGTGACAGCAGCTCATCCATATTTCAGTAGACCAGAAGGAAACAAAGATCCCAGCATCACAGGTGACAGGAAACACATGGACACATGCACACGCATGCACACACACACACACACCCACACACATATGCTCTCACACAAAGACCCCCCAATTTTTACAGCAACTGCAGCTGACGACATTCCCTCTGCACAGAGCATGACAGTGAGTGACCCTGTGTGTGTGTGTGTGTGTGTGTGTGTGTGTGTGTGTGTGTGTGTGTGTGTATGCATGCGAGTGCATGTGTGTATGTGTGTGTGTGCATGTTTGTGTATGTGCATGGGTCTATGTATGTGCACATGCGTATAAGTGTACCTGTGCATGTGTTGGTGTGTATTGCATGTTTGCGTTAGTGTGTGCACTGGCATGTGTGTGTGTGTGTGTATGAGAGAGTGAGTGTGCGTGTGTCTGTGTGAGAGAGAGAGTCTGTGTGTGAGTGTGTGAGGAGGGAGAGAGTGGGATGTACAGAATGTGAACCTTATCCAGGGCAGAGCAGCGGCAGTAAAGCACTATTGTTTGTGGGGATGCCACACATAGCTGTTTTATGGCTGAGATGAGTCTCCTCGCTCCCAGCATAGCCACGCTTTTGTTCCTTAGTCTCTCACAGCCTGAAGAAACTGCATTTATCCTACGATCTGCCTGTGCTTCGCTTGTAAAAACCCCTCATCACACACACACACACACACACACACAAAAATACACACTTACACACACACACACTCACGCATGCACACATGCACACTCACAATCATACACACACACACACACACACATACATCAGACATGGCCCTCAAGGGTTCCCTATCCTGGCAGTAGATGAATGACTATGTGACTGGCAAAAGCATTGCAAAGACAAACCTGACTACCTACTTCCCCACATCATTGCTCAACAGCGCCCCCTCTGGTCAATCAGTGCTTGTGACCCAGCTGCGCCAGCTGCACAGTCAAGTGTTCTCCCGGAACAGCAGCTGCGCAGCTCAGAGAAATACAAATTTAACTTATACTGACAGTTACTGCCGGGCGCTTATCACGTACGGAGAATGTGGAAGTATGTGGTATATGGTATATTTGGTAAAGTACAGTATGTTGTATATAGTATATTTGGTAAAGTGCAGTACTATGTTAGGAAACTCATTCGAAAGAAAAAGAGATGGCCATTTTTTTTCCCTCGTGACATTTTTATGCCCCATGACGGACATGGCCGACAGCTCTGCTGTTCCCATGGCAGCGTGTCAGCCCCCCCCCCCCCCCCCCCCCCCGGGGATGCGGAGCTCATCCTGATTGGATACGGCTCACAGCGTGCGTGCGTGCACCTCCTTGCAGGTCACCCTTTCTTAAACACTGCGCAACACACGCTCCTACTCTAAATAAACAAAAATACAAACTCTACATAAATAAAACAACCGCAGCACAGAGACATCTGTATCTAATCCCACCACCTCTCTTTTTCATTTTTTTGTACAGTATGTAGAAAATTACATGTTTTAAAAAAGAAACGCGACTTACCTCTGGAATTCCCGGTCTATCAAGCCAGTCTGAGTAAACAGCTTCAAGGGTAAGGCCTTGACTGAAACACAATAGCACAATATAATTATTATTGTTACTGCCATGGACGTTATTAAAAGAAAGACAATAAGAAAAATCGCTATCCTTGAAAATATTAATAATCACATACATTCAGATATATTTAGGCCACACAAAAAAAAAAACAATAATAAAATGCACAGTAACCCTGCTAAGAGTTACTTTTTTTGTTAATCTGCAGTCACATTAATAAACATACCACAGTGACTCCAATTCCCAGAAGAACAGCGGTTATGTACCGTGTGTTTATATTACAGTATCAAATTTGCTCGCCAATAACAAGGCAGTACATAAATTTCAGTATTCCAAACGTGACCAGATCGTTTGAAGTGATTCACGGCATTTGCATTTCTGAGCAATAAGATCCCCTAATTAAGTAATTAAAGTTTACCAGTAATTAAAACAAGACCAAATGGTTTGTCATTTAGATTATGAAAAAAAATAGAGCCTCATTTATACAAATCTAAAATTAGACGGCTAGACACAAAGCCCTGTGACATAATGTTGATTAGTTAATTAATTTGCAAGAGAGGGTCATGGTTTTGTATGTGTGCAGTCTTCCTTTCAAGTGTGTGGCAAATTAGCACAATTATATCCAGTAAATTGCAGCTAATTGAAATGTGCTCCTAATTTGAAACAGGCCCACGCTGCCAGAAACGGTTCCATTATTTTCTAATTAATCACAGTTCATACTGAAGTCACGTATGACTCATTCTCCCAAGCATCATCTTCGTGCTTACCTTTCTCTCCCACAATAATTATTCTTATTTTCAGAAACATAATATTACTTTGTTTTCAAAAACATCTTCTAATAGGCTCTAAATATAATCTTCACCTGGTGATACACTTCCCAACATAAATACAATGCAATGATACAACGCAAAAAAGCATTTTAGATTGAATTGAACTGATAAGACGACAAAAAATTCAGTCTTGCAACTCGGTTGCAATTTTCAGAGTTGCAACCAGGTAACATCGGAGAAAGTTCCAGAAAAGTGTTAAGTCAACAATGGAAACTCTCCATTCCAGCCCGATTTCACGAGGACAATATACCTGCATAACTCCACACTATAATGAATAAATCATACTTCACCAGTGATGAGTCAGAAATGACTCTGAAGGAATCTGACTAAGTGTTGATTTCCCACAGCCCTCAAAATGGGCGCCCAAAACAGATAAAATCAGATACATACCCTATTACTAATCAAAGGACTAATATCACAGCATACTCTGAGTTACTATAATACAAGAAACAACAATAACAGTAATAATAATATCTGCTACTGTAATGTTAATTACACAAAAGACACGCTTATTAAATGTTACATTCAGGTCTTATAGTTTACATGTTAAGTATTTAAACAGCTTGCAATACTCAGGACTCAAGTGGGCAGCAGCTAAAATCAGAGACCTTCTGGTTGCATGGAGACCACCGCATGATGCACACAGCAGGAACACTGCACATGGTATATACCACATCAGTGGTGTGTGTGTGTGTGTGTGTGTGTGTGTGCGTGTGCGTGTGTGTGTGTGGTGGGGTGCAGAGAAGCCACCAAAATGACTATCTGGGCAACGCAGATCCAGGTGAGGAACTGCCCCCCTCCCCCCGTCACTCAGTCACTGAATTCCTCTCCACCGTCCATGTTTACAAACGCCGACAACAGACGCAAATATTGGCCGTCCAAAAAAGAAAAAAAATCTTTACTTTAATCAAACAAGTCGGTGCTGGCCTGATAAATCTTCCCCCGTTTGACCTTATCTTACTGCTACAGGAGGAAAAAGAGAAGGAAGAAAAGAGAGAGAGACAGAGGTGGCTAGAAACAGTCAAAGATAGAGAAGGAGAGAGGGAGGGAAAGGGAGAAAGAGATGGTGAGGGAGAAAGATGGAGAGTGAGGGATGAAGCCAGTGAGGAAGACAGGAGAGAGAGAGGAGGAAGGAGATGTAGGGAGAGAGAGGGAAAGAGATAAATGGAAGGAAGAATGTGAGAAGGGCAGAAGAGGGACAGAACAGAACAGTAGAGTAAAAAAGAGAAAAATGCCATAAACATGCCCCCCCCCCCCGCTCCCTCCTTATCTGAACCTCTTCATTGCTTGTAACCCTGGTGGTAGTGGAGGAGGAGGAGGGAGGAGGAAGAGAGATTATTCTTTAAATGCTTAATTAAAGCAAGGGGGCCTGGTGGAGGTTTGAAAGCTGCAAGTCATCGCCTCATTAACTTTGTTTTGAATGAATTTATTCAAAAAAAACGAAATACAATGACCCCCACACTACTAACACTACACGGCTTTGGTTCACACTAAATGACCAAACTAAAAATAGAGTACATGGGTAAACAAACTGAGAAATGTCTGAGAAATGAGCAGGCAAGAAGGACCTCCGAAAAACCATTGATGAAATACTACTACGAATAATAATAACAACAATAATAATAATAATAAAATAATAATAATAGACTTTCTTCAAGTTGGTACAGCTCATATTTCGCCCTTATCTGGTGAGTCATTGGAACAGCTGTGATAGAGACACTCCACAGATAATTAGCCTAGTGATCTCGTCTGGATGTTCATACAGACCTAGGTGTTGTTCGTGCCAGGGGTCAAGGGTTCAAGTTGAATGCGAGACACTGACAGGCAACAAAAACAATGCCGACAAAGTCCCTTAGGACAATGCCAAACACAGCCAGTGAAATTGTGTGCTGTTCAGATAACAGCTGGAACCTTCAAGTAAAGCTCCAGAGTTTCCATTACTGCCAATATTACTGTGACATCAATGAGTGGATGGCTCCAAGTTTAAATCCCAATGATTTTTTTGCATGTATAAGTGTAGGTGTAAATTCAGATTGTGAATCTACCTACCTCTGTACGTGTGGAAATTTTTCAAAAAGCATTCGCAGGAAATCCTACAAATCAAAAACCGATTTTGCACATCAGTATTTACTTTAAGCACACTTTAACAGATTTACACTTGCCTGTAAATACACAACACAAAATGCGGACAAATGGCTACAGGAAAAATTCAAGATTAAACATGACATGATTACAAAAAATACATGTACACATTCATTTAAATTCTGCTACTGAGAGAATGATCCAATCAAACCTCAAACCAGGTTTAGCCTTCACCTTCAAAATGACCTTAATGTAAAGTGCATATTTAAGGCCACAGTGACACTTGGAACATGACCGCCTATCTCAAACTCCAGTTCTGGAGGCTCACATTGTCTGCAGGGTTTCATGACTCCCTCTCAGTGAGTTCCCAGTTTCGGCCTTGGAAACAAGGTGTGTGGACTCTTTAGCCAATCAGTGACTTAAATGAAACACCGAAAACCTGCAGTGACTTTGAAATTTCTGTTCTTTAACAATAAAATTTTAAGAAAATGTTGAGAGGCGTGGTCTCTGTACCAATGTCATAAGGAACTGGTCACCTACCTGAGATAGAATAAGCTGTCCATGGTATTTATTCACGAAGAGGTGGATGAATCTGAGAAACTCCTGTTCTCCGATTTTACTGGCCAGAAACTTGAGTAGAAAATAGCCCTGAAAGAGACAGATGAATTTTCATCATCAAAACCAAGGCTTCTAAAATGGGAAGAGGGACATTTTCTCTCTCTCTGTTAGCCAATGTTTTTCTCTGCGTGTAGAAGAACAGTTCCTTCCCAAAAGACATCTGTGAGTTCTTAAAGTATACTCAACTTTAAAAAGGCCAGACTCAAGTCATTTCTGAGTGACTTTAATTCAGAATTTTTTAATGGTTTCGACACCCAGTACTGCATTCCCTTCAGTTTTAACTAAAACTTCAGCTGTCAGAAGTTGAACATAAAACACAAATACTAATATATGACAGAGTGAGGGGCAGCTGGATGGCTCATCCTGATATGGGACTGTTCTAGTGTGGATGGGCCCTAAAGTCTGGATTTGAAATCAGTGGCAACAATGGCAGGCAGCCTCACAGTGTGACTCACAACTGGCGCTAGCGCCACCCAGGGGATCGGAGGGTTTTCAATCAGCCGGGAATGACAGCATCTAATTGCACACCAGTGACCCCCACTGGGTGATCTGGCAGCTGTGGATTGACACTTCAGAGGAGACCACGTGCTTGTCTGCAGTCTCCTGAAACTAAATATATATATATACATACAGGGGAAACAAAATATCGGAAACACCTACAAAAACTGAATATCTGGTAACTAATAACGAGTAGGCCCACGCTTTGTCTTCAAAACAGATTCAGGAATGCTGTCATACAATTTCTGAACTGTGTGTAGTGGGATATTGGCCCATTGTTCAAGAAGGACAGTCTCTAGTTCGCACTCTGCGCCCCAGAACGTCCCATAAAGGTTAAATTATGTTTAGATCTGGTGATTGTGCAGGCCATGGAAGGCATTTGACATCATCCTCGTGTTCTTGGAACCATTCTTTAATGTTTTTAGCAGTGTGTATGGGGCCGTTATCATGTTGGAATATGGGGACATCATGAGGTAGCAGTGTTTGCACTACAGGGTGCACCTGGTCTTGTAAAATGGTTTCATATTGTTTGCCCGTTACACATCCATGGAGAGCAATCATTGGACCCAATGAGTCCCATGAAATGGCTGCCCATACCATACCATACTTAACAGTTGGCAACAGATATTGTGGATTGAAGGCCTCCTTAGGCTTTCTCCAAACATAAACCTGTCCAGATGTATTAAAAAGAGTAAAAGATGACTCATCAGACCATATCACTTTTCTCCATTGCTCAGGGGTCCATTTGTGTTCCTTACACAATGTTATGCATTTTTGTGCATTAGCCTTGGATACAAATGGTTTCCGATTGGCGGTCCTGCCATAAATACCAGCTTTGTGAAGCTCATGACGTACTGTTTTTGTTCAGGTTCAGACTGGTTCAGATATGGATTGATTCAATTCTGTGGTGATTTTTAGAGCTGTAGTTCTGTGTTTATTAACCACTATTCTACCAAGTGTCCGTCTTTCCCTGTCGGAGAGCTTTCACTTGCGACCATAGTTCTTTTTTTGCTGTTGCTGTTTTTTGGCATCGGGCATATGTTGTCATAATTCGTGACACTGTTCCCCTTGCCACCTTAAATAATGACCGACGCACCTGCAATTCGGGCATCCACTATTTGGCCCCTTTGGAACTCTCTTAGTATCCTCATTTTGCTTTGGAGACTTACCTCGCAAAGTGCTGCTGGTTAAACCTCTTTTAAGCAGACACATGCTGCTAATTAGCATTCAAATTAATAGGAATCACCTGTGTAGATGCTTCAAATTAAAGCCATGATTCCAATATTTTGTCCACCCCTTGTATATACTGGGTGCCTGAATGCACATACACAAACAAAATGGCAAAACAAATCTATATGAGAGGACACTTATCAATCATGTTTTGATAAATTTGGAGTCAAATGTGTGTGTTAGCATGGGTAGGCTGTAAGGGGCCACTAGGGAAAGACCAAATTATTTGGATGTGTGTGTGTGTGTGTGTGTGTGTGTGTGTGTGTGTGTGTGTGGTTGTGTGTGGTTGGGTGTGTGCATATACTTTTGTGTGCCCGTGTTTGTCAGTGTATTACTGAACAACGCAATTCTGTTCTGAAAATAAATTAACATAAACCATATTTCTGGAAGAAATCAATAACCGCAAATGTATGCTATCCCCATTGCCACTGAGACATTTGGGGCCCAATCTTACACCCGGCGCTAAGCGGCGGTAACCCAAACACAAGTGTCTTTGCTAGTTTCAGACCAGCGCAGGTGTTAACATCCAGCGCTCATGTTGTTTAAATAGCAAATGAACTTGCGCCCACAGCAAGTGAACTGGGTGGGTTGGTCTTAAGATGAGGTGTGGCCAGGATAATTTTTGGCATATTGCTATCTTGAGGCAGCATTAAGCGCTTATGCTAAAACCACCACAAACCTGGTCTTAAGCCATGTCGCAGTTGTTTCAACGTTATTTTAACTGCGCAATATGAAAATAGTACCTTAATGTGTGTCTACATAGGCGTGTGCACAACGCGCGTACACCCTCCTGTCTGTTACACACACAGGGGCGGGCACAAACATGCATAAAAATATGAAGATTACATTGTAAAATGGGGATTAACATTTATCCCCAAAATTAAAATTTTCTCTTCCGGAATAGACGCACATTGTCCCTGGAATCGCGGGAATGTGGGCATGTTTTAAGCTACCAGTGAAAACGCGTTGGCCATATTCAATAAGCAGGACCATTTAAAACAAGGGAAAATGTAAAGTAAACCTATGAGTTCCCAACCTGACAGCTTTAGTGTCATCATTAAGGCGAAAGAACGTAATATATGTTATTAATCAATATTAGAATGCGCGTAACAGCCTCGTGGAATTGATGTTTGACAATGCTTTATTGTATAATAAAATGAAATTCGTTAAACAAAGCAGGCTAATTTGGTATTTTCTAAACTGAGAGGGATTATTCTCAGCTGCTGCAGGTGTTATAACAAAATTAAACCAAGGTGCAAACACAGGTGGCTTTTTAAAGGGAATGGGATATGACATTTTGATTGGTTTATTGCATGTTACGCCCAAGAGACACCTATAATTAATGAAGAGACTAAGTTCAGCCCATTTGCACCTTACACCGTACTTAGCTCTCAAATAACACGCCGTCTAACTAGCAAAAGTGGACTTGGACACGCCCTAAATACATTTGAGCCATGCGTTTTAGACCAAGCGCAAAGATCGTCAAGATAGAGCCCCAGGTCTCCAGAGTTAAGCCACTCCCCTGTGATGATTTGCATATTAAGTGAAGCCACACCCAAATGTAATTTGTATATTGAGATAGACCAAAATTGTTACATTCATTTTTAACAAAATTAATTTAGTTCCAAACAAATAAAATGTATTGTTCTGGGGGTATATACAAATTACAAAGGCAAAACACAACTGCAGTACTTGAAGCAAGAAAATAACTTAAAGTGAACCGTAACTAGTTAAGCCAATACCAGCAGTCCCATATGGCGTGTGTGTGTGCAATATGTTTCTTTTGTTTTGCTTTGGCAGTCTAAATCAAGGTGGTAACTCAATTCCTAGGGGGCCTAAACACAGCAAAAGTATAATCTTCAGAAAATTTTGAGAGTAAAAATGGAGATAATTATGCAGAGCTTACAGCGACAGCCAGCAGCCCTCTGAACTGAGCTTTGCCTGCGTTCAAACTAATCTTTCCCAGAAGTTATTATTTTAGTATTTTTATAAACCGCATCTAATTAGCATCTTATTGTAACTCCATAGATTTAGCGTAGCGAAGTGGTATTCTGCCTCCTGCAAACAGGCCTTCTCACCTTTAGATAGTGCACCTGCATGAAGGGCTTTTCTGGATTCAGGGCGTGTTTGACCACGGAGGCTCCCGACTCGCTGACCTCACCTGTGTTCTCCCTGTTAGGCCTGAAGAATACACACACACACACACACATCACACATCACACACACACTGTGTCATCCATCTCTACACAATGCCCCCTGCCCAACTCCACACGTCCTCCTGGTACCAGACAGCGAAAGTTCCAGGCAGTTAGAGTTCTCGGAGACAAGAGTCTCCGTGACAACGAGTCTCTGTGACGATCGGGTGTAGGGTCTGGACCAATGCATTCTTTGCTTCTTTTCATTGGGTCTTTAAATATGGCCCTGATTCCTTTTCTGAAAGGACGTGCCCAACCCCCCCGCCCTCCACCCTGCATGGTCTGCAGCGATAAGGCCCAACCCCTTTGTGACCCACACCTATCTCTCTAAGTCACCTACCCCCCAGAGAGGTAGCACCATGGAGGCCTGGGAAACAGCCTACAGGTATTAATCACAGACTGTTAGACACACACACATACACGCTTGCACACACACACACAAAGATACACACAAATACACACCCAGACATACAGGCTGATTGATGGATAGACAGATTGTAGATTGCTGTTTAAAATAATTGTTTTATATACTTTCTAAATGGCAGTACAATTTGAAAACACTCCAGTAGTTTTTTGAGAACTTTGTTTCGAAAACACATCACTAACCGAATCGTCCAATCACGTGAGAGAATAGTTTTATTTTGAATGCTGGTGACAAAAGATAGTTCTTTCAAAATTGTCTGTAATCTGCAGGAACTTTACTAGTGTCCAAAGGGCTAAAGAGTTTCACGTAATTATCCGACCCAGGACTGATTGATAGATACATAAGAAGGGTGAAATGTGAGGACTGTGTGCCTGTTATGTGTGAACCCTGAGAAATCTCTAAAAGATTTAGTAGTGAAATACCGAAGCTGGGGGAGGAGGCGCGGCCGCAGACAGAGAACTGGAGCACTGGAGCGTTCGCTAAACAGCAGTCATTAGGCTGTCTCTCTGTTGAGCATCGTAAAACTGTTTGGCGTCAGTCTGTGCTTATCAAGCACTTGCGGATTTGGGGTAACATGGCATATGCAGACACATGCAGGGCACGCACACACACACACACACACACACACACACACACAACTTCTACAAGCATGCATCTGCACGCACACACATACACATAAACAAACAAACATATGCATACAAACACACAGTGGTGTATCCAGGGTACTGTTGTGTGGTGAAATGCCTCTTATTCTCTTGCAGTGCTGGCTGCTTTAAGACCAGCAGTGAATCACCCATCACAATAAGGGTAATCTGACAAGCATTTTACTATTTCACAACAGTACGTTGCAACATTTTAATTACACTCTTAAAAACCAGACCTGCTCTCTCTCCCTCTCTCTTTGTCTCTGTCTCTCTCTCAGACACACACACACATCGGCACGCAAAAGTTCCACACGTCTGTGCAAGGTTAACCTTCCTTACTGGACACCGAGGTACAACACAGCGAGATAAAACCTGTTACTAATGCTCTATATGTGGAGCCAACGAAAGTTTCACGAGAATGAGACACCACTCCTGTTTTGTGCATGACGCTATATCACTACTCTCAAAGCGTGGCACATTTTCAGCACCATACCATACATTATTAATGTTCAACAGTTCAGACACATCGCGGGTCCGTACGTTTGTACTTTTCAAGTTTGAGTCATTCGCAGTGATGTTTCTCCCCTGTCGGGCCACATTATCGACGGCAGATTCAGATGCGAAAGATTAGAAGTGATCTACACATCTGCGTTGCTTCCTGGCAGCACAGGGGGCACAAGCGATGAGGTCACGGAGTGAGGTCACAGAGCCATCGCTGGGGCTTTTTCCACAAGGAAACCCTAAAAACACTGGGAGTAATTGCCATGGTAACAGAAAATAATGGGGTCACCCAGCAGAGAGATGTAGAGGCTTGTTTAATGTCAGCGTCCTGACCTTAAGCCCCGCCAGGTGCAGCTGTGACGTTTGTGCGAGGGCTTTCTGATTCAGTGTGTGTGAGCGCTGACACTCACAGACATACATCAAACAGACAAACAGGCAAGAGGAAAGGCAGAGGAATACACACACGGACAGACACACTGACACAAGATGGACATGGCAAAGAAACCAAAGACAGACACTCAGAGTTTAAGAGGTGTCAAGAAACACGTACAGAGGGGACAGGCAGGTGGACAGAAGGCTGGGGAGATGCAGAGGTAGAGAGAGAGAGAGAGATGCACAGATAGGCAGACGGACGGACGGACAGACGGACCTGAGGATCTGTAGCTCTTCCTCTGAGGTGTGCAGCTCGTCTTTCAGCCTTCGCCAGCGCAGCAGAGCTTTCAACTGCCACCCATCCCCTGCTTTCTGCTGAGAGAGAGAGAGATTCAACTGCCACCCATCCCCTGCTTTCTGCTGAGAGAGAGAGAGAGAGATTCAACTGCCATCCATTCCCTGCTTTCTGCTGAGAGAGATTCAACTGCCACCCATCCCCTGCTTTCTGCTTAGAGAGAGTGAGAGATTCAACTGCCACTCATCCCCTGCTTTCTGCTGAGAGAGAGAGAGATTCAACTGCCATCCATTCCCTGCTTTCTGCTGAGAGAGATTCAACTGCCACCCATCCCCTGCTTTCTGCTTAGAGAGAGTGAGAGATTCAACTGCCACCCATCCCCTGCTTTCTGCTGAGAGAGAGTGAGAGATTCAACTGCCACCCATCCCCTGCTTTCTGCTGAGAGAGAGGGAGATTCAACTGCCACCCATCCCCTGCTTTCTGCTGAGAGAGAGGGGATGGAGGGAGAGTGGGGGAGTGAGAGAGAAACAGATGGAGGAATAGAGTGAAAGAGAAACAGGGCTGAGCTTTGATTTGAACCAAAAATAATTTTAATCTATTCAACGTATTGACTTAGCCTAAGAAGGCTCTCCTGTCAGTTGGAATCAGTCTATTTAGCCACATGCCCTCAACTAGACCTCTCTCCCTCCCTTTCTCCTTCTCTCTTCCTCCATCTCTCCAACTCTCTCTCTCACTCTCTCTCAACTGGCCACACTGGAACCAGTCCCACCCAGTTTTCCATGCAAGTTTTTGTTGGCAGTTTGGATGTTTCTGCTTTGGCATAGAGAAAGCCCGGGTCTGTGGGAAAAGCAATCAATCAAATCGCAAAAAATAAAAACAAAAGAACAAATTGTGTGTCAATTGAAGCAGTAATCTGATGAGAAGAAGCCCTTTCTGTTTTCTGACCGTTAACATTTGTGCAAAGACTGGTCTCAATTAAAGTGCCCTCTCAGCTTACAAAAACACACATAAACACTGCACAGAGGAGCAAATAACTCCTCTTGACCCAAGGACACCATTGCAGCACGGGGTAGGTTTCGTCAGTGCGAAAAAATGTTTTAATCTCTCCTTTCTGGCAAACAAGACGTGAAATTTCAAAACTTAATTACCAGAATCATGCCCGGGACTCGACCCTCTCCGCAACAGTATCAGTTGTGGATAATTAATTTTGTGGCCTTGTTTTTAACGGCCTTATCTGACACCATCTCTAAAGTGCTGTATATCACAGCCATGCGATTTACAGAAGCGTGCTCCACATCAGAAGGCTGCAACGTGCCAGAGATGGAAAGATAGGAGCTAATTAGCCTTGAAGTTTCACCTCAGTCAACTCTCCAGGTGACGCACTGGCGCTCGCCGCCATTCCTGTACAGGTGGAGTCCCCTTAGGTCCCGTCTCCACAGTGCTCTCCTCTCTCCTCCTCTCAAGGTCGAGCGTCTGGTACAGGCACGCTTGTTTTTAATGCGCAAATAGTGTAACTGAAGTAAACTGAGGCGCGTCTGAACCGGTGGGCCACCGAGATGCTAGCCCCGGATCAATAATGTCTCATCAGCATTCAGAAGTCTCCATGACGAAAAAAAACAAAAAGAATTTGAGCCATGCTTTCCTCTACGTGGTTCTGAGAAACCGTTTTCAGGATTCGGGATGGTGAGAGAGAAAAGACTTCTGGGATTGAGTCAGTGACAGAGAGGATTTTGTGGGCTTGAGTTGGTGATAGAGAGGGTGGTCGGTACCTGTTGCACCCGGGCCCAGAGCACGTCCTCCAGGTAGGTGGCAAAGCCTTCGCTGATCCACTCCTCCGTCCAATCACGCGCTCCGATGGCCAGGCCAAACCAGGCGTGGGCAATTTCATGGCACAGCCTGGCGCCACAGAGCTCGCTGTCTCCTGACAACACACTCTGAGACAGGAACACCATGTGTGGGCTGTGGGGAGAAAGAGACAGAAACACACACACGTATACACACACGCATGCACACACACACCACATCCATACCACACACACACACACACACACACACACACATTCTTTATTACTGTGACACAGTTAAACAGGGAACAGGTACAGTGAAGGGTCCCAAGCTTTTCTTCATGTCAGGGATGTCTTTGATTTTGTATCTAATCAACTTCAGTGCCAACAAACTTTACTGACTTTTGCACAGGCTGTAAACCTGATTAATCACTCAGTTTATACAAATACCTAAAAACAGTGAATGTACAGCATATAGAACAGGCAAAAGGAAAGCATCACCACCATATTACAATAGATCGACGAGATAGTCAACTCTCATATCCCTTCCGTGTTCCGACAGGTGGCTTCGGTCGGAAACAGGAGTTTTTCTGTTACTGTATTTATGAGAAGGTATACGATTTGTAATTGTTCGGCTTTATAATCTGGTTAGTACATAGTAACATCCAGAAGGCAGTACCTTTTCCAGACTGAAAGGCTACCCACAATGACTGAAAGAGCACTTAGATAAAAACACACATTCATGCCTACACACACACACACACACACACACACACCGCCACCCTGCATGGACTTCAAAGAGTTTATTTTGCGGAACCCTATCATTAGGGCGGAAGAAAACACATCCCAAATTATTTGTAGCCGCGGTAAACAGGCTTTGGAGAAAAACCGCCTGGGAAGGATCAAGGCGTGTGCAGGGGCGGGCCACGCCCTATTCGCTACATTCCTGGAGCGTGTGTTCACAATGCCAAACCCTCACCCCCGCCCAAAAACACAAAGAAAAACGTGCCTCTTCCAAAATGTTACTCCTGAAGGCACACAAGCACCATCGTCTGTTGGTCCGTTTCTCAAAACCAGGAAGAGTGATTCTTTGGCCAGACAAGTCTTTTCTTAAAATAAGACCTCAAGGCTTGATGCCGTTAGGCCAGGGCACGTCTGGTATGTCCACTTACTTCCTCCACAGGACTCAGTCTCCTTTTTTGTTCTCATTCCATGACTGTAAAGTAAGGCTATGTGTTGATAAAACCTCAGTAAAGCGAGCCCGGCATGCAGATGCGAACGAGCTCGGTCTTATCGAGGCACGGCTCCAATCAAAGTTCAGAGTCAGGGAAAAGAAAAACAAGACCCAGCACCCGCCTGTTTTGTGTTCCCCAGCCTATACATTCCAGTGTAATGGCTAGCAAATGTGCAAGAGGAAAAAAGAAAAAGAGGTAAATACTTAAGTACTTATTTATACAACCTTTCAACTTAAATAGGTTATTTGAGGATAAAAGCAACCCACAGGAAAATAGCTCCCGTTTGTGCCCCATCTGTCTTGCGTCCCTCAGAAACGACTTTCGCGCCCGTCCTGGTTCTTCCACCAGCCGGCGGTAAATGTATCACACCCGTCCTGGTTCTTCCCCTCACCGGCAGTAAACGTATCACACCTGTCCTGGTTCTTCCCCTCACCGGCAGTAAACGTATCACGCCCGTCCTGGTTCTTCCCCCCGCTGGCCGTAAACATATCACTCCCGTCCTGGTTCTTCCCCCCGCTGGCTGTAAACATATCACACCTGTCCTGGTTCTTCCCCTCACCGGCAGTAAACGTATCACGCCCGTCCTGGTTCTTCCCCTCACCGGCAGTAAACGTACCACACCCGTCCTGGTTCTTCACCAGCCGGCGGTAAATGTATCACACCCGTCCTGGTTCTTCCCCTCACCGGCAGTAAACGTATCACACCTGTCCTGGTTCTTCCCCTCACCGGCAGTAAACGTATCACGCCCGTCCTGGTTCTTCCCCTCACCGGCAGTAAACGTATCACGCCCGTCCTGGTTCTTCCCCCCGCTGGCTGTAAACATATCACTCCCGTCCTGGTTCTTCCCCCCGCTGGCTGTAAACATATCACACCTGTCCTGGTTCTTCCCCTCACCGGCAGTAAACGTATCACGCCCGTCCTGGTTCTTCCCCTCACCGGCAGTAAACGTACCACACCCGTCCTGGTTCTTCACCAGCCGGCAGTAAACATATCACGCCCGTCCTGGTTCTTCCCCGGCCGGCAGTAAACGTATCACACCCGTCCTGGTTCTTCCCCCCGCTGGCTGTAAACATATCACTCGCGTCCTGGTTCTTCACCGGCCGGCAGTAAACGTATCGCACCCATCCAGGCTCTTCCCCCAGCCAGTAGTAAACTTATCGCGCCCGTCCTGGTTCTTCCCCCCGCCAGCTGTAAACGTATCATGCCCGTCCTGGTTCTTCCCGGCCGGCGGTAAACATATCGCACTCTTCGTGCTCCCCGCATCAGACCATCCGGACCATTCCAGGTCTATCCGGGAGCTTTCGCGACAACCCCATCCCGCCGTGGCGGGTATAATGGATCTCTCTCGTTTTCACAGAGTGGAGGTGTGCTTGCGTAGGCTACTCAGGACTACAAAGAAGTCTGCAAGTCACACACATACTGTATGTGCACAGACATACATGTATATGCACATTTGTATTCATGCTCACACACAAACACACACACACGCACACACACACAAAGGAGCTGTGCGTAGCTTAGAAGCATTCATTCAGACTCCAGGAATGACTGCAAACTCGAGTTCCTCACGGCGCTTTGCGATCGGGGACAGATGTAAGAGAAACACGCTCAAGCCTGAAGGCAAATCTAGGGTGTTCTCAGCAATTCAGGAGCTTCGGCTCTTTTACTTTACACTGAATACGGAGGTACACCAGCACAAGGTCAATAGGCTGGCAGGTAACCAGGAAAGCTCAGGAAAATGTTCTCTACAAATCCCAACAGGTGCTACAGAGCAACTAGATACGTTGAATGTTGTCCCCCTGACTGTTATAGCCAAAGCATTCCAATTGATATGCCTTCTAAAAATGCTTTACCAAGTACTGCGCAAGACATTACATTACGTTTTACAACACTGTGTCAACAGACATTGTACATTGTGTAATGTATTGTAGTACTGGAATCTCCTGTACTTATAAAGCTGAGAGGAAGGAAGAAATGTTGGAGCCAAGTTATCTATTGAGTCTAAATAATCTGTAGCTGGGCCAATCAGCAACTTCACAGGAGGACTCATTAGCATAACGGCATATTATGACATCATCACTCAGAATAAGCCAAAGTTCTCTAACCCTGCCCCCCAATGTCGTAAACCTGGATATTTTGGTATAGCAGGCTTAACATCTTTGGCCTCGACTGGAAGTTGTAAGTACTGATACATCCTGATCCCCATCAGTAGCGGATTGGAATCACAAATACCCCACCACCCTCCCATCCCACCCACTTTCAACACAGTTTTCTTCAGGAAAAGGTGTGTTGCTAATTTCAGCTTGAATAAGCTGGAGCAGGTTGGTAAGGGCCTGGTTTTTGGGGCTGCAGTTCAAAAGCTGCTGGTTGGTGGTTGTGTGCCATGTGGTAGTGGAGAGTTTGCCAAACTGAGCCCACCCAGTCTCCAGAGACAGATGTACGGGTTTCCACTCATGCCTTGCCCACTTCAGCATATCACTGGGCAGCACAGCACTATGTGCTGAATCTGCTCATCCCTGTTCTCCGTCCTCATTGGTCCTTGTTCCGAGATTGTCAGAAAAGCACCAGGAGACACGTCAGGCTGCGAGGCCACAACCTTCACGGAGAGCAGCAATCTGGGTGCACCCCAAAAATAAAGGGGTGGCCCAACAGGACTGCATCTTGCCCCCGCCCACCATATTCACCATATTTTTTGTGTTAATTTATGTTTCCCAGGGGTCTGGGTTCAATGGAATCCAGAAGGAGGAAAAAAAAAAGAAACTACTGAAGATAAACAGTGAACCTACCAAGCAAACACAGAAGGGTTTTTAACAGTGTTTGGGACAGTGATTAAGAGAGAGACATTGTCCCCCCCCCCCACCCCTCCCTCTGGAGTGGTCCAGGACTGTAAGTCATGCAGGCAACACAGGCAAAATGCATTCTGACTGGGAAATCATAGGAATTATGCCGTTTCAACATTCAAACACGCAAGATCTAAAAACATGACGTTCCACAAACCAGCCTCATAAAAATGGAGGCTCGTCACCCTCTCTTTTGGTGTTGACATTTTTCGGTGAAATTAGTTCACTGAATTACGCAGAGAGAGAGAAATGGCAAGGAGAGACCAGTCAAAGAAGCGTCCATCAACGCTTGTTTAGGAAGAGGCCAAATCTGTCTTGTCAGGAGCGGGAAACAAGGAAATTACAAAGAACAATGCATTTCATTTCCTGTACATCGACAAGAAAAATATTTCCCAGCAAAGAAACTTTTATCTTAAAGAACAGAAGCATAGTTCTCCTCATGTTTCTGGCTATGTGGACAAGAATCAGGATCTCACCAGCCTCAAAAAAACCTTTACTTGAGTAAAAACTTCAATTGTATTGAAATGCCTTTGAAAGGCATTTTTTTAACCATTTCTGATTTGCAGGATAACCGCGTGCAAACACAGGGGCGAGTGAGGACAAGCCATGAGCCTTTTTTTTCATCCTTACTCCAAAGTTAGTTTTACGAGTTTATTTTTTTCCCATTTGTGAATTAATCATGTTCTGTGGCGTCCCAACAAAAGCGATTTGTTATTTGTTCCTGTGGAACACAAAGACGGCTTTTCACTGGCTGTTTTCTCCTGCGGAACGCTTTCTGCGAGATCCACAGCAAGGAGTGACCCACATCAGCCTACAGCATTGCAGGACCCAGAATGCACTGCACTGCACTTCTATTCTGACACTACACTACACAGCACTGGTATTCAGACTCTACACTGCACTGCACTGGTATTATGACTCTACACTGCACTGCACTGGTATTATGACTCTACACTGCACTGCACTGGTATTCAGACTACATTACACTGGTATTCAGACTCTAAACTGCACTGGAATTCTGACACTACACTGCACTGCACTGGTATTCAGACTCTACACTGCACTGGTATTCTGATACTACACTGCACTCCACTGGTATTCCGACACTACACTGCACTGGTATTCAGACTCTACACTGCACTGGTATTCTGATACTACACTGCACTCCACTGGTATTCCGACACTACACTGTACTGCACTGGTATCCGACACTACACTGCACTGCACTGGTATTCAGACTCTACCCTGCACTGCACTGGTATTCAGACTCTACACTGTGCTGCACTGGTATTCAGACTCTACACTGCACTGCACTGGTATTCAGACTCTACACTGCGCTGGTATTCAGACTCTACACTGCACTGCACTGGTATGCAGACTCTACACTGCACTGGTATTCTGACACTACACTGTGCTGCACAGGTATTCAGACTCTGCATTGCACTGGTATTCAGACTCTATCCTGCACTGGTATTCAGACTCTACCCTGCACTGCACTGGTATTCAGACTCTACACTGTGCTGCACTGCTATTCAGACTCTACCCTGCACTGCACTGGTATTCAGACTCTACCCTGCACTGCACTGGTATTCAGACTCTACACTGCACTGCACTGGTATTCAGACTCTACCCTGCACTGCACTGGTATTCAGACTCTACACTGCACTGCACTGGTATTCAGACTCTACCCTGCACTGCACTGGTATTCAGACTCTACACTGTGCTGCACTGCTATTCAGACTCTACCCTGCACTGGTATTCAGACTCTACAGTGTGCTGCACTGGTATTCAGACTCTACACTGCACTGCACTGGTATTCAGACTCTACACTGTGCTGCACTGCTATTCAGACTCTACCCTGCACTGCACTGGTATTCAGACTCTGAACTGCACTGGTATTCAGACTCTACACTACACTGGTATTCTGACACAACACTGCACTGCACTGGTATTCAGACTCTACACTGCACTGGTATGCAGACTCTACACTGCACTGGTATTCAGACTCTACATAGCACTGGTATTCTGACACTGCACTGCACTGGTATTCAGACTCTACAATGGTATTCAGACTCTACACTGCACTGCACTGGTATTCAGACTCTGCACTGCACTGGTATTCAGACTCTACACTACATTGGTATTCTGACACTACACTGCATTGCACTGGTATTCAGAGTCTACAATGCACTGCACTGGTATTCAGACTCTACAATGGTATTCAGACTACACTGCACTATACTGGTATTCAGAGTCTACACTGCACTGCACAAGTGTTTGGCCTCAATAGCAGCCAACTCTGCACACTAAACTATGCTGGTATTATGTCTCCACACTGCAATGATCCTGATATTCCGATTCCACACTACACTACATTGGTATCCTGCATTGGACTGGTATTTGGATTAAACATTGCTCCGGTATTCCAACTCCACGCAGGACTCTGGAAAGTGAGGTCATGTTGACCAGGAGGAACAGGCCCAAGAGTGCAGATAAGAAACTTGCTCCTAATTTCAGCAGCGGGAGACTGGAGGGTGGATGGGGGTTTTATCTCAAACTCACAGAGGGCTTGTCTCAAACAGACTCCTCCCACCGTCTCTTTAAATCCTCTGACTTCAAAGTTCAGTCATTCCTGCCTGGCCAGGCTGGATTCATGCGGGTCCGTGTTCCCATGGCGAGGATGGCGCTCCGGGCCAATACAAATGCCTGGCCATTTTTGGGCAGGACGCACGGCTCCCACAAACATCACATTCTGAAAATAAGTATCAAAAGATATCACAACGCCATCACAGGGGCCCATGCACACAGGGGCTCACTGGCCTTTCCAGAAGCTTCTGGCAGATGTTTTCAACTCCGCAGGCACGCCGCATTCGCAGTGATTAACGCAATCCACATGTCCTGCAGTGGGGGGCAGGATTTGGGGGGGGGGGGGGGGGGGCACACAAAGCACATGGCTGCCACTGCTTCAATACACACATGAGGGTGGAGGGGGGTGGCTGTTGCTGTGGTAACTGTGTTAGCAGACGCCAGCAGCTGCAACAGGATGGGGGAATTGCACATGTTCACGCGTGCCGTTTTAGATCCAGCCAGGACCGCCATTGAAAAAAGAATTATGTATGACATCACTCAATTTCATTTCTTTCTCAGCTTTGGAATAGTTTCTGTGTGGCATCTATAGATTCACCAGATACTGAGCTCCTGTGTTCCTTCCATCCATTCCTTCACTACAGGAGGTTCTGGTAGGTAACAGGAGGTTTTGGTGCTGTATTACAGTATAAAACATCCATTTCCTCAGTGCTGTATTTGTTCATTCCTCTTAATGGATTTTCAGAACATACATCAAATTAGAAAGCTGCGGCAGGAGAGAAAATGTTTCTCATTTTAAGAATATGAAGCTGACTACCTGGTGAATCCAAAGAATCTCTGTTCAAGAGAAGCAATCTTTCCAGCCCTGAGCTCTCAGAAAAGGCCCAGTGCCACTCAGCCAGTATCCCAGGGGAAAATGCCATCTCCCCAAGCAATTACTTGATCAATCAGCTACCAAAGAACCACCATCTTTTGCAATTGTGCTGGCTACTATTTCTGTATCTGGCTTCTCAAAGTGTTAATCTTCTTGCTCTCTCCTGCAGGGTCTTTAAAATAAAGTAAAAACAAACGGAAATATCCACTTACTTAAGCAAAATTGGAAGTAAACTAATCAAATGGAAAACTGGCTGATAGCCTCCTGGCATTTGGAACCTATAAGTGACTTCAACCAAGTGGCCATCAGCCCCCTCTGGTGACCGGAAGACTGAATTACAGCAATCTTGAGGAAGCTGACCTTCAAGAGTAACTACACCCACTGTCTCAGCCTGTCTCCGCCTACTACACAATTTTGAAAAATACTTCGTGGGGTGAGCGAGGGAGAGGGGTGGGGGCGGAGGAGCTGTGTCCATCGTCATTTGCATGAATTAACGTACATTGTACAAATGATTTTGTGAAATGATCAAACTGTCAAACTAGACATTGCACATCAAATATGAATCAAGATTCAGCAACTGCATGGCCTATTTCTCACCTCAAATATTTTCAGAAACATATTTTAGTGGACTATTTAGGTGGAATAAGAGAATTGAACAGGACGCCATGTTGTTCCCGTTTAAAAACGTGGAGCCAAAACGAAAGTAACGTAGCGGGTCTAACCAATCAGGTGTCGGCTGTTTCCATTGTGGGTGACAACAATTATCCATATGACGTAGAGGTACCTCCAAAAAGGTACTCTGACATCACGATTGGGGCGGGGGCAGTGTGGGGAGCAGAAAGGAAATTTCAACCATTAGGGGCAGCACAAAGACGCTTATCTACCAGTTTCTTATGATATACAATATTATTTCAGAATTGTTGAAATAACAGAATGCATGAATAGGTTTCATTATAAGGTAGGTATACAAACATGTTTACAGCGAAAAAAAAAAAAGTGATCTAGAGTGTAGTTACCCTTTAAGAACAAGAAGATGGGGGTTGCTGGATGGCTCATTCGGTTAAGGCACCTCTGCAGTGCATGGATGAGCCTCATGGCCTCGGATCAAATCCGGACCGTGCCAGTGCCAACTGATATCACCCAGGATAAGGGAGGGTTCATTTCGATAGGGATCAACGTGTCTATGCTCTCGAGCGCTCGTAAGACTGCATGTGAAAGCCGCATATGAAAGGTCGTCTTCCAATGTAGCTCTATGCATGCTTGGCTGAGGTCAGCGACACGCAAAGATGTGGCTGTTGGGACACCACGTGTTCCGGAGGAGATGAGATGTCTCAGTTCTACCGACTTGGCAGAGTGGTTCGCAGATGGAACGCGGCTGCGGTTGCAGACAGTTGGACATTCCAGATTGGGGTGGGAATTTGATATATACAGCACCGGGTTGGGCGTCAAATTTTTTAAGAAAAAAAAAAGAACCAGAAGAAGTCTAGCAATGGCCAGTGATCTACAGAAGGAAAAAAAAACACTTTTTTCTTTTTGATAAGGTTTTGTGTTTCTCTGATCTACGAGAAAGATCTGGGCTGCAATTGAGGCCCCCTGGGGGCAATGACAACAAGAAGAGGAGGGTCGGGGGCAAGGCATTTTATGAGCCATCAAGAATGCTCATTAGCACATAAGCGCTTGATAAATATCATAAAAGATATAACATTTCAACATTTTAAAACCTGTTTTTTAAATGCGTAATGCAGTTTCGGGCTAGAAGATTTTTTGCAAATGAAGGTGAGAGAGAGAGACGAGTCTCAAAATGTTCTGTCTGACACGATCAAATTAACCTAGAACCAGAGCAAAATAAAGCCATTTTGGGAAAAATAAATGGGTACCCACATTATGATGGTGGCCGGAGTACTCTGAGCCCAGACTGCGGTTTCTCATGTTCCTGCTTCCAAAGACACAGAAGCAGCAAAAATGGCAGACGCAGACATCTCCTCCACAGATCGCTCTGCCTGTCTGTTCATTCAGAAACCCAACCCTGGCCAACTGACTTACACAGAGCCTGCGCCATTAGAAAAGTGGTAAAAGTTTCTATTTTAGCCCCAGAGGCTTGGCTGCATTTGAACAACAAACTCATCGACACTTCTGAGGCTTAGACGTGATTGCACCTGGACTAGAACCTCAAGTCCCGTCTTACAGTTTTTCGCAATTGTTTAGACACATTTTCTTAAATTAAAACTAATTTCTCAAAATTATAAACACAAAACCCACACGGTCAACTCTTTCTGCAAAACTTCATGTATCTCTTGTCAAAATCAAGCACTATTTTCAAAACCACACACTCTCATCCCAAAATGACATTTTTCCTTCAAATTTTTTTTTCCAAATTACAAAAATGTATTAGAGCGTAAAATAAAAACAAACAGGAGAAAATGAACAAAAAACTGTACTGGGAGTAAACAAAAAATCAAATATACCTGCAAGCAGCGATTCCCGGGTACCGAGCGACATGAGCAGCATTTGTCAAACACAGAGACTGCAAAATGGTAGTCAACTCTAGACAGGGTTAATGCAAAAAGCAAATATGCTATCTAAACCCGATCCCGTAAGGGCTTGCATATTATCGTAAATTCTTCATTTTCCTAGTAGCCTACTCATTTTTATGGTGACATTGTGTTATGTGTGAAAACCGTAACCCGAACAGAGCTGAAGTGCACATCCTCTTTGTTAAAAATGAATCAAGGAATCTTGCCCGCTAAACCGCAACAGGACAACATAGGTAGGCCTACACATAAACGGATGTTTTTGTCAGCTTTTGTGGGAGATTGAGACTAGTGACGACGTTTGAAAAGAAATGTTAGTTCAAAACATGTAGCCAATGGCACAATTATGAATAGATTTTTTACATTACTGCAACAACGCGCTCTGTGCCAGATCATATTTTGCGTGAAAACCTTATTTTCTGTGTCTGACAAATGGATACTTGTTCCCATAGCCAACTGCATAAACGTGACCTGCAGTAAATCTTTTGTTGGTCGGTAGTATCGTAAGCTACTGGGCCATGTCGGCGGCCTTTAACGTCTTTTAAGTACAAGTGAAACAGTGAACGGTTAATACTGTTAAATCTCTTAAACTTAGCAATAAAAAGGTGTGTTTCTTAATGTGAAAACAACATTAAAAGAAGCACAGCATTTGCACAATAGTTTTACCAAACATTAACTTAGCTATTTGTGCCAAGCTGGAATTGAACCACTGACCTAATGCATGGAAAGCCAAGATTGTAACCACTAGGCCAAAGCAGGTTAATAGAAATATGCAGGCCAAATAAGACTTTTGTGTTGCATTATCAGATTGTGTTGGCTTACTGACTTCATAATTCAAACAGTTAAGAAGTTAATATTTTGAAATTTCATGGCCTTTGCAATAAAAATAATTTGTTTTAATGTTAAAAGAACATTCTTGGCATGGAGTGCACATTGTGTGCCTCAAAAAAAATGTTAGGAACAGGTGGGGATCGAACCACCAAACTACTACACGGTAGTACAATGCCTTAACCACTAAGCTACAGGAACTGTCACAGTTAGCAAGGTAGGTAGACTTGGTGAATGGCATACATGGATTGATTGGGTTAAAACTGCAGGGCTCAAGTCTTTATCTAATGCTCAATCAACCCACCAAGTTTCAGAACTTTCTGTCAAACAGTTTTAGAATTACTAGCATTTTTGTGATAAGCCACGGCCAATGCAAAATTCATTGGCTTCTCATTCGGCAATTTTTTTAAATAGGCCTTAGAAAAGTAATGCATGTATGAAGGAATGTGGGCTGAGTCCCTCTAACAGGTTTTGTGCAAATTGGTCAAATCTTGTAGGATGAGTAGCATTTTAAGTATTTTACAAAAAATGCTAATTAGCCGAAAATTGAAGATGGCAGACTTCATGGTTCCTTGAGGAAAATTTGTTGGGCATGAGCAGCGGGACTTGTACACCAAATTCTGTGACTCTAGATCAAACTGGGCCTCGGCACTGGGCGTGTCAATGATTTTTAGTGAATTTTTAAATATTTTACATTACATTACAGGCATTTAGCAGACGCTCTTATCCAGAGCGACTTACACAACTTTTTTTTTCTTTTTTTTTCCTTATATTTAGATCTCTATAGCGCCACTACATGGCTCGATTGGGTTGAAACTGCAGAGCTCACGTTCCTATGTGACTGTTAAGAGACCTACCAAGTTTCATAACTTTCTGTCAAATGGTTTTGGAATTATTAGTATTTTTTTGATAAGCCACGCCCACAAAAAATTAATTGGCTCGTCATTTGGCCATTTCTTGACCTAAGCCTTAGAAAAGTAATGCATTAAGGAAGTCCCATGATGTGAGTGCACACACCAAGTTACGTGCAAATTGGTAGGAGGAGTAGCATTTTAAGTGTTTTACAAAAAGTGCTAATTAGTGGAAAATCCCATATGACTGACTTTATGGTTCCTTGAGGCAAATTTGTTCATCATGAGGAGAGGGACCTGTATCCCACATTTTGTGACTCTAGGGGGTTGGCAGTGGGCCGGGGGTTGGCAGTGGGCGTGTCAATGTCAAAATTTTGTCATGTGCACTACAGCGCCACCAACTGGCCTATCGCCACCAAATTTGGTGAGGGCTTCTAAGGTGACAACTTCTAACTATTTGCCAAGTTTCATAAGAATCAGCCAAGCGGTTAAGGAAAAACACAGAGAAGTATTAGATGAGTACACTTAAACCAAAATGGCGGCAAATTCAAGATGGTGCCCACCCAATTAGTACAGATCTATGACCCAAATCCAAGCCTTTGTCATTGTAGAAAGTTTTAAATCTCTGCAAAGGAACAGTGATTTTTAGTGAATTTTTAAATATTTTTTTATATTTGGATCTCTATAGCGCCAAAACGTGGATCGATTTAGCTACAGCTGCATTGGTCAAGTCCTGATAGTTCTCGTAACAGCCCTACCAAGTTTCATAACTTTCTGTCAAATGGTTTTGAAATTATTAGCATTTTTGTGATAAGCCACTCCCACCGAAAAATTAATTGGCTCGTCATTTGGCCATTTCTTGACAAAAGTCTTAGAAAAGTAATGCATTAAGGAAGGCCCATGAGCTGAGTGCACACACCAAGTTTCGTGCAAATTGCTTGAATTTTGTAGGAGTAGCATTTTAAGTTTTACAAAAAATGCTAATTAGTGAAAAATCCAATATGGCGGACTCTATGGGTCCTTGAGGCAAATTTGTTCGGCATAAGCAAAGGGACCTGTACACCAAATTTTGTGACTCTAGGTGAAACGGGGCATCAGCAGTGTCAATGTCAAAATTTTGTCACGTGCACTACAGTAAGGCAAGGCTAGTAAGATGCTACTCTGAGCTGCAGAGGGGACAGGCTCTCCCGTATTTGCTCCATGTAGGGGTGGCTTCGGTACGTACATGAGGGATACTGCCAGCTTAGCTTGTGCACACTATGATGTCTGTACTGTGGTCCTCTTGTAGTAGTATAAATTAGGTACTCTGCAGTACAGGAATCACTGAGTATTGATATATTACAGTAAATCTCAATAGAGCAGGACTATCTATTCACATTTCTAAATGTTCATCAGCCATTGTTCTGCACATACAGGAGAGCTCAGATTTTGCCATTTTATTTGTGCTAAAGCTCTGACTGCTGATTGAATAATTAAATCGACTAGTGTTTTACCTGTGAAGAATGTGTGTTAATAGATATTAGTTTTTAATGGCAGTGTTTTTCATGCAAAAACAAGAGATATACTTTTTGAAAATTGTGCCTAAAACAGGAGAATTGTGAGAAATGTATTCAAAAAGTGGTAAAGAAACTTAAATTTGTGAAAAAACAAGCAAAATAGTGCTTATAATTTTGAAAAGATTGTCTATTTGTTGGCACATAAACTTATCATAGTACCAATTTTAGTGTCTAAACAATTGAGAAAAACTGTAAGTTCTGCCGCAGGTGTTCAATTATCAAGGATCAGCCACGTTCTCTAAGTACACAGCCATCACACAGCATTACTTCACAGACGATGGCCATAGGCTGAAACACTGAATCTTTTAGCCTCATCTTATGACAAAAAAAATACTGAGATCAGATGTTTTCCGTACATAGCCATTTCACTCCGTGTTGGCCCATTAATGCACGCAAATACCAGGTTCTTGTACTTTACTGATCTCTCCACTGTTGAAGATTTTAAATAATCTTTTTATTATTTTTTTATTTTTTTTAACTAATTTGTGGTTGTTGTGGATCTTACTTGCTGTGTTCTGCCTTCAAAATACGCCTCTCTGACACAGCGGTGCGTCGCCACGACATCAAGAGTGGGCTTGAGTTAGGGAAAAGTTTAATGCCAACCATACACTACGGGACATTTGCTGTCGCAGACAAATTTTCGATATCAGGGAGAAATCATCACGGTTTTACCCTTATCAGGGCACTGAAAGACCAGCGATTTCGAAAATATTGTTGTTAAATGTGAGAGGGTATTAAACTTTAGGCGTCTGAGTTTAATGTATGGGAGGGAAAAGACAGCAAAAACACTGATATAGATTTAAAAGAAGAGTGTAGCAAAGAAGAATAAAAGAGCTGTGCTTTTAACATTGCAGAGATCCCTGTCGATGTTTATCTGACTGCTGCTGTCCTGCAGGGCTTCCATTAATCCTGATAAAGTAGCTGTTATACAAACAGTTACAGTAGAACAGTAGACAGTTTGTATAATGCAGTTTCATGTTCGCAGAACACATTAGATAGTTTTGTTATTGTATATCTGTATGACTCTAATGTTCAGTAAGGTAGTTGACAAGGTTATGTTGTGAATTGCTCTGGATAAGAGTATCCGATAGATGCCAGTAAGGCAATATTATGCAGGACTTTTTTCTCCATGTTCTAACGTTTCCACATGACCAGACAACACTGCATAAATAAAGCCATGGAAACCGTGACCCACTTTGATCATAATATCAAACCGCTGTTCACAAATAATATTTGCCACAAAAACCCAAAAATAAACTAGGGACTGTAGTATATTTTTGTTTCTTTACTATACCTTAATTTCACGAGGTAGATTAATTGAGAGTTCTTTAGTAGTGATGACCTGGGAATTCAAAGTGGGTGGGGAATGTGAGGGATTGAACAGCCAATCGGACGTAGAGGGTGGGCTAATTAGGTGACCAGATGTACAGAGCTAGAGTACCGGGGGACCATTCAAGC
Organism: Synaphobranchus kaupii; assembly: GCA_029718625.1. Taxonomy (NCBI): domain Eukaryota; kingdom Metazoa; phylum Chordata; class Actinopteri; order Anguilliformes; family Synaphobranchidae; genus Synaphobranchus; species Synaphobranchus kaupii. The sequence continues at coordinate 45,358,321 of CM056376.1, forward strand.
TGTGCTTGCTTTTCAATCAGCCGGTGGTCCGTAATGTATGCATGTATTCAGGGCACCTATTACTAATGAGGGTTTTCTAAACCCGCCCTTGACGTTTGCTGGTGGTAGATCACGGCAAAATGCCAACGTGCTCGGTTTCTTGGTGACCTTATTCAGTGAGGAGAGAAAAGATGAAGGAGCTAAAAGGGTCTCTTTGGAGCAGGAACCCCCCTCAGGCGCAGTAACATATCCAACAGATAAGTACCCCCCTCCCCTCCCAGCAATAACAAGAAGTGGACTGTGCTTTAAAATAACAACAGCGTTTCTACATGGATACTGCTATCTCCATTAGATGTCAAGGATGCTTTTGAACTCAAGTGCAGGAGGGCAGGAAGAGGGGTATATTTCAAGTATAAAGGGAGGAGGGAGGGAGAGAAGGGGGAGGGAGGGAGAGAAGGGGGAGCTAGAGGAGAAAGAAGGGAGGACAGATCCATCCTTCGACCGTCAAACGTACGGCAACCCCTGCTTTTTGGCATGAAGTGAGCCGTTTAAGGCTGACGCACGGTTCCCGCCACCCCCTCTCCTTTTCACCAGGTGAAGGAGAGGAACCGCATTCCTTACTCCACCAGTGCTTTTGTGTGCCCAGCTACAAGGGAGGAGAGAGAGAAAGAGAGAGAAAAGAGGAGAGGGCTAAGAAAGTGCCCTCTTAAAACGCTCAGTAAGAAACGCCTCATCAACTGACAGTTTGATTAACTGCCGTCTCTCGTGCCAAAGTCCCTGAGCCTTAAAACGAGGGCCCTGTCACACACTTCTTGGGTTACGAGGCAGGAACGCTCCAGTGGGAAAAGGAAAAACCGCAGAAAGAAAAAAAAAAGAAACAACACTGACATCACAGAAGAGAGGAAAATAAATATTTTAATTCCAATTCCCCCCCTCCTTTGTGTCTCCTGTGAGAATTCCACAAAGCTTCGATGTACGTCTGGTCTTTCAGCCTGTGGTCTCTTATTTTTGTGTAAAAGCTATGTGTCCTTATGGAAGTATGTCTTTCTATATTCTTTCAATTGATCAAAAGTAATTTGTTCACCCTTCGAAACCCTTCCAGTCAGCAGTAGTAACACTGTTGTAGGCCAGACGCTGGGGATAATCAACATAATGGCAGACTCAGATAGAACAGACAGGTCACAGCTAATGGGTTCTGAGGAATGTGCAGTAGCCTCCGTTTTCTACTGCTCGCGGCTTTTTGGTGTTGACAGAATATTCAAAACATTGTGACATCCCTGTTCTTCAATGTAAAGTGGGCAGGAATTTCTTCTTTATTTTCAGAAAATAGATGACTTGCTGTATAAGCACGCTGTTTCCTGCCCTGTCATAACAGAATGTTAAAAACCTCCTAATTCTGGCTTCCATTCAACTGACGGCTCAATTCTGACCCTTCTCCGGAATACAGAGATTAGCAATTTCTGTGGTAAAATACAGTCAAGTACCGATGCTGAGCCACTCATGGTAATGTACTTTTCCGTCATGAGTAACCTGGTTCCAGCTCTACAGTGGGAAAGGGGTATAATGAGCCAGTCTGGTTCCAGCTCTACAGTGGGAAAGGGGTATAATGAGCCAGTCTGGTCCCAGCTCTACAGTGGGAAAGGGGTATAATGAGCCAGCCTGGTTCCAGCTCTACAGTGGGAAAGGGGTATAATGAGCCAGCCTGGTTCCAGCTCTACAGTGGGAAAGGGGTATAATGAGCCAGCCTGGTTCCAGCTCTACAGTGGGAAAGGGGTATAATGAGCCAGCCTGGTTCCAGCTCTACAGTGGGAAAGGGGTATAATGAGCCAGCCTGGTTCCAGCTCTACAGTGGGAAAGGGGTATAATGAGCCAGCCTGGTTCCAGCTCTACAGTGGGAAAGGGGTATAATGAGCCAGCCTGGTTCCAGCTCTACAGTGGGAAAGGGGTTTAATGAGCCAGCCTGGTTCCAGCTCTACAGTGGGAAAGGGGTATAATGAGCCAGCCTGGTTCCAGCTCTACAGTGGGAAAGGGGTATAATGAGCCAGCCTGGTTCCAGCTCTACAGTGGGAAAGGGGTATAATGAGCCAGCCTGGTCCCAGCTCTACAGTGGGAAAGGGGTATAATGAGCCAGCCTGGTTCCAGCTCTACAGTGGGAAAGGGGTATAATGAGCCAGCCTGGTTCCAGCTCTACAGTGGGAAAGGGGTATAATGAGCCAGCCTGGTTCCAGCTCTACAGTGGGAAAGGGGTATAATGAGCCAGCCTGGTCCCAGCTCTACAGTGGGAAAGGGGTATAATGAGCCAGCCTGGTTCCAGCTCTACAGTGGGAAAGGGGTATAATGAGCCAGCCTGGTTCCAGCTCTACAGTGGGAAAGGGGTATAATGAGCCAGCCTGGTCCCAGCTCTACAGTGGGAAAGGGGTATAATGAGCCAGCCTGGTTTCAGCTCTACAGTGGGAAAGGGGTATAATGAGCCAGCCTGGTTCCAGCTCTACAGTGGGAAAGGGGTATAATGAGCCAGCCTGGTCCCAGCTCTACAGTGGGAAAGGGGTATAATGAGCCAGCCTGGTTTCAGCTCTACAGTGGGGAAGGGGTATAATGAGCCAGCCTGGTTCCAGCTCTACAGTGGGAAAGGGGATTCATTTTGTCCCCCTCCCAGGGCTAAAGGCCAGTGCCCAGTGAGACTTAACAGCTTCAATTTAGTTTGTTTTCGAGTTGAAAAATCTTTCAAGATTTCAGATTCCAGAGGGTTTGACACTTTTATGGTGCGTTAATTTGTGGCTTTTTTTTTCTGCCAAGCCTCGCATCTTTCCTGCTGTTATTTTACAGTTTTAGGCAGAGACAGCGTCATGGTGAAATAAAACGTGTCCAAACGTCAGCTCAGAAGGCTTGCAATCACAGAAAAAAAACGCTTTTCCAAAACAAACGGTTGAAAGTCAATAGGAGAGGTCCGATCCAGAACGACATCTGCTCTCCGATTGGCCGGATCTTGTGTCAGCCTGCGCTGTAAAAGCTTCGCTATGCTATACCCCCACAGCCTGCTAATCCCTACATCTCCACAAACATCACATCCACTGCGCATTTATTTCAGAGAATTTCACAGCTTGCTGCACTTTACGAGCAGGAGGAGGAGGAGGACGTGAGAAAGGAAGGGAAAGAGCGAAAGATGAAAGAAGAGAGGAAATGGGATCGAGGGGGAATGAGAGAAAGAGGGTGGGAGGGAAAAAGAAAGACAAGGAGAGAAGAGGAGAGAAAGAAATAGAGATAGAGAGCCAGGTTTGGTTTTAATGGCTATACCTGTACACTGCAAGTGTGTTCACGCTTGCATGTCCGTGTTTGCTAAGGCAAACCTGTAGGCGTGCAGGACAGATGGGCTTGGGTGCTTCCGACAAGATGGCCGGCCCATTGGCCGTCCCTTTCAGCAAACCGCTTTACCCATGAATCACTGCTGCAGACATGCATCTTTACGACTGTACGATACTTAAAAATTAAACTGCACAAGTCAACCAGGAAAAGAGGGCCTTCGAACAGCAACCCTAACAGAGCTGGAGCTGAGCTCTCCCACGCTGAACAGAATACAACACAAATCTTTATTATCCATCAAATCATGGAAATATTCCTTCAGCTCTTAGGTTACAGTATGAAAACAATCATACGCAGATATATCAACAAACAACATGGTCATGGCCTAATTTAAAATCCAAAGAGAGATTAATGATTTTTTTTTTTTTTTAGAAGTTTTTCTTGGCTCGCGGCACTTTGATGTCGCGCAGCCATGAAACCTACGCTCAGCCCTTAAAGAGCGGAGGAACGACTCCTTTAGTCTAAATCCTGTAAAAGGATTTCCACACATTTTGACCCAATGCCAAAAACAAAGCTATTTAAGATGGCACTTAAAAAAAATATTTGAAAAATTCGCTCAAGATTGATGAGAATCACTCTTGCTAAAAAAAAAAAGGTGGAGAATAAAAACCCCCGACTTACGTATGGCGGCACGTCGGACTAAGCGTCCGCGGCGCTTCGTTCTTTCGGAGGAGGCAAACCGACCGGCTTCAAAGCGGAGGAAAAGAAAACAATGTCATGCCCTTTTCCTGAAACTCCCAAGCAGAGCGATGGTTCTGGCCAGATGCGGAGATATCGGCCCATTAAGTCATTCCCGCCGCCGGCTCACAGGAGAGGGAGTTAGCAGAACAATCACGACCTGATTCCGACCCCTCCATGCAACGCCTCACTTCCTCTCTCTCTCTCAGCATCAACAAAAAAAAAGGAAAATATATACTTCTGCATGATTTCTTTGCTTGGCTAAAGGGGTTTTTCCTGATTTATTTGGAATGCTGACAGTCTTGTATCTTTCTTAGTTTATAACCATACTTTAACTGGGTAAACCAAGACATAGTGCCGTGTTCTAAAGGGGCCACACAGTACTACAGGAGAGCCATTGACTACTTTACACCCTACAGGCCACACACAGTACTACAGGTGAGCCATTGACTACTTTACACCCTACAGGCCACACACCATACTACAGGTGAGCCATTGATTACTTTACACCCTACAGGCCACACACCATACTACAGGTGAGCCATTGATTACTTTACACCCTACAGGCCACACACCATACTACAGGTGAGCCATTGATTACTTTACACCCTACAGGCCACACACAGTACTACAGAAGAGCCAATGACTACTTTACACCATACAGGCCACACACAGTACTACAGGTGAGCCATTGACTATTTTACACCCTACAGGCCACACACCATACTACAGGTGAGCCATTGATTACTTTACACCCTACAGGCCACACACAGTACTACAGAAGAGCCATTGACTACTTTACACCCTACAGGCCACACATGGCACTACAGAAGAGCCATTGACTACTTTACACCCTACAGGCCACACACAGTACTACAGAAGAGCCATTGACTACTTTACACCCTACAGGCCACACATGGTACTACAGAAGAGCCATTGACTACTTTACACCCTACAGGCCACACACCATACTACAGGTGAGCCATTGACTACTTTACACACTACAGGTCATGTGACACTACAGCAGTAAGCTGTGCTGATTGGAGGAGAGGCTCTCGCTGATGGCGAGGTCTTATTCCCATGATGCCTTTTTCCTTAGTGAGCTCAGGGTAGGTCTGGCCAGTTTGGCCTGCCCTTACTTGACTCCTTAATCTTTGGTTTCCTGCGCCCCCCCCCCCCTCATACCGCAGCCACCACTCCCCTCCCCCAAAGATGTGGGAGCAGGATATAAAAGCTACATTTGGCGTGGTGTCAGATCCAGGGCCTCTTATACTTCCCAAACTGAAGATTAAATGCCTCTGGTCTCTGAAGTTCTTCCAGGAGCTAATGGCTTTTGTTGCTGGGCATAATCCACATATTCTCACACATATCCTCTCCTACATCCCTCAGGATGGTAATTTTACCCCAATAGTACCACACCACCACCCCCTCTGCACGCACAAACACACAAACACACACACACACACACACACACTCTCAACACACAAGAAAACAATGTCTCCTACTCCTTCTTGGCCTTGCAGGACAGTTGTAAGGTTGAGAATTACACACTAATGTAATGAGGGTGGGAGGTGTGTGTGTGTGTGTGTGTGTGTGTGTGTGTGTGTGTGTGGTGGGGGGGGGAGTGTTCTCTAATTAGCGATGATGGAAACCTTCCTGTCTGTAATCAACCAGAGAGACACAAATGAACTGGAATTCAGCCAAGCCTTCATAATTACATATTCCTGCAGATACAGGAAAAAGAAACTTGTACAAACATCACCTTGGCAAACATTTACACTTACACTCAAGAGCATCAACTCCAAGAAATAAAAAAAAGCAGGTTTAAAGGGATAGTTCGGAATTTTGGACATAATGTCTCAATTACGACTTACCCATGATGTAGTTGATTGATGGAAACCATTTTCAGATAATTCCATGCTGTCCCTTCTTTTGGACATACACACATTGCTAATGCTAGCGCAACTCTAAGGTAACTGCTAGCATCCACTACTAAACGCACTTAAACACTCCACAGTGCACCCAAAGCAAATAAAATCGGGGTTATTTTGAGTGTTTATACCATCATTTTTTAAGTCAAACTATAGTTGAATCCTTTACTTTGTGCAGACCTGTATTATCTGTGGAAGTACGGCGGCGGAGCGATACTTTACGTTACATACGAATGTAGTGCCGGCACTGGTCGACTACAACAACAAAGAAGACCAACAAGTTGCAATGGCCACGCTCGCTCCGCCGCCATACTTCCACAGAGAATATACGTCAGCACAAAGTAAAGGATTCAACGATAGTTTGACTTAAAAAATTATGGTATAAACACTCAAAATAACCCCGATAGACTGTCATCGTATTTTATTTGCTTTGGGTGCACTGTGGAGTGTTTAAGTGCGTTTGGTAATGGATGCTAGCAGTTACCTTAGAGTTTCGCTAGCATTAGCAATGTGTGTATGTCCAAAAGAAGGGACAGCATGGAATTATCTGAAAATGGTTTCCATCAATCAACTACATCATGGGTAAGTTGTAATTGAGACATTATGTCCAAAATTCCGAACTATCCCTTTAAGGGCGTTGGTTACCAATTAAAAAAAAAAAAGGCAAGATGTCAATGTTCGTCTGAGCAGCCCACAGAAAGCCAGGGCGTGGCTGTCACACTGATTCGAGAACAGTGCTAAAGCAGCGATAGTCGCTGCCTTTGATCCTGAGGGCCAGCTAATCTCTAGTCTGGGGCTCAGAGCGATGACCTCATTTTCTCCAGAACACTCCTCCACTGACAGAATGTTGGCACAGCGACGGGCAGCTCTGGATGAAAACGCTGGAACCTGTCTAATGGCCACCCAGGTGCCGACTCGTTTTTTTTTTAATCTAAGAAATGTCCAAAACAGTCTTTTCGCCCCTTCTTTCTTCCTCTAAAGGCAAAATATCAAACTTCTGAAGAGTCATGCTGCCATTTATCAAGCATCGTTTGAATTTTATCATAAATAAACATTTGATCTCATTTCACAAAGAAAAATGCTTCAAATATCCAATGACAGATAATAAATTGCAAAAAGAAATTTGAATTGGCAGCTGCATAAGACATATTTCTTGGCTATATGAAGAAACTGCGCTCATGAAATGCATGAACACTGTTTGTGAAGACACATACGTTCCACTGTGTTGAGAGAACATTTGAACGCACAAGTTGACATGGAAATCAAGTTCTGGCCAAAAAACCGTCCAGACCTTATGTCACAGAACGAAAATAGTTTCTCGACAAACCTGACCGTTCTCAGATAACAGGCTACTGCTGTATCACAGCACCCTGTCCTCAAATCACCTCAGTAACCCTCAATTCTGAGCTGTGGGGAACCCTAAATGTGCAAGTGAAATGCCTACAGCAGTCACATTTGAGGCTTTCAGTAAAAAGTGATACAGATTGACTTGACCTGTTACACAATCCCCTAACAAGTGATAAGAAACAGGAGTTGTGCGACTCAGAATACAAACCGAGTAATGCAGGAAGGGGCAGGTAGCAAACACAGAGGTTAAACGTATTAAAACTTAAAATTAAAACTTAAAAGACTTAAGATTAAGACTTAAAAACAATTAGCATTCTTAGCGTACATATATAAGTGAAAGTTTAACAGAAAAACCAGTGAGTATTGGGAAAAGCATAAACCACAGAGAAAGCATTGAGCTGGACATCGTGACGCAAAAACAAGCAAAGCAAAGTCAACAGCCCTAATAAGACTCAACTGCAAATGCTTAGCATGACCGCCCATGTGTTTACCCTTGGTTATTAGGGTCCCTTCATCCATGGTGGCTGACATGGGTGCCATTTTAAAAGAGCCAGACAAAAACAAATGACTCACAGCGAAGGTAATTTGGGCAGAACTCATGCAGGACTGAGGGTCACAACTGACAAAACTTTGGGTTCCTGTTCTGCAGAACCCTCCTACCTATAAGTCTCTGCACTGCAGGTTAAACACGGGAAACAGGCCCAATAGCGTGCGCTCACGAAACCGCCGGGAATTACGTCCGGGAAATGGTTCTGAGCTCTGCCACAAGGAAGCCAGGAGCTGGCAGTGCACTAGAACACCAACGCTGTTTTGGTTTGTGTGTGTGCGTGTGTGCGTGCGTGTGTGTGCCTGTACAAGCACTTTTTTAATTTATGAAATGCATTCGGTTTCAAGGCGAATGCAAAATGGTCAAATTTGAGTCCAGAACAAACGCATCGCGAAATGTGGATGTGATGTCAGCACTCTGCGGGTACAGAGTCAGACTCACAGGTGGGGCTGAAGGTGTGCAGGTGACGATGCAGGCTACAGGTGAAGAACAGGGATAACACATCTGCAGCTTTTCTTGTTCACAGAATAACACTGCAGCACAGCTGGGTAAGAACTGAACTTTTCCCAGCAGCGTTACTAATACAAAATGACAGTATTAAAAATGCAAAATTATGGAGTCATTTTTACCTTGAAACTTCTACACAACACTGTAATTTCACATGTCACACAGCAATTTCGGGGCTGAGAGAGGACATTTCTGTGTTCAGTTTCCATGGCAATGGAACAGCGTTATGGTGATGTTTCTGTCTCACATTCACACAGCTCTGACATAGCTCATTCACACAGCTCTGACATAGCTCTTTCACACAGCTCTGCCATAGCTCTTTCACACAGCTCTGACATAGCTCAATCACACAGCTCTGCCATAACTCATTTACACAGCTCTGAAATAGCTCTTTCACACAGCTCTGACATAGCTCATTCACACAGCTCTGAAATAGCTCTTTCACACAGCTCTGACATACCTCATTCACACAGCTCTGACATAGCTCATTCACACAGCTCTGACATAGCTCTTTCACACAGCTCTGCCATAGCTCTTTCACACAGCTCTGACATAGCTCTTTCACACAGCTCTGACATAGCTCATTCACACAGCTCTGACATAGCTCTTTCACACAGCTCTAACATAGCTCATTCACACAGAGCTGACATAGCTCATTCACACAGCTCTGACATAGCTCAATCACACAGCTCTGACATAGCTCATTCACACAGCTCTGAAATAGCTCTTTCACACAGCTCTGACATAGCTCTTTCACACAGCTCTGACATAGCTCATTCACACAGCTCTGACATAGCTCATTCACATAGCTCTGACTAGCTCAACACACAGCTCTGACATAGCTCTTTCACACTGTAGTAAAATCACTGCCCCGCTGAGATTTACTTTAGCCAAAGAAAACAGTTACAAAGTTCAAATTGCAAGTCAAACACCACTCACTGAAAGCCCCTGCGGTATTCCATTAATCCAAGATCTTCTTTCACAAAATGACTTTTTCAGAAAGCTGGATTTACACAGGGCCTTCTACTGGCCACTCTGAGAATTGGCATGCGGGTGCAGAGGAGTGGGGTTTTTACCTGGCCATCCCTAGGCTGGAGAATCCAGGGGGGACAATGAGCACGTCGAGGCGTAGGAAGGGGTGGACCCCGAGGTGCGAATGGGCGGCGGCCAGGCAGGGGGGCAGGAGGGGGAGGAGCATGGACTCCGTCTGCTGCTGGAGATTGGGTGGGGCAAAGACCCGGTGGCGGATCACTGCCTGAGCCCGGGCTGTAGCGTCAGGGAACCGGCACGGGTAATCCATGTGGCTACAAGGCTCTGGGTTAGTCAGACCTGAGCAATCGATGTCAGAGTATGGGGTCTGTTCCTCACTGGCCAGACCTGAGGAATCTACTCCAGAGCAGGGTTTCTGGATCACACTGAGTGAATCGGGCTCACCATCCTGAGAGCTGAATTTCTGTTCCAAACTGCAACACACACACAGAATATTTATTTTTCTACCCGATCTTATGTGTGTGACGTTGGGGATTCCCATTTCTCTGCGCAAACTCAAGACGGTCTACCTGCAACTAGCAGAGAGATTCATGCCAGCAACATCCATCGTTGTCCTGGGATCAGTCATGGCTGCTGAGGTGGATCTTGCCTTGGCTTCCACCCACTGCCCTACTGCTACGGTGAAGGTGGAGGCTGGCATGGGCATTGTGACATAATAATCCCAGCGGTAAAACCCTGAAGACAGAAGGAGAGACAATGGGGACGGAACAGAGATGGTATTTCATATATAAGCCTGGTTCCAACTCTGCAATGGGAAAGGGGCACAATGAGCCAGCCTGGTCCCAGCTCTACAGTGGGAAAGGGGTATAATGAGACAGCCTGGTTCCAGCTCTACAGTGGGAAAGGGGTATAATGAGACAGCCTGGTTCCAGCTCTACAGTGGGAAAGGGGTATAATGAGCCAGTCTGGTTCCAGCTCTACAGTGGGAAAGGGGCACAATGAGCCAGCCTGGTTCCAGCTCTACAGTGGGAAAGGGGCACAATGAGCCAGCCTGGTTCCAGCTCTACAGTGGGAAAGGGGTATAATGAGCCACCCTGGTTCCAGCTCTACAGTGGGAAAGGGGTATAATGAGCCAGCCTGGTTCCAGCTCTACAGTGGGAAAGGGGTATAATGAGCCAGCCTGGTTCCAGCTCTACAGTGGGAAAGGGGTATAATGAGCCAGCCTGGTTCCAGCTCTACAGTGGGAAAGGGGTATAATGAGCCAGCCTGGTTCCAGCTCTACAGTGGGAAAGGGGTATAATGAGCCAGCCTGGTTCCAGCTCTACAGTGGGAAAGGGGTATAATGAGCCAGCCTGGTTCCAGCTCTACAGTGGGAAAGGCGTATAATGAGCCAGCCTGGTTCCAGCTCTACAGTGGGAAAGGGGTATAATGAGCCAGCCGGGTTCCAGCTCTACAGTGGGAAAGGGGTATAATGAGACAGCCTGGTTTCAGCTCTACAGTGGGGAAGGGGTATAATGAGCCAGCCTGGTTCCAGCTCTACAGTGGGAAAGGGGTATAATGAGACAGCCTGGTTTCAGCTCTACAGTGGGGAAGGGGTATAATGAGCCAGTCTGGTTCCAGCTCTACAGTGTGAAAGAGGTATAATGAGCCAGACTGGTTCCAGCTCTACAGTGGGAAAGGGGTATAATGAGCCAGCCGGGTTCCAGCTCTACAGTGGGAAAGGGGTATAATGAGCCAGCCGGGTTCCAGCTCTACAGTGGGAAAGGGGTATAATGAGACAGCCTGGTTTCAGCTCTACAGTGGGGAAGGGGTATAATGAGCCAGCCTGGTTCCAGCTCTACAGTGGGAAAGGGGTATAATGAGACAGCCTGGTTTCAGCTCTACAGTGGGGAAGGGGTATAATGAGCCAGCCTGGTTCCAGCTCTACAGTGGGAAAGAGAAGGCCGATCAGCACCTGTCTCATCTGGGACGGGACAGGCCTCGTTCTCCCCGCTCAGAAGGACCACATAGTCGCTGGGGGCACGCACTCGGGCCTGCCAGGTTGACATGGCAACCGGAGGCTCCTGGCAGGGGAAGAGGGCTCTGTTGTTGATGGGTGAGCCCTGGGTGTAAACACATCGCCTGGAGAGACACGGCATTTGAGACACCACACACATCATTTCACTTAACTGACCAGTGCTTGTTTCACAGTGAATTAACTACTGGTTAAACATTCTTACTACATCATTATGTCAATCTGTTTTGAGATTTTAAGATGTACCTCCCAGAATTTACAGCCAAAAAAAAGTAAAGGTTAAAGGTTTGTAAAAGGTTGTGTTGCACCGGTCCATTATGTTGGCAGCAAGGAATGTTGGTTTAGTATGGTTTCTCAGAGATGAAAATGGCACTCTCAATGCATAGCAATGTAAGTCATTCCTGGTCTTACAAGAAGTATACTGAATAGAACCAACTTACTGGTGGCTAAAGCCACAAACCATCATCTAGCAATACCTGTCTATACATAGACAGAAAAATGCATCATACCTAATATTTCACCGTGAATAAATAAAAAAGAGTTATTTTATTTTATTGTTTATTTAAAAAACACTGAAGAAGATGTATCCTCCTCCATGCCTACCTGTCGCTCTGGTCTTTGGTCCACCTCACTGAAGCTCCCTCGGGTTTGGTCTGGTACCAGATCCTCACAGCGAGGGGAAAGGCATGGGGCGTCTGAACCCCCCTCTTCCTAATCTGGAGGCTCCAGCGGTCAGTGCGGAACTGGAGAGCGCCCCCTCCTGGTGGGGCAGGAGCACTGCTGCACTGCGAGTAAAGGTCTTGCTGGTGCTTCCAGCGTGAGGAAGGCATGGAGGCCAGCGCACGCACAAGGATGGTGGAGAGCGCCTCGCCCGAGTGCCCCTTGACCCTGCCCGCCAACAGCGCCCCCATACCTGGAACTGAGGCCACGTCCACCTCCTCCACCTTCTGCACAGCAAGGTCACAGCAGTCCAGCACCAAGACGAAATCGCCATCATCTTTTCCCCCGTCCTCCCAGGACGCCTCTTCCCACCCGATGGTGACCCCTTCTGAGGCGGCTGCAGAGGTCCGCGGTTCACCATGGCAACAACCTCCACCTGCCCCGACTACAGGCCCGCCGGCTGAGTCCGAGACGGGACGCTCGGTCCCCGGTGGTGTGGCTTGTGGAAGAGGGGGAGGGGTTTGGTCCAAACCCCGCCCCACACTCATGTCCCGCCCCTTTCCCCACCTCCAGGAACAGGACGATGCTCCCACTGTTGACTTCACAGTCGAAGTGAACAGTCAGGTCCAGCACATAGTGCTTCACCAGCATGTGGTTGGTGTTGGCCTTCAGTGGCAGGTCGTCTCTGCTAGGGTCCAGATCCTGGTCCGAATCCGCATTTGGGTCCGATTCCATCTCAGACTTCTGAGCATATACTGTGGCACACCTGATCGACAGTACACCCTCCGCGCTATCCCCACCTCTGTTCATTTAAAAACAAAAATGTACACATGTATACATGCATGTACACACACATGCACACAATAGACGCACCATAACACTACATATATTACACACATTCTGGCCACAAACATTGGACCCAAACAGTGTATCTATAGGATGTACTTTGTCTATAAAAAAAATTGTCTATAATATCTCTGTGGTCCTCAGAAATTTTTGAGTTTCTTACAGCAAAACAGCTTTTATAATAACCATTTATATTTGAATATATTCAAATGCATGTCAGGAGAAAGAAAAGCTTACACACCGTAGTCACACTATCACAGAACAATGTTGATTAATATCCCATATGTATCATTTTTTTCATTTGACATCAAAGGTGACTTAGTTGTACATTGTTATTTTTTGGCATAGGTTTTGCAATTTGTATTCTTCCACATAGTTTATGTTTTGCAAATTGCTTTAAAGAGACTGCATAATAATTTAAGTAAAACATTAATAATGTGTAAAAATTTGTGAACAGATTAGCAAACATTTTGAACATGATTAGAAAACATTTCAAATAAGTAGGACTCCCCATGTATTCAATAAAGAAATAAGCTATACCTGCTGAAATATTGCATAAATATTTTATTTAGAAGACATCATGGACTTGAAGTGCAAAATAGTGGTAGAAATATACACATGCAGACTGTCATCTGGGCAAGTTATCACATCTTGTGATCTTGCTTTTTTGAAACGTAAAGGCACTTAGCTATTTATTCAGTAACCTGCACGTGCACAGCATGGAGAATGGCAGTTTTTGACACCTTAATTTACCAATTTAACGTTATCTAGTGATGTAAAGTTATAGCTACACACTAGAGGCGATTCGTTACGGGTTTGTTTAACTAGATAACTGAAACATTATATGCACTAAAGTCTAAAGAGAAACCGACTGGCTATAGGTATCCAACTTTAAACTTAGCTAAATACGGGAAAGCTAATAATAGTACCTACGGCATTCAAATGGTTCTCGTCTCAGTCACAGTGGTTTTATTATGCAGGACAGTACCATCATTCACAACCAACACACATTCATCTTCTATCAGAGTTGAACACCACCAACCTGTCACCCACAACAACCACGCACGATCTTCGGCGCACGTGTATTTCGTCACGATTGTGCGACGGGAAATAATTTTGAGCCTGCGGTCGGATCACAGAGGTTCTGTCTGTGGGTCGGACATTTTTCTGATTCATTTTTTAAATCAGCACCGTACGTACGCAAGGTCTACACTATATTCAAACGGTGTGGTGGATTGAAGTGTTACGTTAGGACAAACAAATACAACGCATTTTAAAATAACTTTCTCCCGCTATATTGACTTCTCTCTGCAGTGACCAGTATAACTTTAACGTGCTTTCCTGCGAAACAGGTGTCAGTTTATGGCACAGAACTATAGACTTCTGTGGTTTATGGTCTCCTAAAGCTACACATGTTGAGTGTTTATGTAGCTGAGATTTTCTAGGAAGTAATCATACAAGCTAAGGCTATCAAGCGAACTTTAGACAACTGGTCCTCCTACTGACGTCAGTGTACTAATGGTGTATGGTGTACTAATATAGTAACACTGCTAGCTAGCGTTCAAGCAACAGTGTTATGGGGATCAGCTCTTAGTACAGTAACATGCTACTATTGACAGCTTCACTCTAAATATACCAAAGAACATCCACTCTTGTGACAAATACACGTTATAGTTTATCAATTTCCCCCCTGTGCATCGTGTTTTCATTCATGTGAAATCAAACAAGCTTAAAACACAACCAAACGATTTTACATAAACATTTATTAGATTCAAGTGCGTCACATTGAAATTTCAACATGGCCGTTTATCATTCCACGTCATATTTACGAACAAATGATACGTTATCCTATATTAATGTAAAAAATAAAATCTCGTCAAAATAGATTCCAGTGCTTATACTTTTACACTTACATCTCGTCTTATGAAAAGCAGCTAAATGTGTTGTAACAGACTATGATATGTTTATATAGCCTAGGCTACTGGACAGACGACCATAAGTTAACAAAAATTAATGTACACGTGCATGTCCTTATCTCTCACATGTGTTACAGAAATCTAGGCGTTATACATACTTTGAAATGTACATTTGTTCAATCTAAAAAATAATATTTTACTGACCACAGTAAAAAGAAAAAAAAACTGATTTAAGAATATGCCATTAGTTGGAATTGGTAGGCCTATTGTGCATCTAATAAGATACAGCTTGAGCATGGGGGAAAAAAAAGTATGATTGTAAACTCAGAATTACAGTATTGGTAATTCCATGTGTTTCTAATTTGGCACTCGTAAGTCATGTAGGGGACTTTTATTTCTCCTGTTATATTTTCAGCATACATTACCCACATCAAAAAGTTCTATTCATGCACTGCTTTTAAACAATTTCAGTCACACCTCATCACCCTTAATTTTGAATGAACCAAAGAGCAACCATCATTTCAAATATAGTTTTTGGAAGCCTGCCACTCTGAACGGCCACCTTTGTGTAACTGGGTTGGGGAGAAATAAGAAGAAGAAGAAGAAAGGGAGGAAAGTAAAATCAAATTGGGAACTTCTGTAAACCATTATTGCCCTCCTCAGTCCCCCCTAGTTTTCATCTCTAACAAGCATTGCCTTCTCCAATGAAAGTCAGAGCTGCAGACACAAAGCAGGGCTTCAGAGCAGACGCAGAGAAGCACGGAACAAGGCCTGCTACAGAACAACCCATTAGCCTTTCCCACTAAGCCTGCACAAGCTTTTTGGGGTCTGGCCCCCATTTCTGTGTCTGTGGTGCTTTCGCCCCATAAGGCACGCTTTGTTGGAGGAGAAAACCAAAACTGGATGAGAGGGAATGAATGTACCGTAGCGATTCATTTCTCATTTCTTTGCAGCTTTTCCTGTGTGTAAAAAAAATTAAAATACAATGTAAACCAGACTTTTGTGAACAAAGAACCCAAAATAAATAATATCCTCTTAAGAATGTGTACGTCTAATTTAATTTGGCTAAAGGCTACCACATACTGTTGAGCGTCTTGTTGTTTTACTGAACTATTGAGTTCTCAAATTGTGAGTGAGAGTCTGAGAAGTTATGTGCATTATTGCAATGCTCTCTGAGCAATTGGAAGTGTCGTTTGTTTGTAAATGAGATTCGAACAGTCGTTCTGTTCTTTGCACGTGTCATTCATGGACGCCATGTTGTGCGTTACAAGGGAGTAGTTAGTAAGGACAGTTTGTTCAAGGGCTGTTCTCCATTATGCACGTCTTTCCTCCCCAGGTCTGAGTCTCCTTGTGGAATAAAGTGCCTAGTCGGAAAGCAGACACACAGGGGGCTTCTACTGTTAAAGGTGTATTAGGGTAATCATTATATTAGACTGCTTATTCGTCCATCTGTCTCTATCTCAAATGTGTGTGTGTGTGTGTGTGTGTGTGTGTGTGTGTGTGTGTGTGTGTGTGTGTGTGTGTGTGTGTGTGTGTGTGTGTGTGTGTTACACAAATGACCGACTCAAGAGGAGTGTAAAAATGACATTGTCAGAGTGCTAAATCGGAAAAAAAACATTGTACAGTATATGACCATCTTAAACCATCTGTAACCTGTGTATTTTGATAAAAAAGGTTCTAAAATGTCTGCATGAATATGGGCCTTTTGTTGCCCAGCTTCTCGGGCGACACAAACTTTTCTTTTGCAATTAGAATGTCTTTCGCACCTTATCAATGATTGGCATATGTTGAAATGCAGTTAATTTAGTCATAATGTTTCATTATGTAGAAGAAACCTGAATTGTGGGGATCATCTTTTGTTCTGAGATCAGCACCCCTGCCCAAATGTGGAATGCAGGGCATAGACAGTCCCTCAGTCTCAGGCCCAGTCTCAGTCTCCTTCCTGGGGACCTTCGGCCAATGAAGGACCACCTCTCTCCTCTCTTATTCTCTCTTCTCTTTTGTTCTCCTCTTCTTCTCTCTTCTGCCTTATTTGCAACAGAGAGCCTCTGCCTTGTCTACATCAGGGGGCACCTCAGGAATTTTCATCTGCAGCTCGTCTGAAACTCAGCCGCTTGAAGGAGTCCCTTTTGAGGGGGGGGGGGGGGGGGGGTGAAATTGAGGTTTAGACACAAACACAATTCACATAAGTATGCACAGAGTGGTCCACAGAATCATGTTTAACATAGGCATGACTATGTATACAGCTCCTAGTCAGAACGATACATAAAATCAAATGACTGGAATCATTACATGGAAGTGATTGTAAACCGGCTGCAGTGGCGTAAGTAATCATAGCTGTCTGCGTGCCATGTTAGATTCTTAGATTTTAACATGTTCACTACAGAGAGGCTACCGGATGAAGTGAATGTGACTGCATTTGTTTGAAACACTTATCGTTTGTCAGGATAAACGATAAAGCCAGGGGGCGCCTCCTTAAGTCTGCCGGAGCACACTGCGGAGGATGGTGAACTCACGAGCGTTATCTGAACTGCCGTTAATAAATTCAGAGCGCTCCGCTATTGGAGATGAGAGGGCGCTCTGGGCCTTCCAGCTGAAGAGAGCAACTGGCAGGAAACTCTCATTTCAAAGTGTGTGTGTGTGTGTGTGTGTTGGGGGGGTAGATGTGTGGACATGCAGTATGGTACAACATGCCAAGTACGCTGTGATTCAGCATGCACCCACTTGTGTTAAAGACGCCTCATTTTTCTCTTTTCCTGATTAAATATGATGATTTACTCTGGCTAAAACCCTGAACTCCTTAATGAAGATACAACTCTTGCTGGTCTAAATGTCCGTTATTGGTAATTAAATTTTTTAAAATTCTTTCCAGCAATCTTGGTTGAAGGTGGAGGAAGAATTAGACAGTCTGATCATGCCCAGTTATCCTTCAAGATGATGTTTTTTCAATAAACTGGGGGCCAGGTTACACTCAAATCAATACTTCTGCAGCTAACACGTGACCAACAGAAATTCACCTACCAACATCTAATGGACTTTGGGCACTCTAAAATTACTAAAACAACTGTAGCTGCTCTGCAGCTCTAAATTAGTTGCATAAGTGAATTTTATGAATGCACCCCTTCATACCGGTCCAGATTTACAAATCTCCCTTTTGATACTGCACCCCTTGATAAATTGGCCATGTTTCGTAACAGGTTCTGTGACAGTTATGTTACCTGCTCTGAGTGCAGGAATTGATTTAGGTTCCTGTTACCTGCTCTGTGTGCAGGGATTGATTAAGGTTCCTGTTGCCCGCTCTGTGTGCAGGGATTGATTAAGGATCCTGTTACCGGATCTGTATGCTGGGATTGATAAAGGCGGCTCCTGTCACCTGCTCTGTGTGCAGGGCTGCGTTCGGATCCAACTTAACACATTCCCTTCCCTTGCTCTCTTCCCTCGAGTGAGCTATCTTGTGACATAATTTTGCTACAAACTTAACGACCTCCCACTCGCATGGAGCATTGCATTGTGAGGGAACTTAGGTAATATACTGTACTATTAATTTTATTTACATAATTACTCCCTCCCCTGAAATTGGAACCGAATCCCACTTAGTGTGGCGGCCATATTTCATCCTGGCATTTTCAGGATTCCCCCCTTGAAGCAAGGGAAGGGAACGACAGGAAGAAAGGATACATTTTGGATCCGAATGCAGCCCAGGGCTGTGTCTGAATCAGAGCCCTATCTACTGCACCTTGTCTCCTGCATACAGTGCACTGGCAGAAGTATGCTGTTTAATGTGCACTGCTTCATTTTTTAAAATCATATTTATGCGACCAAAATTTTTGTGTACTTCTTGAAAAGTGTGCTCCCGAATATACTCAGCGAAACCCCAGAAGTAAGTGTATCATAAGGGGGTTTGTATATTTAGAGAAAATTTGCCTACTTAATGACTGGCTACTCAACAAGCCTACCTAATAGAATGGAAGGGTGCTGATTCGGACACAGCCCAGGTTTTGAATAAGGTTCCTGTTACCGCCTTTGTGTTCTGGGATTGACTGTCAATCCTGTTACCTGCTCTCGATGCGGGGCTTGATGATTGGTCTGTACAGGTCAGGAATCTTCCTCTCTAGCATGGGCCTCAGATTCTCCCTCAGTTTGTTGTAGTTCTTCTTCAGTTCCTGCTGGTACTCCTTCTGGTCAGCCGCAATCAGGTGCTTGTTCTTCTCCACCGCCTCCCCACACCTGTAGCCGGAATAGACAACTCAGTTGTAACCACGGCGACTCCAACCTTTTCCGTTGCATCGCAGAGCAAGATTACAAGAGTATTGCATGTTCACTAGCTGGTCACACTAGCTGCTTGCCCTCAGATTGCTCTGGTATAATTAAAAGCAGCTAAAGGAGTTAGAAATGACCTTATAGTGAAGTTGAATTTATAAGATGTGGGAGGTAACAGAATAAAGGTAGCTGGACTATATATTTGTTTATAGTGGTCAGTAAACTAGACTAATAGAGAACTTGAGGTTTACAGTGGTTTGGGATAAATTAGAGGATTGCAGGCTTGAACCCTGGGAGGGACACTGCAATTGCATCCTTGAGCAAAGCAATTAAACTGCCTCAGTAAATTTGGCTTTGATTTGGGTCTGTATAAAATGGACAGCATGCAATATGCTGTGTAGGTTGCCTGGACAACAGCAGCTGTTGACCACGTAAATAATGCGTCATGCCATAAATTGCATCTGTAATCTGTATCCAGCCAGGAAAACTGACTCCGTCCTTTGTCTTTCGTCGTCGCTTAGTCTGAGTCGGATTTCCATCAGTGATCCAACGGCTAGCAGACGTTGATTTTCAAGGACCTTGATTTTGCCTTAGTGAAGTCTTCTGTTTGATGTTGGATCAGCGGAGATATTCCGATTCAGATTATGTTACCTGATTCAATTCTGCTTGTCAGTCTGCTTGTTAATCTTGGCAACATTTTTAAACGTCTAATGAAATGTCAACGTGATATCACCCTGATGGAACGTACCTCAACGGGGTTTGTGGTGTTCAAAGTGCCAAAAATGTACATTTCGAAAAAATAAACAGCAACGTCCTCTTTCCAAGTATAATGACACGGTTACTCACAAGCCTCCACAGACTTTGTTGTGCACGGATTTTTAGAGAACAATTTTCTACCTCAGTACGCCAACTCTGTATATCCACGCAAAGTATCAACCAAAGCACACCAGTATTCTAGGGCACACTGTGTTGACAGAATACTGGCGTGCTTTGGTTAAGACTTTGCGCATATATACACAGTTGGCGTACTTCGGTAGTCACCGTGTCATTATATTTGTAAAGAGACGTTTCTGTTGATTTTTTCTAATGTAAATTTTGGGGCTTTGACCGCCACAAACTTTGGACCTGTTGAGGTCTGTTGTATCTGGATGATGTCAAGGTGAGTTGCTGTGGATATCTACAAGACTAGTGAGTTCTCAGCTAAACTACCTGGATGGATAGATAGCACTCCGGGTATGTAGAAACATATAAAAATTAAATTTTTGGGTGCCCCTTTAAGTGTCCCGTGATTCGAATGTCTGGCACTAGCGGTGGGGCGTGTTTGTTTGTTGGTTCGTTTAAGGAATTGGAAATTTCATTAAATATTTGATGCATGGGTGTCTTTTTTCTTTTATTATATATATATATATATATATATATATACTGTATATATAACCTTTCTCTTGCTGTTTATTTTATATATAGTATATAGGCTACCCCGCTTAAAGTATATTTATCAATACTACAATATTGAAATAATAACCATCCTTTGAAAAATTAAATGCCATTTATTGATTCTTTTGCCAGGCGAAAAGTCTAGCACTCTCATCTCAATCACTTCCATCTCGTTATTTTAGCTCATGACATGTCCCGTTGATGGTAAGGGGTTGTTCAGCCACTAGACCAGCAACTGCGGTTACTGGGGTTATCCTGCTCAAGGCATGAAGGTTATCATGATATGAAAACCTTATATCATTGAATCCCTACAAATGGTCATCATCCTCCGTCAATTCAAGAGGGCTCAGACTAGAAAACGTATGCGCAGCTGGTGTCGGCAGACCACACTTTTTACAAATACCAAGATGTTTCCAGAAATATAGACACTGCAGAATGGTCATGCGTAACTGAGACGTCTGGTTTTTCTTTACCTCATCGAACTGGCGGAATTTTGCAGAATGTCTGAACAATGAATCTGTGTATATTTTTCAAAGCATGTCACTATTACTTTTTCCTATGAGAATGTTCTCCTTTTGTCTTAAGCTGTTTGAGTCCTTCCTTTTCCCTATATGGTCAATGCGGAAATGTAAAATTAGTTGTTTTTACTGTAAAAGGTAGAAGAACCGTCACAATTTTATTGCCAAAAATGCCTGATAGAGACAGAGGAACACAGTGGGGATCAGTGCCCCTTTGAGCCGTAATGGCTGCCGTGAGGCACAGGCAGGGCCAGACTTGGCATCTAAAGGACAGACACAAATGCAGGCAGGCCTCTGACTGCCTGGATCGTGAGTAGGAGGGAGAAAAGCAAACATTTTGTAAATTACAGTAAATATTTATCAGTGGGCTGGCAGCAATCGGGCAGAGGAATTTGACATTCCAAAAAAAAATTTTTAAATCAAAGAGATCTTTGGGAGAAGAGTTGTGCCCGGACGGGAGGCACACTCACGAGTCCAATGAATGTGCCAAGGGGATACTGCAGCCTTTTGATTGGATGGAAACCTAAAGCAAATTGCAAAAGCTGAGTTATGGTAATAATATGCATTTTGGAAAAGAGAAAGGTTTGCTTCATTATACAGTAAATATATGAATGGATAATAAGTGCAAGAGCACTGTGGTGGATTATTAGTTGAAACTGAAGTTTAAGGGCTCTCGCCAGTTGGCACGCTTCAGATGTACAGTACATATATTAACGGAGAGCAACTGGAAATATGATTTAAATTGACTACCTAAAAACAAACAGGTGCACTGTTACTTCAGACAGGGGATTTTTGCCATCAGGCCCTTATGTTGCCGTCCCTTCCTCAAATGTCTCACCACCATGACCTCCCTTGCCTCCCTATTACCCCACACTTGCTTCTTTATTTTACTGAGCAGAAAGAAGAAAGTAACAAGAGAACGAGTTACCTCACGGTTATTTGGCAAAGAAACGCACACAAACTAATCTCACTCAGTTAATTACCAATAAAATAGGCAGACGAAGAGCTTGTTCCATCACTTCCTCCAAGCCCAAGGATGGTGTGTGTGTGTCTGACTGATATCATCTTCCAGTAAAATGCAGCCCTCTGGATAGCCTATCTTGCTTTCCCTCTCTTTTGCTCATACACTCCATCACACTCATGCACTCTCTCCCTATTTTATTCATCACTCTTCAAATAAAGTCATCTTAGATATCTCTTTTCTCCCTCTCTCCATCTCTCCCATGCTCTCTTTCTCTTTTTGTGTCCTGTAAGCCTCTCTCTCTCTCTCTTACCCCCCTCTCTCTCTCTCTCTCTCTTACCCCCCCTCTCTCTCTCTTACCCCCCCTCTCTCTCTCTCTCTCTCTTACCCCCCCCTCTCTCTCTCTCTCTCTCTCTCTCTTACCCCCCCTCTCTCTCTCTCTTACCCCCCCTCTCTCTCTCTCTCTCTTACCCCCCCCCCCCCCCTCTCTCTCTCTCTCTCTCTCTCTCTCTTACCGTGTGATGAACTCTTTGAAGCAGAGACGCAGTTTGTTGTGATGGCGGAAGAGTCTGGGGTCTGCAGGAATCTCATTCAGGAAAACCTGGGCCACCTCCAGGGGTCCCTGTGAGAGAGAGAGAGAGAGAGAGAGAGAGGGGGGGGGGTGAGAGAGAGGAGATTGAGAGAGAGAGAGAGAGGGGAGGAATGAGAGAGTGGCAAAGAAGGAAAGAAAGAGAACATTGGGAAAATGGTTTTCAAGCTGAGCACTGAATGCTTAAAAGAAACCTTCAGTGTAGAGCCAAACATCAGGAAGAGATCATGCTAGTGTCTGTGTGGTTAAATTCACCTCCCAACCCCTGCTTTGCGTCTCCTTTTTAAAACTGGTACTCGTCAAAATACCACTTATGACCTCTCCGTAATGCCGACAATGATAATAAATACCCACAATATTAACATTACAGTCATCAGCCAAAGTCTAAGGACTTTCACGTATATGAACTTATATGTCGGTCCATCCGCCCGCCCAAAAAAACTGAAACTATTTTTGTGTTTAAATACTGTATATGCACAGTGTAAACAGACCCTGAGTATAATGTGGAACAGGACTGGATTCAGATGAGAAATTGGTAAGAGTAAATACACTGAATCATGACTCTCTCTCATGAACATCAGTAAATGGAGGCTTGCTGGAAGGATGGATTTGCTAGCATTCAGGATTTCTTTATGTTTGCTTTATGACAATCATGAAAAGCCCATGATTCTGAACTTTGTTTACTCTTCCACAGCACGCACGTCTCCCCTGGAACAGCCCATGCTAGACTTCTTTCCCTTTTCAGCATGAGCGTGCGTGTGTGTGTGTGTGTGTGTGTGTGTGTGTGTGTGTGTGTGTCTGGCTGTCTGTGTGCATGTGTGTGTGTATGAGAGCGAGAGAGAGAGAGAGAGAGAGAGAAAGTGAATGTGTGTGTGTGTGTGTGTGTGTGTGTGTGTGTGTGGGCACGCTCATATGCATAAGCATGTCTATGAGAGTGTATGTGTGTGAGAGGTGGGGCAGACCTGATTAACAGTGGCTGTGTTTGTGAGAGTGTATGTGTGTGAGAGGCAGGGCTAACCTTATTCACAGTGGCTGTGTATGTGAGAGTGTATGTGTATGAGAGGCGGGGCTAACCTGATTGACAGTGGCTGTGTATGTGAGAGTGTATGTGTGTGAGAGGCGGGGCTGACCTGATTGACAGTGGCTGTGTATGTGAGAGTGTATGTGTGTGAGAGGCGGGGCTGACCTCATTGACAGTGGCTGAGTATGTGAGAGTGTATGTGTGTGAGAGGCAGGGCTAACCTAATTGACAGTGTCTGTGTATTTGAGAGTGTACGTGTGTGAGAGGCGGGGCTAACCTGATTGACAGTGGTCCCCACAGACCCCTGCAGCAGCATCTGCAGCATCTTGGCGTCGGGCTGTTCGCGGTGGGTTGCCACGGCGAGCTCCCGCGTCTTCTTCTGCATGTCCTCGATGGCGACCTCTATGGGCGTCAGGTCGAACTGCGAAGGGGGAGAGAGGGCGGAGAAACTCTGACTCAGGTAATGGCTCGCACTTCCTGTATTTGACAGCACAGCCAACTGGGGACTGGAACCTGCACCCCCCCCCCCCCCCAACCCAACCCTGACTGCTGTACCTCCTCTTTCTGGATGACGTTGATGCGAGTTTTGATGTAGGGGAAGGCGTGCATGGTAGTGAGGATGGTCTTCCTCTTGTACTGTTCGCTCAGCTCGCCCCGCGGTCGGCCGCTCTTGGTGAAGGGTGTGGTGTACATGAAGCGACGCAGATTGAAGCTCTTCTCAAAGTTGGTTAGCCGGTCCTTCATCTCGTAGTCATCGAAGTAGGGCTCCACAAAGGTTATCTGGATATAGACCTGGGAAGGGGAGGCAGGGGTGGTTGCCAATTTAGATGGAATGCAGATTCTGGATGACGAACTGAACTGATATTCGTAGATTTTACCGTAAAACCTGTTTTTCATGCAGTGGTCTCTCACCCGAAGCAACAAAAAAAAAAAGCGGAAGGATACATTTTTTATAAATCAATCAAAAAAAACGAACTGTGCGACTGCCCCATTTAATCAGTTTAGGAATGAGCCCAGGTTCGCAAAGAAAGCTCATGAAACCTCAATCTCACATTACTCCCTCCAGCCATTGAAGGAGGGGGTTGGGTATTAAACGCTGGAGTGTTGTGATTAAAATGGATGTGGTGGAATAGAGCCAGGGAGAGATTAGCAGGTGTAAATATTTATTCTAGCCCGCCAAGGGTAAATATTACAGGACGCGTGTTGTGGAATGTGCCTGCCGTGTAGTTTTGCATGCGATGAAATGGAAAGCTTTTCTGTAGACGGCCCGTGTTCTGTACCTTGTTGGGGTTCAGCTTGTTCCTGTCCACGGGTGTGGAGTCCTTGATCATCTCGAGAGTGTCCTCTCCGAAACACTGGCTGTAGAAGGCCTGGGGAGGGAACAGATGCCCTCGATCAAAGCTTTCCCAAACTTTCAGGCTCACACAAATCTTTCACACCCAATATTAACCATTTTAAGAATATTGAGCCTGTACTTTCGGCGTACTGACTCAATATTGGAGCCAATGTCTTGAGATTTAAAAGATATTTTTGAGAACCCCTGCCCAAGACATAACTCCCTGACAGTACGTTTACTGATGAATTTATGGCTTTTATTACATTAGAAAATGTTATAAAGATGTTTCATTTTAGTTTAAAAACAAATCCCACCTTGTTTTTGTGTTTTTTTACATTCATAAATTTTGTTTACCTCTAGTCGGTGAGAGATTTCTGGGAGATGGGTTATCCCAGGTTCCTTATAGACAAATTCCCGCTCGTCCAGGTCTCCAAACTTGGTGCCGTAGAAACCGACCCGAAAGTAGGTCCCAAACATGCGTTTGTGTCCCTGTGGAGACCAGCAGTGGTGCGTCAAGTTCAGGATTCGCTGTTTGCTTCTGTTGTCTGTGCTTCTTTCATATATCTACAGACCACTAATCCTACAGACCAATAATTCGACAGACCATTGATCCTACAGACCACAAATCCCCACTGAGGAGTTTCCCAGCTGCAGTAAACAACAGTAGGATCCAGGTTCAATTCCCTACATGCACCACGAATAAGAACAATAACCTCAACCGTACACCCAACAACCCCAAGATAAACGTGTCCGATGAACCAGACATTTTATGACATTTTCAATGGTCCAAACCCATGATGCGAAAGCATGGTTATCTTAATGTTGAATAATTTTGGTGTTATGAAGCATCAATTTCACACAAGTAGAATGTCAAAATTGTGACCGCAAAAAGTCACATTCCGAACTGCAATAAAATGACCATTGCCACCAACATGGATATCACACAAATCTTGGTTTTAGCCAGTTATTCAGTATAATATGTTTTTCATCATTGGACCACAAATTCGGACTATCAAAATACATTCCACTGTGTCACATCACATCACAAGACCAAATGAGGTTACAAGACACTGAATTAACTAAATATGAATGTACGTATTACTGTCGGTACTTGAGAAAATATTTTCAGTGTGGACAAATTTTGTATGTAGTGTAGTGCCGTTTTTGTCCCTGAGGTGCTGTGAAATTGACACTTGAATGCGGGCCTAGCTTTGCATTTTTTAAATTTCCCAACTTCACCACAACCTCCCCCTCCCTCCGCACTTTGCAAAGGATGACTTAATTAGCGTGACTTTATGCAGCGACACCCTTACCACAGTTTAGCTTAGCGGTACTACCACTGTTCACTCAAGGGCAATGCTGGATTCTGGAGACGGCAAGAAAGCCAACCGTGTTTAAAAAAACATTTTTTAGTTTTTTTTTTTGCTGATTGTGATTACATTCCCCATTTAAGTTTTCTGTTTTTTTTAATGAGCTCAGTTTTTAAGCAGTCCCGCTCAATTAATGTTTATAGTTTTTGTAATTTTTACGTCATTTTTTAACGCCATGACCAGGAGTCCTAAAAATAGGGATGAGATGTTGGTGTCTTCACTTTTCATATAGAAACCAGGGAGAAGCTCCATCAATCAAGGTGTAGCGTACAATTCTTCCCAGCGTATAATTTTTCCCGACTACTTCTAGTTCCGTTGCTTGACTCTACGTCTCGCTAGCTAATAGCACCTAGCACTGAACTGTATCAATTATACGCTCTATGCTAGCCAGTGATCTATGAGTAGGTTGATCATTTTCAATTTATTTGTATAATTAGCCTCTAAATAAACATTTGTCTTTATTGTATGTACGGGTATACATGACGTGCTGTTTGCAAGGTGGCTAGTTCATACACTCGCATTAATCCTATGTAGGGTAGCACAAATGCTATCTACAGACCATGGATAGGTTCAAAAAGATAGCTCGTCAAGTGTTATCTGATTGGACCTTGCTCAACTTCCCGCTTGTAGTTCAGCAGTGATCGGTTATTTGTGATGTTCGAGTGACGGACCCGGAAAAATTATACACTGGGAAGAATTGTACGCTACAACGGAGTATGTTGTTAAGAAGAAACAGAACAGTCGTAATGGTGATTGGTGGATACTTCCAGGCTATACTTTTGGAAGGCCTTTATCGCTATAGAGAAAATAGCCAGAAGATATCCACTAATTACCATTGGCTTTGTTTTAATTGTTGTTACCAATGCTCCCTTCTGGTTTCTAAGGGAAAAGTGATTATGTCATATTTCTATTTCATTATCCTTGCAGTTGGGGGCAGGATTGGCTGTGCCTTGCCAGAAGGCGGGTTTAAGTCAGCTAGGGTTCCAATGACATTCTAGGAGCGCGTGGGCTACCTGTTGTTACTAAGATATATGGCTCAGCACTGGCTGTACTCTGGCATTGTGTGGACTGTAGGATATAAAAATAAGTTGATGGCTCACAGGTAAGCGCACCTGTGGGGTACAGGTGCTATAGCGGTAACTCGAGGGCCACAATTTGCCACAGTTTCCCAAACCCGGGAAGCATACCTTCTGATTGATGCTCTCAAAGGCTCTCTGGAGCTTGTCATGCGTGGAGGCCAGCTTCCGGAAGTCTCTGTGAGCCTCCAGGGTGGGAATGATGATTTTGTAAACCTCGTTCACCATTTCATACAGCTGGCCCTACAAAGAGAATAGGCAATAGGGAAGGAAGGAGGGAAAGGAGAGTAGAGAGAAAGATAAAGGGATAGAGAGAAAGGGAGAGACAGCACAGGAAGGAGGCAGATAGTATCACTGTATTACTCTCTCTGTACTCTGTACGTTGAATATAATAAATAGATTTTCCCCCCACTGCCCTTAGCTAGAGTTTGGTGATGTAACTGTTGTCTGTTGTTGTTCTTTCCCTCCTGTTTGCTTTGGAAACACAGTTTAATTTCATGCCCATTAAAATTGAAACTGAATTGAATTGAATTGAGAAAGAGGCATACAGAGGTCAGCGTTTCACTTGCGGAAAGCGCCAGTCAATCAATGAATATGAATTTTAATTTGAGTTTGAGAGAGAGGGAGAGAGTGGGAGCAGGAGAGAGAGAGAGAGAGAGAAAGGGAGAGATTGTCTGCCAGTGGATTGGTCACTATGCAGGTGAGTGGGAGGGGCTATGGTGTGGTTTCCGTGGGGACTCACATTGCTAAAGAGCTCGGCTGCCTGCTCCAGCAGCCCCACCAGCCCATTCTCGGTGAAGTAGCGCCCCGAACACACCCCGTCCTCGTCAGGCGACAGGATGTCGTCAGACACCGCCGACTCCTCCAGCACGTTGGAGGAAATATTCTGACAGAGAGAAAAAGCGTTTATTTTTTTACTTTGGTCAATGGACAAACACAATTCAGGGACCTGCGCTAGGCAGCTGTGGTCAGGTGAGTGCGGCAGGTATCTGCAGTAAGTCAGAGTGGTCAGGTGACTGCTCACCTGAAAGGTGACGCTGCCCACAGGCAGGTAGCTGTGGTCCTCCAGCATGCTCAGGTATTCAGCCACAAGGGCGGCGGCGTGCACCAGGCACATGGCCGACTCCGTGTAGCACTTCTTGGTATTGTGCTTTTCCGCCATGTTCTGGAGCCAGGTGAGCCGCAGGTCCGGAGACGTCTGGTACCCCTTTGCTATTCTGAAGTGGGTCAACCAATCACAATCAATCTATACGTTGATTGTCAGTCAGTTGGTGAATCAACAGACATGTTGATGTCTATACATCAACATGTACATGATATGCTACTGAAATAACAGGTGTGAGTACGTGTACCTGGGCTAACAGATGTGTGTACGTGTTTGTGAGATAACAGGTGTGTGTACGTGTTTGTGAGATAACAGGTGTGTGTACCTGTACATGAGATCCATCAGCATCTCTGGGTCCTCCTGGAACTCCCTCATCTTCACTGTATCTGACAGGATACTGTTCAGGTTCCTGAGCAGCTCATCCACCTAAAGCACAAAACAGCGCTCAACTAGCCTGCTCTCATGCCAGTCTGTCAGAGGGGGCTGTACTTTGCCTGAAAGGGGCAGTACCTGAGAGGACGGGGCAGTACCTGCATGGGTGGGGCAGTACCTGAGAGAGCAGGGCAGTACCTGAGAGGGTGGGGCAGTACCTGAGAGGGCGGGGCAGTAACTGAGAGGGCGAGGCAGTACCTGAGAGGGCAGTTGTGTGGGCTGCATCTCTGTGTCCTCCTCAGCGTAGGCCAGGATGGTGCGGAGGGAGCGGCGCAGGTACTCCTCGTGGAAATCAGAGGACTTCCCCACCAGAGACGCCAGAGACATGGTCACCTGCATCTTCACCCGCGAGAAGTTCTGCATGGACACAGCCCCGCCAATCAGTGAGAGGGACAGACACTGCACCACCAATCAGTGAGAGGAACAGACATCTCACCACCAATCACTGAGAATGAAGGCTATGAGAAAACTTTGGTTAGTCTTCCATCTGTGTACTTTAAACTGTATAATTGTTTTGAGTCACGTTCAGCCTTTGTGTGTTTAATTCACTTTTCTTGGTTTAACAAGGGTGTGTAGAAGTCATATTCACAGCTAAAGTACCGACCTCCCCAGTGGCTTTTCTTGTTTGCAGAAAACAAAACATCCATTTCAAAGACTCATGGCTGCATATTTTACGTCAGACTGATCCTGTCCTTGCGTGGCATTTGATTTAAGGCGAAACAGCTGTTTAAACTCAGGCTTATAAGAGCTCACAGCGCCCCCTACCTTCTGCTTTGGGCAATATTGGCTGTGGTGGGATCCCACCGGTCTGGGACAGGAATTATTTATCTCGGGATCCTGCAGCGCTTCTTCTCATTAGCACCCAGCGGTCGCTGGGTCAGATCCACCCGTAAAGGATGGCTTTACAGAACACTGGGGCCATGTGACCAGTTAATAAAGGGTAATCTTTTAGAAACAAATTGTTGACCTTCTTATCAATGTCTCCAAGCTTAAAATGGGAGCTGGCTGAAATCTCAGAATTGAGTCAAGGATCTTTTCTTTAAGGACCTCAGTGGTATACAGTGGTTTCCACCGACACTGAATACAGCCAGATTAAATGGACAGAATGTGTGCGTGTTTGTGTTTGTGGGTACGTTAGCAGAGCTGTAGCTGTATCTCATGGTGAGTGTGACTAAGTGTGAGTATGACTGTGTGTGTGTATAGTTTGTTTTCTTCTGCTAGCAGAGCTGTAGCTGTGTCTCTTGATGAGGTAGTGTGTGTGTGCGAGTGTGAGTGTGTATAGTGTGTCGTTCTTACGCTAGCAGAGCTGTAGCTGTATCTCTTGATGAGGTAGTGTGTGTGTGCGAGTGTGAGTGTGTATAGTGTGTCGTTCTTACGCTAGCAGAGCAGTAGCTGTATCTCTTGATGAGGTAGAGTGTGTGTGCGAGTGTGAGTGTGTATAGTGTGTCGTTCTTACGCTAGCAGAGCTGTATCTCATGATGAGGTAGAGTGTGTGTGCGAGTGTGAGTGTCTATAGTGTGTCGTTCTTACGCTAGCAGAGCAGTAGCTGTATCTCTTGATGAGGTAGAGTGTGTGTGCGAGTGTGAGTGTGTATAGTGTGTCGTTCTTACGCTAGCAGAGCTGTATCTCATGATGAGGTAGAGTGTGTGTGCGAGTGTGAGTGTCTATAGTGTGTCGTTCTTACGCTAGCAGAGCTGTTGCTGTATCTCATGATGAGGTAGAGTGTGTGCGCGAGTG
Source organism: Synaphobranchus kaupii (assembly GCA_029718625.1). Taxonomy (NCBI): domain Eukaryota; kingdom Metazoa; phylum Chordata; class Actinopteri; order Anguilliformes; family Synaphobranchidae; genus Synaphobranchus; species Synaphobranchus kaupii. The sequence continues at coordinate 45,388,935 of CM056376.1, forward strand.
TGAGTGTGTATAGTGTGTCGTTCTTACGCTAGCAGAGCTGTAGCTGTATCTCATGATGAGGTAGAGTGTGTGCGCGAGTGTGAGTGTGTATAGTGTGTAGTTCTTACGCTAGCAGAGCTGTTGCTGTATCTCATGATGAGGTAGAGTGTGTGCGCGAGTGTGAGTGTGTATAGTGTGTAGTTCTTACGCTAGCAGAGCTGTAGCTGTATCTCATGATGAGGTAGAGTGTGTGTGCGAGTGTGAGTGTGTATAGTGTGTAGTTCTTACGCTAGCAGAGCTGTAGCTGTATCTCATGATGAGGTAGAGTGTTGCGCAGGCCTGGCTGCGGTTGTTGTCCACGCAGCTGCTGCAGTACTGAAGGACCTTCTGACACAGGTCTGCACACTGCTCCGCCTCCTCCTCAAAGAGCTGGTCCCCAAACTGCACACGTGTTAACATATGCACATTACTTACAAAATACACACACCTGCATAAATAAATACACAGAGATTACACACATACATACACACGCATACACACACACATGAATTCACAATTCACACACACACACACACACACACACTGAGTCTGTGTTACCTTGGCGATGTTAAAATATGCACATTACTTACAAAATACACACACCTGCATAAATAAATACACACAGAGATTACACCCACACATACACACCCACGCACACACAAACACACACGCTCAGTCTGTGTTACCTTGACAATGAGTGCTCTGAGCGAGCTGAAGCAGTGAGAGAGGAAGTGGGTGCTCTGGTTACAGGAGAGACAGTGCAGCAGCACCCGCAGAACTCCGCCCACAACGTTATCCTTACAGTCCCCCAGAGACACGCCCTGCACAGAGAAACCCCGCACACAATGTTATCCTTACAGTCCCCCAGAGACACGCCCTGCACAGAGAAACCCCGCACACAATGTTATCCTTACAGTCCACGAGAGACACGCCCTGCACAGAGAAACCCCGCCCACAACGTTATCCTTACAGTCCCCCAGAGACACGCCCTGCACAGAGAAACCCCGCCCACAACGTTATCCTTACAGTCCACTAGAGACACGCCCTGCACAGAGAAACCCCGCCCACAACGTTATCCTTACAGTCCACCAGAGACACGCCCTGCACAGAGAAACCCCGCCCACAACGTTATCCTTACAGTCCACTAGAGACACGCCCTGCACAGAGAAACCCCGCCCACAACGTTATCCTTACAGTCCACTAGAGACACGCCCTGCACAGAGAAACCCCGCCCACAACGTTATCCTTACAGTCCCCCAGAGACACGCCCTGCACAGAGAAACCCCGCCCACAACGTTATCCTTACAGTCCACCAGAGACACGCCCTGCACAGAGAAACCCCGCCCACAACGTTATCCTTACAGTCCCCCAGAGACACGCCCTGCACAGAGAAACCCCGCCCACAACGTTATCCTTACAGTCCACCAGAGACACGCCCTGCACAGAGAAACCCCGCCCACAACGTTATCCTTACAGTCCCCCAGAGACACGCCCTGCACAGAGAAACCCCGCCCACAACGTTATCCTTACAGTCCCCCAGAGACACGCCCTGCACAGAGAAACCCCGCCCACAACGTTATCCTTACAGTCCACGAGAGACACGCCCTGCACAGAGAAACCCCGCCCACAACGTTATCCTTACAGTCCACGAGAGACACGCCCTGCACAGAGAAACCCCGCCCACAACGTTATCCTTACAGTCCCCCAGAGACACGCCCTGCACAGAGAAACCCCGCCCACAACGTTATCCTTACAGTCCACGAGAGACACGCCCTGCACAGAGAAACCCCGCCCACAACGTTATCCTTACAGTCCCCCAGAGACACGCCCTGCACAGAGAAACCCCGCCCACAACGTTATCCTTACAGTCCACCAGAGACACGCCCTGCACAGAGAAACCCCGCCCACAACGTTATCCTTACAGTCCACTAGAGACACGCCCTGCACAGAGAAACCCCGCCCACAACGTTATCCTTACAGTCCACCAGAGACACGCCCTGCACAGAGAAACCCCGCCCACAACGTTATCCTTACAGTCCACCAGAGACACGCCCTGCACAGAGAAACCCCGCCCACAACGTTATCCTTACAGTCCACTAGAGACACGCCCTGCACAGAGAAACCCCGCCCACAACGTTATCCTTACAGTCCACCAGAGACACGCCCTGCACAGAGAAACCCCGCCCACAACGTTATCCTTACAGTCCACTAGAGACACGCCCTGCACAGAGAAACCCCGCCCACAACGTTATCCTTACAGTCCACGAGAGACACGCCCTGCACAGAGAAACCCCGCCCACAACGTTATCCTTACAGTCCCCCAGAGACACGCCCTGCACAGAGAAACCCCGCCCACAACGTTATCCTTACAGTCCACCAGAGACACGCCCTGCACAGAGAAACCCCGCCCACAACGTTATCCTTACAGTCCACCAGAGACACGCCCTGCACAGAGAAACCCCGCCCACAACGTTATCCTTACAGTCCACTAGAGACACGCCCTGCACAGAGAAACCCCGCCCACAACGTTATCCTTACAGTCCACGAGAGACACGCCCTGCACAGAGAAACCCCGCCCACAACGTTATCCTTACAGTCCACTAGAGACACGCCCTGCACAGAGAAACCCCGCCCACAACGTTATCCTTACAGTCCACGAGAGACACGCCCTGCACAGAGAAACCCCGCCCACAACGTTATCCTTACAGTCCACTAGAGACACGCCCTGCACAGAGAAACCCCGCCCACAACGTTATCCTTACAGTCCACCACAATATTAAAACACAACACACGTGAAACAGCTTGTGCATGTCAATATTCATATTATGTTTCACAAAGAAATGAACAGAGAGGGGAGAACATGTGAATCACCTCTTGCATATCAATGCCAATAGCAATATCATTTCATTCAATGCTAATTTAGCAATGTTAAGTTACCATATAACCTTTCAGGGGATGCTAATATCACTTAGGTATGCTAAGTTCTCAATAGAACCCTTTATGATAATATTATTTAGCAATGCTAAGTTCTCCATAGAACCTTTCAGATGCCATACTTTGGGCCCACCCACAGGCCATTCTGGATCTTTCTCTGACCTGTACAGTGGTCTCTCACCTGTACGATGGTTTCCAGTAGGTCCAGAATGATGAGATTAGCCTCTGTGGCCAGATTTCCACTGACGAGGGCTTCCTGGTCAAGCTCTGCCTTTGTTCTGTCATGTCAGAAGAAAATAAATTATGGCATTTAATTCTCACCAAGACCAGCTTCAGTTATGTTCATATTTGTCCATCAACACTGGGAATACTACCATACTGCCAAATCAATAGCTACTACACACACACACACACACACACACACACACACACACACACACAGTGTAATCTGTACAGACTCATGACTCACTTGTCGTGCCTGTCATTGGTCTGTCGCCATTGAGTGAGGTCTTTCCTCCATCGCAGGTTCTCCCTCTGACCGAAGGTCCGATCATTACCTGCATTTTCAACAGAGACCAGGAGCAAGGTCAGCATGAACCAAGGCACTGCCTCAAGTAAAGCTTGTGTGTGTGTGTGTGTGTGTGTGTGTCTGTGTGTGTGTGTGTGTGTGTGTGTGTGTGTGTGTGTGTGTGTGTGTGTGTGTGTGTGTGTGTGTAAGCATGCACGAGAACGTATGAGTGTGCAGTTGTGTGTGTTCAACGCAAGAAACCACAATCATCACATGAACCATACTTAGAACACATGGTTTAAGTTAGCATGCCTGAATTCATAAAATGAACGTCAAAATCTTTAATTTTAAATATGAATATATTTAAATATACCACTACTCACAAAAAGTTAGGGATATTCGGCTTTCGGGTGAAATTTCAGGATGAACCTAAAATGCACTATAACCTTTACAGGTGAAATTAATTTGACCTTCTCTAAACTTTTGAATGCACATGTCCAACTATTCAATGTTTCAGTACTTTTTGCACAACTTGCTGTTCTCTAACAAGGAGCTGAACGGCAAAATTCACAACAGGTGTTTGATCCATGAATCGACCAATAAATTTCCTGGTTCAATTAGAATTGGTATTTAAACAGTCCTCTTCATCATGCTGTTCACATTTTGACATCATGAGACCAAGACGACACCTAACAATTGATCAACAGTACCTCGCCATTGCGAGGCTTCAAACAGGATGTTCTCAGAGGGAAGTGGCCACTGAGCTTAGAGTGTCACAGAGTGTCATCAGCAGGTTGCAACAGAGATACAGAGAGACTGGAAGAGTCACAGAAAGGCATAGAAGTGGACGTCCTTTGGCCACATCCCACACTGATGACCGCTTCATTGTGAACAGTGCCCTGCGGAACCGGATGATGAATGCCACTCAACTCCAGGCACATTTAAGGGAGGTGAGAGGCACCCAAGTGTCACATCAGACCATTCGAAACCGTTTACATCAGCGTGGTCTGCGTGCTAGACGACCTGCAAGGGTACCTGACCACACCACCAGGCACAGGCGTCATCGTCTTGCATGGGCCAAGGAGCATTTACGCTGGACGAGGGACCTGTGGGCCTCAGTGCTGTTCTCTGATGAAAGTCGATTCACGTTGAGCAGAAA
>CM056376.1:45398553-45413553 GCA_029718625.1 Synaphobranchus kaupii
ATATGTATGAATGTGGGTGATAGGGGCATACGTATGAATGTGGGTGATAGGGGCATACGTATGAATGTGGGTGATAGGGGCATACGTATGAATGTGGGTGATAGGGGCATACGTATGAATGTGGGTGATAGGGGCATACGTATAAATGTGGGTGATAGGGGTATAAGTATGAATGTGGGTGATAGGGGCATACGTATAAATGTGGGTGATAGGGGTATACGTATGAATGTGGGTGATAGGGGCATACGTATAAATGTGGGTGATAGGGGTATACGTATGAATGTGGGTGATAGGGGCATATGTATGAATGTGGGTGATAGGGGTATACGTATGAATGTGGGTGATAGGGGCATACATATGAATGTGGGTGATAGGGGTATACGTATGAATGTGGGTGATAGGGGTATACGTATGAATGTGGGTGATAGGGGCATACGTATGAATGTGGGTGATAGGGGTATACGTATGAATGTGGGTGATAGGGGCATACGTATGAATGTGGGTGATAGGGGCATACGTATGAATGTGGGTGATAGGGGCATACGTATAAATGTGGGTGATAGGGGCATACGTATGAATGTGGGTGATAGGGGTATATGTATGAATGTGGGTGATAGGGGCATACGTATAAATGTGGGTGATAGGGGTATACGTATGAATGTGGGTGATAGGGGCATACGTATAAATGTGGGATATTGGGGTATCCGTATGAATGTGGGTGATAGGGGCATACATATAAATGTGGGTGATAGGGGTATACGTATGAATGTGGGTGATAGGGGCATACGTATAAATGTGGGATATTGGGGTATCCGTATGAATGTGGGTGATAGGGGCATACGTATGAATGTGGGTGATAGGGGCATACGTATAAATGTGGGATATTGGGGTATCCGTATGAATGTGGGTGATAGGGGCATACGTATAAATGTGGGTGATAGGGGCATACGTATAAATGTGGGTGATAGGGGCATACGTATGAATGTGGGTGATAGGGGTATATGTATGAATGTGGGTGATAGGGGTATACATATAAATGTGGGTGATAGGGGCATACGTATGAATGTGGGTGATAGGGGTATATGTATGAATGTGGGTGATAGGGGCATACGTATGAATGTGGGTGATAGGGGTATATGTATGAATGTGGGTGATAGGGGCATACGTATGAATGTGGGTGATAGGGGCATACGTATAAATGTGGGTGATAGGGGCATACGTATGAATGTGGGTGATAGGGGTATATGTATGAATGTGGGTGATAGGGGTATATGTATGAATGTGGGTGATAGGGGCATACGTATAAATGTGGGTGATAGGGGCATACGTATGAATGTGGGTGATAGGGGTATATGTATGAATGTGGGTGATAGGGGCATACGTATAAATGTGGGTGATAGGGGTATACGTATGAATGTGGGTGATAGGGGCATACGTATGAATGTGGGTGATAGGGGTATACGTATGAATGTGGGTGATAGGGGCATACGTATGAATGTGGGTGATAGGGGTATACGTATGAATGTGGGTGATAGGGGTATACGTATGAATGTGGGTGATAGGGGTATATGTATGAATGTGGGTGATAGGGGCATACGTATGAATGTGGGTGATAGGGGTATACGTATGAATGTGGGTGATAGGGGCATACGTATGAATGTGGGTGATAGGGGTATACGTATGAATGTGGGTGATAGGGGCATACGTATGAATGTGGGTGATAGGGGTATACGTATGAATGTGGGTGATAGGGGCATACGTATGAATGTGGGTGATAGGGGCATACGTATAAATGTGGGATATTGGGGTATACGTATGAATGTGGGTGATAGGGGCATACGTATAAATGTGGGATATTGGGGTATCCGTATGAATGTGGGTGATAGGGGCATACGTATGAATGTGGGATATTGGGGTATCCGTATGAATGTGGGTGATAGGGGCATACGTATGAATGTGGGATATTGGGGTATCCGTATGAATGTGGGTGATAGGGGCATACGTATGAATGTGGGATATTGGGGTATCCGTATGAATGTGGGTGATAGGGGTATACGTATGAATGTGGGTGATAGGGGCATACGTATGAATGTGGGTGATAGGGGCATACGTATGAATGTGGGATATTGGGGTATCCGTATGAATGTGGGTGATAGGGGTATACGTATGAATGTGGGTGATAGGGGCATACGTATGAATGTGGGTGGTAGGGGTATACGTATGAATGTGGGTGATAGGGGTATACGTATGAATGTGGGTGATAGGGGCATACGTATGAATGTGGGTGATAGGGGTATATGTATGAATGTGGGTGATAGGGGTATATGTATGAATGTGGGTGATAGGGGCATACGTATAAATGTGGGTGATAGGGGCATACGTATGAATGTGGGTGATAGGGGTATATGTATGAATGTGGGTGATAGGGGCATACGTATAAATGTGGGTGATAGGGGTATACGTATGAATGTGGGTGATAGGGGCATACGTATGAATGTGGGTGATAGGGGTATACATATAAATGTGGGTGATAGGGGCATACGTATGAATGTGGGTGATAGGGGTATATGTATGAATGTGGGTGATAGGGGCATACGTATGAATGTGGGTGATAGGGGTATATGTAGGAATGTGGGTGATAGGGGCATACGTATGAATGTGGGTGATAGGGGCATACGTATAAATGTGGGTGATAGGGGCATACGTATGAATGTGGGTGATAGGGGTATATGTATGAATGTGGGTGATAGGGGTATATGTATGAATGTGGGTGATAGGGGCATACGTATAAATGTGGGTGATAGGGGCATACGTATGAATGTGGGTGATAGGGGTATATGTATGAATGTGGGTGATAGGGGCATACGTATAAATGTGGGTGATAGGGGTATACGTATGAATGTGGGTGATAGGGGCATACGTATGAATGTGGGTGATAGGGGTATACGTATGAATGTGGGTGATAGGGGCATACGTATAAATGTGGGTGATAGGGGTATACGTATGAATGTGGGTGATAGGGGCATACGTATGAATGTGGGTGATAGGGGTATACGTATGAATGTGGGTGATAGGGGTATACGTATGAATGTGGGTGATAGGGGTATATGTATGAATGTGGGTGATAGGGGCATACGTATGAATGTGGGTGATAGGGGTATACGTATGAATGTGGGTGATAGGGGCATACGTATGAATGTGGGTGATAGGGGTATACGTATGAATGTGGGTGATAGGGGCATACGTATGAATGTGGGTGATAGGGGTATACGTATGAATGTGGGTGATAGGGGCATACGTATGAATGTGGGTGATAGGGGCATACGTATAAATGTGGGATATTGGGGTATACGTATGAATGTGGGTGATAGGGGCATACGTATAAATGTGGGATATTGGGGTATCCGTATGAATGTGGGTGATAGGGGCATACGTATGAATGTGGGATATTGGGGTATCCGTATGAATGTGGGTGATAGGGGCATACGTATGAATGTGGGATATTGGGGTATCCGTATGAATGTGGGTGATAGGGGTATACGTATGAATGTGGGTGATAGGGGCATACGTATGAATGTGGGTGATAGGGGCATACGTATGAATGTGGGATATTGGGGTATCCGTATGAATGTGGGTGATAGGGGCATACGTATAAATGTGGGTGATAGGGGTATATGTATGAATGTGGGTGATAGGGGCATACGTATGAATGTGGGTGATAGGGGTATACGTATGAATGTGGGTGATAGGGGTATACGTATGAATGTGGGGTGATAGGGGTATATGTATGAATGTGGGTGATAGGGGCATACGTATGAATGTGGGTGATAGGGGTATACGTATGAATGTGGGTGATAGGGGCATACGTATGAATGTGGGTGATAGGGGTATACGTATGAATGTGGGTGATAGGGGCATACGTATGAATGTGGGTGATAGGGGTATACGTATGAATGTGGGTGATAGGGGCATACGTATGAATGTGGGTGATAGGGGCATACGTATAAATGTGGGATATTGGGGTATACGTATGAATGTGGGTGATAGGGGCATACGTATAAATGTGGGATATTGGGGTATCCGTATGAATGTGGGTGATAGGGGCATACGTATGAATGTGGGATATTGGGGTATCCGTATGAATGTGGGTGATAGGGGCATACGTATGAATGTGGGATATTGGGGTATCCGTATGAATGTGGGTGATAGGGGTATACGTATGAATGTGGGTGATAGGGGCATACGTATGAATGTGGGTGATAGAGGCATACGTATGAATGTGGGATATTGGGGTATCCGTATGAATGTGGGTGATAGGGGTATACGTATGAATGTGGGTGATAGGGGCATACGTATGAATGTGGGTGGTAGGGGTATACGTATGAATGTGGGTGATAGGGGTATACGTATGAATGTGGGTGGTAGGGGTATACGTATGAATGTGGGTGATAGGGGCATACGTATGAATGTGGGTGATAGGGGTATCTGTATGAATGTGGGATATTGGGGTATCCGAATGAATGTGGGATATTGGGGTATCCGTATGAATGTGGGATATTGGGGTATACGTATGAATGTGGGTGATAGGGGTATACGTATGAATGTGGGTGATAGGGGAATACGTATGAATGTGGGTGATAGGGGCATACGTATGAATGTGGGATATTGGGGTATATGTATGAATGTGGGTGATAGGGGCATACGTATGAATGTGGGTGATAGGGGCATACGTATGAATGTGGGTGATAGGGGCATACGTATGAATGTGGGTGATAGGGGCATACGTATGAATGTGGGTGATAGGGGCATACGTATAAATGTGGGTGATAGGGGTATAAGTATGAATGTGGGTGATAGGGGCATACGTATAAATGTGGGTGATAGGGGTATACGTATGAATGTGGGTGATAGGGGCATACGTATAAATGTGGGTGATAGGGGTATACGTATGAATGTGGGTGATAGGGGCATACGTATGAATGTGGGTGATAGGGGTATACGTATGAATGTGGGTGATAGGGGCATACGTATGAATGTGGGTGATAGGGGTATACGTATGAATGTGGGTGATAGGGGTATACGTATGAATGTGGGTGATAGGGGCATACGTATGAATGTGGGTGATAGGGGTATACGTATGAATGTGGGTGATAGGGGCATACGTATGAATGTGGGTGATAGGGGCATACGTATGAATGTGGGTGATAGGGGGCATACGTATAAATGTGGGTGATAGGGGCATACGTATGAATGTGGGTGATAGGGGTATATGTATGAATGTGGGTGATAGGGGCATACGTATAAATGTGGGTGATAGGGGTATACGTATGAATGTGGGTGATAGGGGCATACGTATAAATGTGGGATATTGGGGTATCCGTATGAATGTGGGTGATAGGGGCATACATATAAATGTGGGTGATAGGGGTATACGTATGAATGTGGGTGATAGGGGCATACGTATAAATGTGGGATATTGGGGTATCCGTATGAATGTGGGTGATAGGGGCATACGTATGAATGTGGGTGATAGGGGCATACGTATAAATGTGGGATATTGGGGTATCCGTATGAATGTGGGTGATAGGGGCATACGTATAAATGTGGGTGATAGGGGCATACGTATAAATGTGGGTGATAGGGGCATACGTATGAATGTGGGTGATAGGGGTATATGTATGAATGTGGGTGATAGGGGTATACATATAAATGTGGGTGATAGGGGCATACGTATGAATGTGGGTGATAGGGGTATATGTATGAATGTGGGTGATAGGGGCATACGTATGAATGTGGGTGATAGGGGTATATGTATGAATGTGGGTGATAGGGGCATACGTATGAATGTGGGTGATAGGGGCATACGTATAAATGTGGGTGATAGGGGCATACGTATGAATGTGGGTGATAGGGGTATATGTATGAATGTGGGTGATAGGGGTATATGTATGAATGTGGGTGATAGGGGCATACGTATAAATGTGGGTGATAGGGGCATACGTATGAATGTGGGTGATAGGGGTATATGTATGAATGTGGGTGATAGGGGCATACGTATAAATGTGGGTGATAGGGGTATACGTATGAATGTGGGTGATAGGGGCATACGTATGAATGTGGGTGATAGGGGTATACGTATGAATGTGGGTGATAGGGGCATACGTATAAATGTGGGTGATAGGGGTATACGTATGAATGTGGGTGATAGGGGCATACGTATGAATGTGGGTGATAGGGGTATACGTATGAATGTGGGTGATAGGGGTATACGTATGAATGTGGGTGATAGGGGTATACGTATGAATGTGGGTGATAGGGGCATACGTATGAATGTGGGTGATAGGGGTATACGTATGAATGTGGGTGATAGGGGCATACGTATGAATGTGGGTGATAGGGGTATACGTATGAATGTGGGTGATAGGGGCATACGTATGAATGTGGGTGATAGGGGTATACGTATGAATGTGGGTGATAGGGGCATACGTATGAATGTGGGTGATAGGGGCATACGTATAAATGTGGGATATTGGGGTATACGTATGAATGTGGGTGATAGGGGCATACGTATAAATGTGGGATATTGGGGTATCCGTATGAATGTGGGTGATAGGGGCATACGTATGAATGTGGGATATTGGGGTATCCGTATGAATGTGGGTGATAGGGGCATACGTATGAATGTGGGATATTGGGGTATCCGTATGAATGTGGGTGATAGGGGTATACGTATGAATGTGGGTGATAGGGGCATACGTATGAATGTGGGTGATAGGGGCATACGTATGAATGTGGGATATTGGGGTATCCGTATGAATGTGGGTGATAGGGGTATACGTATGAATGTGGGTGATAGGGGCATACGTATGAATGTGGGTGGTAGGGGTATACGTATGAATGTGGGTGATAGGGGTATACGTATGAATGTGGGTGATAGGGGCATACGTATGAATGTGGGTGATAGGGGCATACGTATAAATGTGGGTGATAGGGGCATACGTATGAATGTGGGTGATAGGGGTATATGTATGAATGTGGGTGATAGGGGTATATGTATGAATGTGGGTGATAGGGGCATACGTATAAATGTGGGTGATAGGGGCATACGTATGAATGTGGGTGATAGGGGTATATGTATGAATGTGGGTGATAGGGGCATACGTATAAATGTGGGTGATAGGGGTATACGTATGAATGTGGGTGATAGGGGCATACGTATGAATGTGGGTGATAGGGGTATACATATAAATGTGGGTGATAGGGGCATACGTATGAATGTGGGTGATAGGGGTATATGTATGAATGTGGGTGATAGGGGCATACGTATGAATGTGGGTGATAGGGGTATATGTATGAATGTGGGTGATAGGGGCATACGTATGAATGTGGGTGATAGGGGCATACGTATAAATGTGGGTGATAGGGGCATACGTATGAATGTGGGTGATAGGGGTATATGTATGAATGTGGGTGATAGGGGTATATGTATGAATGTGGGTGATAGGGGCATACGTATAAATGTGGGTGATAGGGGCATACGTATGAATGTGGGTGATAGGGGTATATGTATGAATGTGGGTGATAGGGGCATACGTATAAATGTGGGTGATAGGGGTATACGTATGAATGTGGGTGATAGGGGCATACGTATGAATGTGGGTGATAGGGGTATACGTATGAATGTGGGTGATAGGGGCATACGTATAAATGTGGGTGATAGGGGTATACGTATGAATGTGGGTGATAGGGGCATACGTATGAATGTGGGTGATAGGGGTATACGTATGAATGTGGGTGATAGGGGTATACGTATGAATGTGGGTGATAGGGGTATATGTATGAATGTGGGTGATAGGGGCATACGTATGAATGTGGGTGATAGGGGTATACGTATGAATGTGGGTGATAGGGGCATACGTATGAATGTGGGTGATAGGGGTATACGTATGAATGTGGGTGATAGGGGCATACGTATGAATGTGGGTGATAGGGGTATACGTATGAATGTGGGTGATAGGGGCATACGTATGAATGTGGGTGATAGGGGCATACGTATAAATGTGGGATATTGGGGTATACGTATGAATGTGGGTGATAGGGGCATACGTATAAATGTGGGATATTGGGGTATCCGTATGAATGTGGGTGATAGGGGCATACGTATGAATGTGGGATATTGGGGTATCCGTATGAATGTGGGTGATAGGGGCATACGTATGAATGTGGGATATTGGGGTATCCGTATGAATGTGGGTGATAGGGGTATACGTATGAATGTGGGTGATAGGGGCATACGTATGAATGTGGGTGATAGGGGCATACGTATGAATGTGGGATATTGGGGTATCCGTATGAATGTGGGTGATAGGGGTATACGTATGAATGTGGGTGATAGGGGCATACGTATGAATGTGGGTGGTAGGGGTATACGTATGAATGTGGGTGATAGGGGTATACGTATGAATGTGGGTGGTAGGGGTATACGTATGAATGTGGGTGATAGGGGTATACATATGAATGTGGGTGATAGGGGTATACGTATGAATGTGGGTGGTAGGGGTATACGTATGAATGTGGGTGATAGGGGTATACGTATGAATGTGGGATATTGGGGTATCCGTATGAATGTGGGTGATAGGGGTATACGTATGAATGTGGGTGATAGGGGCATACGTATGAATGTGGGTGATAGGGGCATACGTATGAATGTGGGATATTGGGGTATCCGTATGAATGTGGGTGATAGGGGTATACGTATGAATGTGGGTGATAGGGGCATACGTATGAATGTGGGTGATAGGGGTATACGTATGAATGTGGGTGGTAGGGGTATACGTATGAATGTGGGTGATAGGGGTATACGTATGAATGTGGGTGATAGGGGCATACGTATGAATGTGGGTGGTAGGGGTATACGTATGAATGTGGGTGATAGGGGCATACGTATGAATGTGGGATATTGGGGTATCCGTATGAATGTGGGTGATAGGGGTATACGTATGAATGTGGGTGATAGGGGCATATGTATGAATGTGGGTGATAGGGGCATACGTATGAATGTGGGATATTGGGGTATCCGTATGAATGTGGGTGATAGGGGTATACGTATGAATGTGGGTGATAGGGGCATACGTATGAATGTGGGTGATAGGGGTATACGTATGAATGTGGGTGGTAGGGGTATACGTATGAATGTGGGTGATAGGGGTATACGTATGAATGTGGGTGGTAGGGGTATCCGTATGAATGTGGGTGATAGGGGTATACGTATGAATGTGGGTGATAGGGGCATACGTATGAATGTGGGTGGTAGGGGTATACGTATGAATGTGGGTGATAGGGGTATACGTATGAATGTGGGTGATAGGGGTATACGTATGAATGTGGGTGATAGGGGTATATGTATGAATGTGGGTGATAGGGGCATACGTATGAATGTGGGATATTGGGGTATCCGTATGAATGTGGGTGATAGGGGTATACGTATGAATGTGGGTGATAGGGGCATACGTATGAATGTGGGTGATAGGGGTATACGTATGAATGTGGGTGATAGGGGCATACGTATGAATGTGGGTGATAGGGGTATATGTATGAATGTGGGTGATAGGGGTATACGTATGAATGTGGGTGATAGGGGCATACGTATGAATGTGGGTGATAGGGGTATACGTATGAATGTGGGTGATAGGGGCATACGTATGAATGTGGGTGATAGGGGCAAACGTACCACGGAGGCCATGGATGCCAGGGCATTTCTTGCCAATGTGTTGAAGGGGTTGCCTGCGATCGCCATGGCGACAGACTGATTGATGGGAGTGACGTTGTCAATCTCGTCCTCCGGCCCGCCCACTTTCCCTTTCCCGCCACGGGACTCTGCCACTGCAAGAACGCAACCGAACGTGGCATCACGTGTGTGGTAGAACATGCAAGCACATGCAACAGAACATACTTCACACATCAAGCAGAACTCATTTCATATGGCGAAGCACACAAACAAGCAAGTGAAGGAACACACTTTCCAAAAAACAGGCAATGCACATGAACAAATCAGGCCGTGCATCCACGTTCCATAGATCCAACAGAAAATACTTGATAAGTGTGGCATAACATTATCTGAACACACTTTGCACGTCTTAAAACACACTTTAGACATAAAACAGAACACACATCATATGGAAATATCATCAAACATTATGTAGTATTAAGTGTACAATGGAACATGCCACATGACATCACATTTGAGAGGGCTCACATATAACACGTATCACTGCACGTGTCGCGTGTTACAGACCGTGCAGTAAACATAAACCACGGCACACGTTAAAACACGGAACACAGCGTGCTCCACTGGCTCCTCCTCAGGCTCTCACCTGTGAAATCCAGGTGGTTGAGGGAGTCGATGATGATGCCCACCAGGGGGAGGTAGAGAGCAGCAATCTTGGCCCGCACGTCTGGGCGGGTGCAGCGGTGGTCCAGGTCGTGGCCGCTGAGGAGGCTGTGTGTGGCGTTAATGGCCTTCCTCTGTACCTTCCCCCTGCAGGCAGTGAGCGGTATTACAGCACAGTCACATCTCTCAACACAGGAGTTTAACTACCATTCACTTCTCCAACTGACTCACTGTGGTCACGAAAGACCCATGGTCAACTCCTAAATCTGCCTGCATCTACCCAGCCAATAAAAACACAAACACAAACACAAACACACATACACACACACACACACACACACACACAAACACACACACACACACAGTCATACACTCAGATGCACACACAAATGCATGCACACACACACACACACACACACACACAAACACATACAGGCACACACACGCACACAGGCACACACACACACACACACAAACACACACAGGCACACACACGCGCACACACACACGCGCACACACACACACACACACACACACACACACAGTCATACACTCAGATGCACACACAAATGCATGCACGCACGCAAACACATACAGGCACGCACGCACGCACGCACGCACGCACGCACGCACGCACGCACGCACGCACGCACACACGCACGCACGCACACACACACAGTACAGTCATATCTGTCCCCTAGAGTGAGTAATCCCCTGTGGATGACAGCACTGGGAGCGGGCTGCCTTTGATCATAACCTTTGTGTTTCAGTTTCCCTCAAAATCATAATAGATGTGATGGAGAAAGACACCAGAGAGAGAGAGAGGGAAGAGAGAGAGAGAGAGAGAGAGAGAGAGAGAGAGAGAGAGAGAGAGAGATCAGTCCAGAGAAAAAAGTTTTTGATCATTAAAATGTGGAAGCTGTCACTTTTGTGGATGTTATACATGAGAGAGAGAGAGGGCAAAAAAGAAATTATGGAGATTTTAAGAAAAGTGTAAACGCATCAATCCCTCAGTGAAAGATTCACCGCTGGATCTCCTTCAAACGCAGAGGAGAGAGTGTGGCAATGAGTGTGTGTGTATGTGTGTGTGTGTGTGTGTGTGCGCGAGAGAGTGTGTGTATATTTGTGTGTGTGTGTGAGAGAGAGAGAGTGTGTGTATGTGTGTGTATGTGAGAGATAAAGAGAGAGTGTGTATGTGTGTGCCTTTGAGAGAGAGCGAGAGTGTGTGTATATGTGTGTGTATGTGAGAGAGAGAGAGAGAGAGAGAGAGATAATGTGTGTGTGTATGTGTGTGTGTGTTAATGGCAATGGAGGGTCACACATTGTTCTTTGCTGTTTGTCAATTTCAAAATGTGTGTATTAACTGATTTAGCAGACTTAGTTCTCATCATGCAAATAAAGCACATTTGTGTTGGATTTGGATTTGGACGTACCCCTCAGATTCCATTTCGAGTGCAGCACTGAGCTCGGTCAGCAGCAGGCCGGTTAGGTAGTGCTGCTGCTTAAACTCGTGCGAGAGATCGAACATGCTGCAGATCTTTTGATCCTGGAAACTGGAACAGGAACTTGAGGTCTGGAGAGAGAGGGAGGGAGAGAGAGAGAGGGGGGGGGGGGGGATGGAGGGAAAGATAGAGGTAGAAAGAGGGTATTATTGTATTATTGTCTGTATATTGTATATTGCACATTGAATTCCAATAGATTTTTCCCTTCACTGCTCCTGGAGTTTAATTATGTGGGGGGTGGGGTGGGGTGTAGGTGACCAAGTAGAGTCAGAAACTGAAACTGTAGCTGTTGAGGTTTCAGTTCCCCAGTGATAACATTCACCGAGCACTGCATACATGCATTACGCGATCTACGCCTCTGGTACCCTTGAATAACATGATAAGTTATATTATGGGCCGGATTCTGAGCAGTTCATTAAATTACCACCAGGGGGAGATAAGGAGGTAATTATGGAAAACAGGAAGCAGCCTTTTCACACATTTCTGCTTCCTCCACTGTGAATCACGGGGGCTGTGTCTGAATCAGAGCCCTATCTACTGCATCCTGTCTCCTGTGTACTTTGTACCAGCTGCTGTGTACTGTACTGTGTATTGTTCAGTATGCAACGTGCAGTATGCAAAAAACTATCCTCCATACTATTTTCCAACCATACTGTGGAAGTGTCGTAAGATGTGCCACCCTTGTGTGGCCATGTCATGTGTTGTTTTTGACATTATTGAAGGAAAACGTCAGCGAAGCTACACTTCATTTTTAAAACGAAGCTGCGGGTCATATTTATCCGACCAAAATGTTTGCGGACTTCTTGAAAAGTATGCTCCCAAATATACTCAGCGAATGAGTATATCATATGGGGGTTTTAAGTATACTACATTTAGAGAAAATTTTGCTTACTTTACTTTCTTGTCCAGTCTACTCGACATGCATACTCAATAGTATGGAAGGGTGCTGATCAGAGCCCTATCTACTGCATCTTGTGTACAGTGTAGCTACTAGCATATTGTATACTGCTTACTACATACTGTTTAGTGACATGCATACTATTATCAGCGAAAAACCGGAAATAAGTATATCATTTGGGGATTTTAACTACACTACATTTAGAGAACATTTCACCTACTTAACTTTCTCATCCAGTGTACTCAACTAGCATACTCAGTAGTATAGAAGAGCATTGATTTGGACACAGCCCTAGGCTGCATTCGGATCCGATTTAACACATTCCCTTCCCTTGCTCACTTCCCTCGAGTGAGCTATCTTGTGACGTAATTTTCTACGTGCAGCAAGCAAACTTAACTTAAAGGTGCTTTGCAAGGGAGGATTGACGAGAAACAAACAAAAACAGAACTGAACCGCCCTCACAACCAATATATTTGGTTGAGTTGAAAACGGTTGAAATGCCCATTTTGTCTGTGTGGAGCATTGCATTGTGGGATTCTCTTCTTGCTGGAAGCTTGCATTTTATACCCTTGGTGGAAGGGAGGATAAACGAGGGAGCGAGGGAATATAATTACTCCCTCCCCTTTCTTAAATTGGAACCGAATCCCATTTGTTGTGGCTGCCATATTTCATTTTGGGGATTCCCTCCTTAAAACAAGGGAAGGGAACGACAGAAAAAAAGCATAACATTTGGATCTGAATACAGCCCTAGTCAGTGAGTGTGTCTGGGGGTTGGGGGCGGGGCTCACCTGTGAGGAGACTGATGGACAGGGGGAGGCGGGGGCGGAGGTGGGGTTAGTGAAAAAGAGGCTGAGGTTCAGGTAATGCTCGTGGCTACACAGGATCCGCAGGAATTCCAGACGCATGGTGATCAGGGTGGGCATCGACACACTCTTTGCTAACATCTGGAGGAGAACAGGGTGGTAACACGGTCACATGACAGTCCTGCAAGTTGCATAGAGCTGGCCATCAGAGGACCATCAGAGTGGGTGTGTCACCGTTTTGGCCTGTTTTCAGGGATTTGTCATTTAATTGATCTTCAGTTCCATCCAACTGCCTGAATTGAACAGAATTCACCCCAAACACTGAGTGACGTACAGAAACCCTAACATCCTTCCCAACCTCACATTTGACCTTGTGAGCAAAAAAGAGACTAGGCTGGTGTGGGCAGGTGTGTACCTGATTACCCTACAGGTGTGTGCATGTGTATACGTACCTGATTACCCCATAGGTGTGTGCATATGTATTCCTGATTAACCCACAGGTGTGTACCTGATTAGGTACACAGGAGTATACCTGATTATTCCACAGGTGTGTACCTGATTACCACACAGGTGTGGGCATGTGTATACCTGATTACCCCACAGCTGTATACCTGATCACCACACAGATGTATACCTGATTATTACATTACATTACATTACATTACATTCATTTAGCAGACGCTTTTATCCAAAGCGATGATTATACCACAGGTGTGTACTTGATTACCACACAGGTGTGGGCACATATGTACCTGATTATCCCACAGCTGTGTACCTGATTACCCCACAGGTGTGGTCAGGTGTGTACCCGATTACCCCACAGGGTGTGGTCAGGTGTATACCTGATTATACCTGATTATCCAACAGCTGTGTACTTGATTACCCCACAGGTGTCGTCAGGTGTGTACCTGATTACAGTAGTTCTTCACCAGTTGGAATACGAAGCCTCGGTCCATGAGTGACAGCAGGTCGTACAGGAAGAAAGCCAGGCTGATGTTTACCTTTTCTGCCTGGTCCATTTCCTGTAAGATACCAACCAATCCACGCTCTGTTACTCACTGCACTGACAGAACACCAGTTTTCAATTCAAATTTCAAATCCTGCAGTAGCCAGTATAAAAACATTGTTTTCAGCATAACAAAAGTTAATTTAATATTTTTGATTGTTCACATTGGTTACATAGTAACATCTGCTTTGGAACCTCTGAGAATGCTATGTGTTGGATGATGTCATCAAACCACAGTTACCTTCTGTTGTCTGACCAGCATGGTTCCGATCTCAGCGGTCACCACACTCACGATGGTGGTGATGTCATCTTTGAAGCGGTCTGAGAACCGACCCTTGCGTGGGACACCGTTTTTCTCCAGGAGGGACACGTACTGAGCCATGCTCTTCACCTGTGCTCAC
>CM056376.1:45416053-45442151 GCA_029718625.1 Synaphobranchus kaupii
TAGAATGATTGGACAGTGGGCCCCACCTGCGTGTGTATGGAGGACACAGCCTGCAGCTCCAGGTTGAACACGCCCTTATGACCCTCCATCCACTTCACTGATGACATCTGAGGGGACGCCTTCTGCACACAGGTCAAAGGTCAGAGGTCACAATAGAATAGACCAATCAAGTCTAACGGAGCTCTTGAGAACAAAACTTTTCTGTCCATCAAGGATAACTGATCTGCTCAGCTATATAACTGGGTTATATAGGGTTCTGGTGACAATCTATTATAGAGAGCAAACAACCACCATTAAACAGTAGAAATAACTCCACAGAGTCTCCTGCTGCTCTTCATTGTTACTCAGTTATTAATTGGTCGATTATTGAAGCTCCTTACATACATAGGTAACTCCTCGCCTGGTTTCTTGGGTCTGAATTGGTTACTGATTTTAAGGGGAAATCAAAAGCCAGCAGAGCCCTGCACCAGGGCTGACCACCCCTGTCCTAACC
Organism: Synaphobranchus kaupii; assembly: GCA_029718625.1. Taxonomy (NCBI): domain Eukaryota; kingdom Metazoa; phylum Chordata; class Actinopteri; order Anguilliformes; family Synaphobranchidae; genus Synaphobranchus; species Synaphobranchus kaupii. Next base: position 45,416,547 of record CM056376.1, read on the forward strand.
TGTACATACCTCCGGGGATTGGAGTGAGTAATTTTGGGGAAGCTTGTCCAGGGCGATGGGGAGGCAGTACTGTCCGATCTGCAGCCGGTCGTTATTCACCATGGGGAGCCACTGCAGAAGAGACACGCACCCCAATAAAGCACCTATACCCTGTTACTGTCAACTTATACGTATTACTGTCAATCTGTACCTGTTACTGTCAATTTATACCTCTTACTGTAAATGTATACCTGTTATTGTCAATATATATGTCACGGTTCTAGCTGTTCTTGTCACGTTTTATGTTTCATTTCTGTCTTAGTTAGATTTCTTGTAAATGTCACGTATTGTGTTTAGTCTAGTCACGCCACGTTTTATGTTTTATTCTTGTTACGTTTCATTTTTATGTCATGTCACGTTTCATGTTTGATTATTGTTACGATTTATTTTCTTGTCATGTCACGTTTTATATTTGATTCATGTTACGTTTCCCGTTCATTGTTTAGCATACACATTTCCGTGTTTTTCCGCAGCCTTGCGTTCATGCTGTTTTTCAATCTCTCTTGCTGTCGCTCACGCTTCCCTAATTGTTTCATTCTCCCGTGTCTAGTTTACTAATCTACTAACGTTAGATCAGGATTGGGTAATACTAACTCTCTAACCATGTGTTCATGTTTACCTTACGTTTCTCGTGCATGTCATTTACTAATTTACTAACGCTAGGTCAGGATAGGTTTATTACTAATGATTACTAATTATCTTGTTACCTTGTCAGCCCTCCACACCTGATTTCCATTTGCATGCTGATCTCAAGCTAAGTGTCTGCACCTGTCTACACCTGCATTTAAGCTCAGTGTTCATGTCTTGTCCTTGCAAAATTGTTGCCTCCTGTTTGTCAGTGCACTTTTGAGCGGTTTTTCCAAGCCTGCCTTTTTGTTTACGACCCAAGCCTGTTATTGACCATTGTTATTGACCTCTTTTGTTTATCACTGCCTGCCTGTACCACAAGTTTTTGCCTGCTGTCTTTTGTACTTTTGCTCCGCGGAGCGGACTTCGGTTTTGACTCTTGCATTGCCTTCGACCCCGAGCCTGCCTACCGTCTGCCTGTACTTCTGCCCTGCTGACAGCAACTCTGGTTACTGGACTTTTGCATGGTGTACCGATTCTGAGACTGCCTTCTCCCTCGGTACTGTACATTGGTTTTGGCTGGATTTTTTGTGTATGAACTTTGCTTGTTTTTTGACCACGCTCATTGGACATTCCTTCATTAAAAGCCCTCACGGGACTTTATCTGCAACCACTGCTTCTGAGTCGTACATTTCGGGTCCTACCCTCACGCATCCGTCTCAATATACCCATTACTGTAAATGTATATCCTGTCATGGTCAATTTATACATGTTGTTGTTTGTAAATGTATACCTGTTACTGTCAATGTATACCCATTACTGAAAATGTATACCTGATTCTGTAAATATATACCATTACTGTCCATTTATAATATGTTACTATCAATCTATACTTCCTATCCATTTATTATTTTCAGTTAGCACTGTTCCTCTGTTTAACATTCTGCACTCTGTTCAACAGTTTCTCTGTCTGCTACAGTCAACGTATACCTGATATCATCAGAAACTCAGTCACTGAAGAAACAAAATCAAAAGGCCTGGGCTGGCTCACACTGTTTCTGTGAACCAAACCAAACCAAAAATGGACCAAAACGATCCAAGCACACACTCACAGAGAAGCCGATCAAAGTCTCCACGTTGCCTGCCTGGTTCTGTTTGGACTGACAGCTGATGTGGTAGAAGGTGAAGAGGAGGTGGTGTCTCTCCGTCAGCTTGGCCGGGAGCCGAATCTTCACCTCCTCATAGAAGTCCGGGGACCTGCACATTGGATGGCAGTACGTAACAGTTAGGAAACTAGACTTATAACTGAGAGGTTGAAGGTTCAAATCTAAACTGAGGCAATGCTATTGTGATTAAGGTACTAAATCTAAATCACTGCTAAAAATTGTGTATGCGACATGGAAATAAATGGCTGCTTCAAGATAAACTCCTCAGCCTCAGTACAGTGACAAATCAAATTGTAACCGTGCCAATGTACTGGCTTGTAACACCCTCTCAGAAAAATAATTAAATACTGGCCTCTTTATTGATGAAGTTGAATTAAAGGTACTTGCTTGTTATGGTAAGTGACCGGCGTGTACACTTCGCGTAAGAATTCAGGGCCGTTCGATTTTCCAAAAATGACCTATAAAGAACAAGCAAAAAAATGTAATGCAATTAGTTGCAAATATTCAGTTGTATTCGTCCCAAACTCAGGAAAAGTGCACGTGGTAAACATGGTGTTCTGAGCATGTTCAAAAAAGAAATAAATAATGTATTTCCTCATTTTACAGTCGAAGAACCATTGAAAATATTAATTTCCATAAGAGAAAAGAAATGCGTTTAAAAAATACATTTGAAAATGTACTGTCAGGGATGTGAATTTGCATATTTTTAATTGGCCATCCCTTGGCTCTCCAATGGCAAAGGTGAACACCACTGACGCTGTATCACCACTTGCTATACCAACGCCCGGTCACCGTGGCCACTCTCACCGGTAGGGCACAGCTGGGATCTTCTCCACTCATGAACTGGATTTTGATGGTGATGTTCCTGGCCGACGTCAGCCTGTTCACAAAGTTCAGTCTTTGCGGATAAACGTAGAGAAAGTTCCTGAATAACAACAAAAAAGCAAAACGAGACAAAAGAAGCGTTCACAGTGAGGTCAGGAGGAAGCCAAGCAGACTGAGGACAACAGCCCTCACTGTAGCTGATGGGAAGTGATCAGACATCTCGTTACAATGTCACCAAATGTCAATAGCAACATGATCATGACCCAGTCTGTAACCAGGACCGAAGATTGTCACCAGGACACGGAGACCCCATTTTGTACAACCTAGGTGAACATAAGGCTGAATGAGATCCATAAACGTATCAGTCATGAAGGCCGCAACAATCTTGCCATATCTTTTTTTATTTTATTTAGTCCAGACCACCAAGTAAAGGCTGTTTATGAGTTGATTTTTATTATTCATTAAAAGCAGTCAATGGGGTGGGGTCAGGGCTCAGAGTTCTGTGCTGACTGCATGCACCCTGATGTGTATCACACGGTCATCAGTAGAAGAGGCCGCATTATCACAATTGACCACTAGATGTCTCTATTTCTTAACTATAATGTAAGAAATAAAGTTTAAAGTCTTTCTTACTGCATACACTTATCCTGGGAAGACTTCCTGGAGAAAGAAAAAACTAAACTTTTTATTTTTTATTTAGAGGTCAGTATCTTTGAAATAAAATAAGCAGAAGCGTCACATCAGGTAGGAACCTTCTGAAACGTCTCATTAGCAGGTCTGAAACTTCACGCTGCATCCAACTAGCATGGCTAAATACAGCGCTACTGTGGGACTCAATTCAATGACTAACCACGGTGAGAAAGATCCGGACAAAAAAGACCTCATTAATGTCCTCTGAGAAAATATCTGCACGGTTCTGGAATGCACTTTCTTGCCATGTTACTGAGCTTGGCCAGTTAACATTTCCTGTAGTGGATTCTCACACCCATTGATACAAAAAGGCCCAATTAATCTTACTGGACTAAGGTGCTGGTCTAGACCCTAAAAGAGATGTAAATTCCTAACAAACAAGTCCCGTTGCCTTGGGGATCCGTCTTTATTCTTGTTTTTTTCTGGTGAATGAGCCTGTATACAAACTAGCTCGTCGAAGTACACTGCAGTCTACTTTCAAACAAACGGTACACGCTGTTTGCACACACCTTTCACGCAGTACAGAGTTAAAGAGGAATGCACACCTGTGTGAGAGTTGAGTCTACAGCAGGATGATTGACAGGCACCAGGTGAGAGGATAAAAGTCAACTTAACACACTGCAGTGTCACAGTAAGGCAGGTTCACTGCAGGGAAGGGAGGAGTGTGATACTACCTCACCTGTAAATGCAGTGTGTGCTGATATAGGCAGCAGAGAGGAGATACTACCTCACCTGTAAATGCAGTGTGTGCTGATATAGGCAGCAGAGAGGAGCTACTACCTCACCTGTAAATGCAGTGTGTGCTGATATAGGCAGCAGAGAGGAGCTACTACCTCACCTGTAAATGCAGTGTGTGCTGATATAGGCAGCAGAGAGGAGATACTACCTCACCTGTAAATGCAGTGTGTGCTGATATAGGCAGCAGAGAGGAGATACTACCTCACCTGTAAATGCAGTGTGTGCTGATATAGGCAGCAGAGAGGAGATACTACCTCACCTGTAAATGCAGTGTGTGCTGATATAGGCAGCAGAGAGGAGATACTACTTCACCTGTAAATGCAGTGTGTGGTGATACAGGTAAGGGTGGAGAGTAGGACTCACCTCTAAATGCAGTGTGTGGTGATACAGGTAGCAGAGAGGAGCTACTACCTCACCTGTAAATGCAGTGTGTGGTGAGGAAAGGGGCAGGGAGCAGCACTCACCTGTAGATGCTGTGCGGGACGTACACTTCATGGGATGGGAACTCCAGCACCTCTTTGACGGGGCGCAAGTTCTTCTCAGCCACGGGCCTGACTGGGATCAACTCAGATGACAAACAGGCAGGCACGACGTCTGGTGCAGGAGTCACGTCCAGTTTAATAATGCCTTAACACAGACACGCCACACGTCTGATTAGCATACACACACACACAACTCATATGCAGTTAGCATACACACCTGACACACATGTACTTAGCAGACACACAAAACACAAATGTAATTTGCATACATGTAATCATGCCTCATATTACAGAGGGCATTCACATCGCTTTCCTTCTGTTACATTACGTTCATTTGGCAGACACTTTTATCCGAAGTGACGTAGAATTAGTGCATACCAAAGGTTATTCCAACAACTACAAACAGGTCAGATGAAGTACAGTTCTATTTCATAAAATAGCAGCTATCCATCAACATGAACATCACGTCTAGTTCACACAGTAATATATGGCTAAGTCTTAACACTAAGTCAGTAAGACACAATGAACTACAACATCACAAGCAAGTGACATATGAAAGTGATTAGTGGGTCAGTCAAGGCCTGTGTTATCAGACCATGATCTTCTTCTTATTGTAATCAGACCTCAGCATCTTCATTATAGGCAGCGAGATGGGCAGCTGTGCATTGGTTTTCCAGTTGAGGGCATTTCAGCAGGTGTTCCATCGTTTGTGGTTCAATACCACATTCGCAGGTGACATCGTTGGAGTTATATTCCCACTTGTTTAGAGACACCTTGGCTCTGCCAACACCAGTTCTCAATCGATTGAGGCATTTCCATCTGGCCCAACTTGCGTCTGCACCAGGAGGGAGTTGCTCACTTGCTGTTAGAACCATGGTAGTTGAGGGAGGTATAGAGTGGATATTCACCCCATATGGAGACGCGTGCTTCACTTGTTCCAATGCCAGCCTCAAGAGGAGTCACACAGTTAAGAAAACGTTTTCCTCGACTTTTGTCGGCTCGGAAATCTGGCGTCTGGCCAAACACTGGATGTGGTTCATCCGTTTATGTCGCTGGCACACCTTCATGCTGGCTCCTGTTCTTCTGATGTCTGGCGGGGCTATGCCTGCCAGGAGGTAGGGGCCGTCAGTATTTGTTGGCTTGAGACAACCTGTGGTAACTCTGCAGGAAGCATTGAGGGCTGGGTCCAGCTTCTTAGCATGGGATCTTATGGGTGGATCTTTCCCATACTGGGCATGCATTCTCAGCAGTAGAATAGACTGTGATGGTAAACAAGCAGTGACTGTGCAGTTTGTAGAGGAATGGAGAGTTCATTCCACCACTGGGGAGCCGGGGTGGAGAAGCTCCGCAGTCGGGACGAGCGGGAGCTGTTGAGACGGAGGGCAGGAAGTGCTAGTGGCCCTGCTGTAGCAGAGCGGAGTGGTCGAGCTGGAGCGTAGTGCTGGATTAGGTCCTGCAGGGAGGAAGGGCCTGTCCTGTTGGCTGCAGCGTAGACCAGGGTCAGAACTTTGAACCTGATTCTGGCCGCGACCGGCAGCCAGTAGAGGGACCTCAGCAGACGGGTGAGCTCTCTTCCTCCCCCCTTCTCTCTCCTTCCTCCCTATCTCTCCCTCTCTCTCTGTCTATCTATCTCCTTCCTCTTTCTCTCCTCTTTCCACATCTAATCATTTATTCTTCTCATTGTTTAGTAAAACCCAAGGAAAGTGCTTGTTTGACATAGACTTGTGAGGGCCACGCACTTAACAATGTGCACATTTTATAACTAAAACATACTTTCTCTTTCACACTTTCTTTTTCTGCTCATTTGTTGATCATGATTGTCTTTACCTGCTATGATCTTTGTTTACCTGTTATGGTCTTTATTCTTCTCTGCAGAGATGAGTACCTCTTGATGTCGGCCAGGAACTTGAACAGGTCTTCATCGCTGAGACGATCTCCCTCCTGCAAAGAGAAGGTTGCAGTCATTGTTTCGCAGCGGCACGTTTCGCTCGCCTCTAATGTATTCGCACACATCACTCGCAAACACTATCTTTCATCGCCGCTTCGTCCAGCGCTGCCATGGATATGCAAAGTGGAGCTGGAACAATAATCCAACCGTGGGAGTGACAATCCTCATTCTGACTGTCTTCACTGTAGGCTCATGCAAACCCTATTACATGGGTCTTAGGAGGGTTTACTGTCAGATTCATATCTTTTCTGAGTCATCCGGTGTTCCACCTGGTTCATGTTTCTCATTTTAAGGTCATGTTTGGGAGCTGACTTCTTAACTGGTCTGAAATACTATATGCTGGTGATCTGTTCTAACAGGAGAAACTACAGAACAGGAAATGCCACATTCATAATGAAAGACAATGGCCTGGATTCAGAACACCTGTGTCCTCAACTTTGACTTACAAATATGTGCCTGTGTCTGGTTTTGTTTGTTTTTTTCCCCATAAACACATGTTGATGAGTTCAGCATTCAAACACAATGAAACCGCCAAACTGTCACTGTGTTTGTCATGGGGGAAAAAAGTTGCTCTTATTTGTAAGTAAAATACGAGGTAACTGAATCGAGGCTCCAGGGACTGCCCATTCTGGGAGGGTGGAAGCCTCATTGCCTGGTGACAGACCTGCTTGCAGAAGGTGCTGATTGTGATGGTCGCAGGTTTGAACGCTGACAGGTTGTACTGGTCCTCCAATGAGCTGAAGCGCTCCGAGTTCCTCCTGGGCAGGTAGCCCCGCCTCTCCATGCTGCCCCGCCCTGCCAGGTGCACACAGGTGAGAGAGAATGGGGAGGGGAGTGGGGTGAGGAACCATAGCAACCGTGTGCTGGTTGTCTGAAAAATCGATGCCGTTTCACTCAGTTTAACCCACTGAACCGTATCGGCCAATCAGCACTCTGCAGTAACTTGAAGGGTTTCTTCTCCTGACTTATTTTTCCATAGAGTTCAATAGGAAAATTTGTCAGGAGAAACAACCCTTAAAGTGATCCATCCATATTTACTGCATATCTGGCAGCAGAGTGATGGTTTGAGGCTCGTTTGATACCTCAGACCCTTGATGACTTCGAGCCATTTTACCAACCATGTATTCCATATGGTTCCAGCATAATTTACAGCTAAATCAAGTCCCACCCCCCAATTCCCATAGAGATCCATTCAAATGCAGAGACGTTATAGTATCGCCTGTACCAGAAAAGAGTACCAGAAAATAAGATATCAAGAGTCTTTGTTGTTGGGTCACAAACATCAGGAAGTCATGGCATGGAAAGGATATGTGACCAAATATTAAAAATGATTACTTTATTCTACATTATGTTAAACTGTCCAATATTTTTGAAGCCCAAAAATGGGGAGGGACTGTGTACAAAAGGTTCTATAATTTCTAAACGGTTCATCCAATATGGATCAACATACACTCAAATTAAAAGCTGACAGTCTGCACTTCAACCTCATTGTCATAGTTTCCTTTCAAACTCAAAGTGCTAGAGTAATAACAATGAGATAATCAATGTCATTCACTTCACCTGTCAGTGGTTTTAGTGTTGTGGCTGATCGGTGTATGTATTATTACATTAATGATTATGACTTTGTCTCTCTTACCATTGATGCTGTCTGTTTCGGAGGTGTCTCGGTCCAGAGTAGCGGTGCTGATGACGTTCATGATGTTGACCGTGGCCCAGGCCAGGGGCATGCGGTACCGACCCAGTCTCTGGCAGAACGACTCGGTCTGAGTGCGCAACTTGTCCAGCTTATCTCTGTTCTGGAAGAGGGAGGGAGGGAGGGAGGGAGGGAGTGAGAGAATGAAAGAAGGGGACAGATAGTCATTTAAATGACTTTAACTGATATAAAAAGAATGTCTGTGGGACATCCAGGGAACCAAACAAATTTACAGGCTGGGAACATTGACCCTCATATTCAGGGGATGTTCCGGTAACCAAAAATGGTCAGCTGGGTTCCTACTTCAGGGCTGTGGGTTTGAGTGTATCAAACTGTGTACATGGGTTTGAGGAAGATTATACTGCAAGGACTTATGTTTAAATGTGGATTTGCCTGTAGATCTTTGAGACTATTAATGACAAGCACTATAAAGCACTGTATTATTTATTATTAAAAGGCCATAAATTGATAATTTTAGCATTGTAGTTTTTATTTCAATCTGCAACCGCATCGTGGGTCTTTAACAATGCCGTGGAAAGCTCTCACTGCAACGTGCACACGCAACACAAATGAATCCAACTCAGAAGTTTCTACTTAAAAAAACACAAAGAAAACACAAAGAATGCAATGAATCACGCTGCTTGGCAGTCTTCAACTTTTTTTCTGGAAAAGGTCACGAGAGGAGAAAGATTTCGTAAGCACTGTTCCAGAGTTGGGATTAGTTGCTGGAACAAGGTCTCCCAAAAATTCTGAAACTACCGTGCCCATCAGAGGTTTCTTTCTGTCCACATATTCCAGGAGTGTCCAATCTTATCCAAAAAGGACCTGGGGTGGGTGCAGGTTTTTGTATTAGCCCAGCAATTTGACACCTATGATTCAACTAACTGGCCTTCAATCAAGACCTTAATAAGTAGAATCAAGTGTTTTAGTCCTGAGCTAAAACAAAAACCTGCACCCACACCGGCCCTTTTAGGATATGACACTGAAACAGAGCTCAGATTAGAGGGCTGGAGTCATTAAACCTGCTGTCCACACATTCATATACAGTATAACCTGTGAGGTGAAAATTGGCTATAATAACAATTTCTGCTGTTTAGAAATGAAATCTGTCAATATCTTTTCTCCTAATTTTATAAAGTTAAATTTCTAATTTATACATATTCAGTCTCGACTGAAACTGTGATGCGTCTCGTTTCCCGTAAACTGCCCCACTGGAAACATTCTATTACTCGGCTGTAAAATTAACAGTGATGTGGTGCTACGGTTGTGCAAATGTTCTCCCAACGTTACCTTAGCGGTGTCGCTCTCTTTCATCATCATGTAGGGTTCAGCACAGTCGCCAATTTCCCCCTGCTGAAGTACCTTTTCAATCTGAACCACATAGAACAGACACCAGGGCCAGTGTTACTGAACACACATGTACAGATATTACAAAACTGAGCACCAGGGCTAGTGTTCCTGAACACTGTTACTTTACTGAACACACACATGTACAGATATTACAAAACTGAGCACCAGGGCTAGTGTTCCTGAACACAGTGACTTTACTGAACACACATATATACAGAGATTACAACATTGAGCACCCTGGCTACTGTTATTGAATGCAGTTACTTTACTGCAAATTTTAAGTGCAAAATTTGGAATGCATTTCAAATAGAGACAGAGAGAGAGAGAGAGAGAGAGAGAGAGAAAAAAGCGCTGACCTTGATGACCAGGTATATATCGGGGGAGGGGTAGGTTATGGAGAAAACAGCCGCTCTGGACAGGGTGGAGGAGTCTACTTGGGGGGTGTGTGACCGCAGGTACCCCTTCATCTGGTCTGAGTTCAGGTCGCAGTAGAAGTCCTCAGAGATCTGAGGAGTGGACGCATTTAATTGCAAACTGAATATTCAAAACTGCATTAAAAGTGATTACGTGAATTTCCAGGGTTCATGCATTATATTACATCCATTTTGCAAGAGAAATTAATTAAACTAAGTGCATTCATGCATTCAATAGGATTACAAGCGCTGCAGTGGCAGATACCATGATAGTTACAGTAACAAGGCTAATGTAAAATAACAGATTGGGCTATATACTGTTAGCATAATCATCTATCCTGACAAACATTTCCAGCAATGCTAGTGCTAGGGCTATCATTACTGCCACCAGAGAGCAGGGCTAATTCACTCAACAAATATGGAGACAGGGGTTCAAGTGTTGACCCATGTACCTCAAATTATGTTTAAACGGCAACAAAAACAGTGGGTAACAACCCTCACTTGAGCTGAGGTCCTGTTTTGGGGGGGTACCCCTGTACCCCTAAGCTTGCTCAAAACAACACAAGTATGGGGTTATGCCTTTTAAATGGACTGTTGTCCCTGTACCCCAAAGGTATTCACACCTGCATCATTTTGGATAGGTTCCAGTCCTTTGAGAGGTTAGAAATTCCTCTTTGAGAACCTCTGAGAGGTTTGAGGTTGCCTTTGCTGGAGTGGACCGCACCCCTGTGGTTCTGTAGCCTTGCTGTGGACCCTGACCGCACAGCAGGACCAGGTGGGCCAGCTCCGATTCTGGTTTTAAATCCCGGAACGGGAATGACTGGGCTCAACACATATCATTTGGACACAGAAAGGGAAGCCAGGTCTTTAATGTCTAGAAAAATGTGTGACAAATGCTGTGTGTGTGTGTGTGTGTGTGTGTGTGTGTGTGTGTGTGTGTGTGTGTGTGTGTGTGTGTGTGTAATTATATATGTGTGTGTTTCATTGAATGAGACACTATGGGATGAAGGGATGGAAAGAGTATAGAAAATAGAAATTCTGAATGTGTGAATGTGAGTCCCAATGTTGACATTATGCCGCAGTGTCATTATCACCACGGAAACGCTGGAAGAGAATGTGCATAATGGACTTAGTTTATTTGGTCCAGGGCTTCTCATATTGCACTAATGGGTAAGGAGCTGTTTATTTAAAGGAGTCTGAGTGGGAGACAGGCATACCCCTGTCAAATGCTCAACACTTTACAAGCGGAAACTTGAGAGATGTCAGATGTCTCTGTGCACTTCCGTGCCCCCAGTTTATGCCCTTTAAATCCATGTAGATACTCAGTTCCTCAAGTTCAGTTCAGAAAAAGCCCCAATATTTAGTGCTGCTTTGTTTAATCCGTTAATTTACTGACAGCCAGAGCTCGCTGCACATAACTAAAGCCTTCATCGGGGAACTGCAATGGCTGTTATCAGAGAACATGCTGGAATTACCCCCCCAACAACTAGCATGGGGATCTCAAACTCCAGTCATGTCTGCGGGTTTTTGTGCTTTCCATTCAGTCAGCAGCCGGTATAGACCTTGGCATCGGGGCGTGTCCACTTCACGCCTATATGCCAACCGGCAGTTTGCCCCTCCTCACCATTCTCTGGCAGTTCGGGAACAAGCCTGCCTACCCCCTGAAACGGCTCTCATCGGGCGGAGCCAACCAAACCCTTTCCCAGGGTTTATTTACCTCACAGAACAGCTGCGGGGGTAGTTAATTCGACTTCAGGCAATAATCCAATGAAAATAGTGTTGAAGTGTTGGTGCAAGGGGCAAAGAAAAGGTTTTCAAAAATATCAGAGCAGGAACATGCTGGTATGTATAAAGCATGCAAAAACAGGATTATAATAGTTTGCTATTGGTAAAGCAGCGGGGTGGAACTGGGACGGATCCTAATGGCCTACAAGCGTGAGAGAGAGGCTCCAAATCCCTGCCATCGCAGATCAGGAGATAAATATGTAGATTGTTGTTGTTGCTTTTTATTAAATCCCTCACAGCTGCATGGGTAAATGCGCAGTTCCTCACACACGGCGAGGTCAACCTGCGGCTGATTAAACCTGTGAACACAGAGCCCGAGTCGCTTAAGCCACACGCAAATCCGGGGCTTGTGTGATTTAATGTGTGATTCTCTCAGCGAGTAGAGAGGCACTCTCCTCTCTCCGCGGCGGAGACGTGACCGCGCAAGCCCCAGGCACACCGGCGCTCCATTCCCCTGATCCGATAAATTCAACCGTCGCCGCAGTGTTTTACCTCACACAATGCCCAGCTCATACCCGTCACTGACACGATTATTCACTCTCCCGGGACACAGGAGCTGCCATTCAATGAATGACAGCAGCTTATTTTCATTTTTTACACGCCGCTTTCAATACATTACACGCCGTTACAATCGCTCAGCAGACGCTTTCATCTGGAGGGCAAATTCAATTATGCGCCTTATTTAGGGGGTGAAAGTGACATATTTGAAGTAGACTACAGCTGTAGACTATCAGGCCTTCAGGTTAAAAATCAGGCCGAAAATGTACGTGGAACAAAAGACTTCAGCCACTGAATTCATAAAATGTCCGCATGCAGGACCCCAGCCCTGGTCCTCACGAGCTGCAGGACGTGCTGGATTTTGCTGCTACTCGGCAATTAAAGCAGTCGATTACACCGCTAGTTCTCCTCACCTGGTTTCTTGTTTGCTGAATTTAAGGTGAAAATAAAAAAACTGCACCTTCGGGACCATAGTTGAGAACCCATCGGCTAAAGAGCTTTAGCCACATTCTCCGGAGATACTCAGTTTTACATTCAAGATTGACACCTCCAAAGTCTCACATTTCCGCCGCAGTGGGTCTACAGTTTCTGTGAGTTTACTGGTCAAGGATCTGAACCAGTGACCTGCTGGTCCTAGGCTATTCACCCAACCCACAATGAACTTCTCCTTAAAGCACTGGTACCCACCTTCTTCTTCTCTTTCAAGTCGTACAGGGCCATGGTCGCAAAGAGAGGCTCTATGTCAATCTCAAACCTATAACAGAGAAGAGGGAGAGAGAGAGAGAGGTTTGTTACCTGGACAGTACTCAGCAGTTGGTAAACGCAATGGCCTAAATAATATATTAAATTGATAGAAGGAAGGAGTACTGGTATACTGAAGTTAAAATTCAGTGTTCTGAGAAATAAAAATGCATTTTATCGCTTGGTGGTAAAGTTTGGCTGCCAGGTGGGTCATGAACACCATCTAATTGCTGTATTTTAGTCACTTTTACTTTCAGTATCAGTCTGTCATTCTCAAGTGTTTATAATACAATTTTAGCACAGTGTATGCACGTCTTCATTTAAAGCTGTGCTCTGAATATTATCAGGATTGACCGAGCTGTTAATTGAATGCAGATCCAGACCGGTAATAACCAAACAAGTATCGGCCGCTAGCTCTGCACTACAGATGTGGTTTGCGAGAAATACGTTTGTTCTACTGGAAGCACGGAAGTAAAAGGGTAATTTATTTTGTTACGTCAGCCCATTTGACAAAGTAGTAACACAGACAGCTGTTCATCTCAATAACAGGCTGAAGAAGAAAAATGAGGAGGAGGAAGACAGCGGTTCTGAATACAACGCTGCGTGTTACGGAGCGAGCTGTGTCCTTACTTTATGGTTTGGCACCTGACGTGGATCCTGTGTCCGATGTGCTCCTTAGGACAGTCAGGAATAGGGCGAATTTCCACAGCGTCATCCTGCCACCAAAACACAAAGTACAGGTGCACATATGAGCCAAAACTGGGCTAAAGGTCGGATGAGTGTAGAATGGGGGTGGGTCGTGGGTGTAGGACTTGAGGTGGCAGGTGCATGTTGGGAGATGGAGTAGAGATTTAGGGGATTGGGAGTTGAAATGGGGGTGTTGGGAAGGCGTGGGGGTGTTGGGGTGTTGGAGAGTTGGGAGGGAGCAGGGGTTAGATGTAGCAGAGTTTTAGTGTGTGGGGGGTTAGTTGGCCTTGAGGTGTAGAGTCGTGGGACAGGGAGCCCCTCACCTCGTCCACAGGGGGGTACAGGGCAAAGATTTCAGGGTGACGGCCAGACTGGCGGGTCTCCTGGTTGAAGCGGTCAAGGTCGTCAGGGTTACTGAAGCGCAGCAGGCTCTCCACGCGAGCATCGGGCTGCAGGCCGCGCAGGTCGAAGTCCGTTGATGTCAGCGAGCGGGCGGAGTCATCGCACAACACCGCCAGGGAGGGCGACTTCACCTGGGGGTGGGGGGGCAGGAGAGGAGGGGGCGGAACAAATCTTAACACCTCCCACAGAGTCACCTGTGTCTCAAAAAGCATCTTTTCTCCAGAGGGGCTCTTTAATTAGCTGGCCTAATGCTAAGTGCTCTTAGCAGGTCATGGAGGAGAGCAGTGCTGGACTCTCTACTCAGTATGTAAATGAAGAGCCAAGATGGGCTGAATAGTGTTCTCATCATCAAATTTGTTCACGTGTTTTATAAGTATTAGCAATTACATAGGTGTGGACAAAATAAAATAAAATTGGCTTCTGTCTTTGTTTTCCTGTCCTTTTGAGGATTTGTTTTTGATGAGAAAACTGGCAGTTAAAACATCAGTTTGAGGTCAAGCACGAAATGTAGATGTACTACTGTCTGAAAGTAGCACTGAATTCCTGTATACCGGTGTGTGTATGAGCTGGTGTGTGTGTGTGTGTGTGTGTGTGTGTGTGTGTGTGTGTGTGTGTGTGTGTGTGTGTGTGTGATCCGGTGTGTGTATGAGCTGGTGTGTGTGTGTGTGTGTGTGTGTGTGAGAGCCGGTTTGTGTATGAGCTGGGGTGTGTGTGAGCCGGTGTGTGTATGAGCTGGTGTGTGTGTGTGTGTGTGTGTGTGAGCCGGTGTGTGTATGAGCTGGTGTGTGTGTGTGTGTGTGTGTGTGTGTGAGCCGGTGTGTGTATGAGCTGGTGTGTGTGTGTGTGTGTGTGTGTGTGAGCTGGTGTGTGTATGAGCTGGTGTGTGTGTGTGTGTGTGTGTGTGTGTGTGTGTGTGAGCCGGTGTGTGTATGAGCTGGTGTGTGTGTGTGTGTGTGTGTGTGTATGAGCTGGTGTGTGTGTGTGTGTGTGTGTGTGTGAGCTGGTGTGTGTATGAGCTGGTGTGTGTGTGTGTGTGTGTGTGTGTGTGAGCCGGTGTGTGTATGAGCTGGTGTGTGTGTGTGTGTGTATGAGCTGGTGTGGTGTGTGTGTGTGTGTGTGTGTGTGTGAGCTGGTGTGTGTATGAGCTGGTGTGTGTGTGTGTGTGTGTGTGTGTGTGTGTGAGCCGGTGTGTGTATGAGCTGGTGTGTGTGTGTGTGTGTGTGTGTATGAGCTGGTGTGTGTCTGTGTTGTGGGGAAAAGAGACCCTCTTGTACTAGTGTTTGAGTCCACAACAACAACAACAACAACAACAACAAAAAACACAAAAGAGTAACAAGTGGAACGCCCCCCCCCCCCCCCCCACCCCACCCCCGGTGGCACAATGGGGGTGACCTTGCAGGCTATTAGGCTCTAGGCTATCCCCAAAAGAGTGCTAATCCCCTCCCCCCAACACCCCCCTCCCCACCTTGGAGGGTCCCATTAGGACTAACAATGGGGCCTCTATCTCTCTCTCTCTCGCTCTCTCTCTTTGGCGTAGTTCTGATGAGCTTATGAAATATACATGGCTGGGGCTTGGGGGGGTGGGGGGGGTGGGGGAGAGTAGGGGGCGGTTTGGCACAGCCAGGCCCGAGAGGAGGTGGGGGGAGGGGGTTAATGAATATTCAGGCCTCATTGTGCTCTCTGCCTGAAGTAAACAAGGGCATGAACCACCATGGTGGGGGGGGGGGGGCACCATGCATGAGAAAATGGATCCATGCCTACTTTTCCTCCCTGTTCCTTTGCTTCACGATGGGGGGGGGGGGGGCACTTCAATGCCCCCAACTCTTCTCTTCCCTCTCCTCCCACTCTAAATCCATGAAAGGCGATCTTTCACATTAGACATTATATCAGTTAGAACTCAATAGGCCACTTGTAACTGATATGCTTACCACAGGTCCATGAAGCTCAAGTCATTACATTCTTTCAATAATACAAAATGATTTGGACTTTTGTGGTCTCTTATTTAAGCACTTATTTAAATAGCCATGTCCTAATGTCAGTCTCTCATGCTAGGACAACAAGAGTAACCGACGTTGTTTGCAAATAAGTTTGAAAATAAACCTAAATAAACATTAATAAATAAAGGAATATTTATGCAATATAAAATGCTTTCCTGAATTAATTTTCTATGACATCACTGCTTCATTTTGGTATATATTTTGCACATGCCCTTGTCTTTTTGGAAGATACTGATTGGGTTTTAGATACTGATGGGTGTGTCTATGACAGTGGGGGGTGGGCTTTGGAGATGGGGGTGTGGTTATGGTGGGAGTGGGGTTTGGAGGTGGGGGTGGGGTTATGGTGGTGGTGCGGGTAGGGTTTGGAGGTGGGGGTGGAGTTTCTGTGCTTACCGGCGTTTCCTGCTTTTCTGGTTGGACGTCGGACTCGAAGGTCTGCTTCTGCAGCAGTTTGTGAAGCCCTGCCCTATCGGAGTAAGCACCCCACCCGTCTCCCTGGCACCTGAGTGGTGGGAAAACGGAGCATCACAGACAGTCACCAGTAACCATAGCGATGGGAGAGTGAGGTTTTGTAAAAAAAATTAAAAACCCCATGATGGGTAGAGTGACATGGAGCTGTCAATCACAGACAGGTCTGAACCAATCAAAACAACTTGCTCTCCCAGCAAAACCCAAGGATTGGTCCACATCTGTGAGCAGGTGATAGCTCCTCCCATTTGGCTTTTCATGAAGCCTCCTCCTCCCATCATTAGATAACAACACACCTCTGAACACCAACACATTTCTGTTAATTATCTCTCTCTCTTTATTTTAAACCGCAGTCACAAGCACGTTAACAGACGCCTCCCTGCGTTGAAGGCCGACGCTCTGAAATATGAAAAGCACCCCAGTTATTTCTGGCAGAAATGCAGACGGTGTTCTGTCACCACTAATCTGGCCTCTGATCTGCGCCACAGATTCTTTACATTCACCAGATACTCCTTCATTCCTTCCTTCATCTCTGGTACTTAACTACAGGTGCTGTATTGCATTATACATAACAGCCAGTATATATGACATTGCAGAACTTCCACGGGCCCAGAGCTGCACTTGGTCACACCCTTTAATGAAAACAAATGTAGAATGTGTGTAGAATGTGTGTTTTTTGCAAAAAAAAGTGTCAAATTGTAATGTTTCAGGCCCAGCAGATTGGACAACAGACCTGTAATGTTGAGCTGAGTATCTGGTCTGTGTGCAGAGTCTGTGGCTCTGGGAAACTCAGCTGTGGGATGAGTGTGGAAAGCGGACTCAGCTGTGAGATGAGTGTGGGAAGTGGACTCAGCTGTGGGATGAGTGTGGAAAGCGGACTCAGCTGTGAGATGAGTGTGGGAAGTGGACTCAGCTGTGGGATGAGTGTGGGAAGCGGACTCAGCTGTGGGATGAGTGTGGAAAGCGGACTCAGCTGTGGGATGAGTGTGGAAAGCGGACTCAGCTGTGGGATGAGTGTGGAAAGCGGACTCAGCTGTGGGATGAGTGTGGAAAGCGGACTCAGCTGTGGGATGAGTGTGGAAAGCGGACTCAGCTGTGGGATGAGTGAGGGAAACTGACTCAGCTGTGGGATGAGTGAGGGAAACGGACTCAGCCGTGGGATGAGTGGGGAAAATGAACTCAGCCATGGGATGAGTGTGGGAAGCGGACTCAGCCGTGGGATGAGTGCGATTAGTCCTGCCGTACCTCCTGCTGACAACCAGCCAAGGTTGAGTGTAGCTCTGCACACAGTCTCTGACATGAGGGTCCAGCTCCACCCTGCAGATATACAGAGATAGAGATAGAGAGAGAGAAAAAGAGACAGAGAAAGGGAGAGAGAGCATGCACAGGTGAGTCTCATTTACACACACACACACACACACACACACTCTAGACTGGAATGAGACTAACTTATTAACACATTCTAAATTCCACTCCCAGGGTTATCTATCTCATGGCATTGGGGTAACACCCCCCCCCCCCCCCCCCCAAGGGTGAAATCAGTGGCAGTTTAGCATGTCAGCACCTCAAATTCCCACCCATAGCTGATAAAAAATAAACCAAGGTCCAAAGCCGTATCTTTGGAATGCCTCAGTTCTACAACTGGAATACCATCCTGATTACAGGCACATTTCCTCAATGCCAACCACTGAGCTCACTGATTGTCCAAAAATGGCAGAGAAAGTAGAATAGTAAAGTAAAAGTAATAAGGGATAAAAAGCTGTTACAAAAGAGATTAACTGTAAAAAAAAATTATTGAATAGTCTTAATTCTAGTGCTGTTTTTTAGTACGACATAATAAATGTAACCCAGCAAACGAAAATGGGAATTTTTGGATACCACACCCATGATTCACTTCCCAAACATCACCCTGGTGGATAAACATCTCCAGTTTAATCTCTGTGATGGAGAAGGGCGGGGGCTGTCCCCAACATGCCCTCCTGAGACAGGCACAGGAAATTGGATCATCAGCCCCAAACAGACTCTTCTAGAAGACACCGTTACAGACAGCGGCTCAGATAAACCGCTATTACGGGTGTGCGTGTGTGTATGTGCATGTTTTCTAACTAATATTACTGTGATACACTGTTTCCATCATCCACCTGAAAACTAGTTTCCCTATCACATTCCATACCTCCCTCTCAGGAGGCTCAGATCAAACATCACGTATACATCGCATCACTTCGGTGGTGCCTCTCTTTACCCTCCTCTTTCTATAGATCTGTCAAAGGCCTTTGATATATAGATCACTCCTTGCTTGTAAACAAATTGTACTTTGACCCTGCCCAGCTGTTTGTGGTTTCAGAATTACCCCAGCAATAAGCATTAATGCGTTAAAGTTGGTGAAGTCCAAGTCCAGTCTGAGTAATTGCACATCACTAAAGGTGTTGCACAAGGTTCAGTCCTAGGGCCAATTCTGTTTACAATTTAATATACTGTAAATGATCTTGTCTCTTCATTCAATACCTACTGTATAATTATCATTTTATGCTGATGACACTGTTCTGTACTGCTGTGCCAGCTTGATACAGTTAGTTATTGATAATGATCTACTCTCTGAATGGCACTCCTATAGAGAGAGTCAATCATTATACATATCTGAGTATTTGGATGGATGGAAAACTTTACTTTTAGAATTCATGTTGATTTTTTGAAAAATCGTGGCAAAAACTTTCTTCTTAATTAAATCTTCTTTCCTTTATCTTACAGAAAAAGAATAGTTGAATCAATCTTCATATCTGTTTTGCATTATGGAGATGCTATTTATGGACATGCGAGTGCCACAACCCTTAAACCATTAGATGCTGTTTATCAGTCTGCACTTAGGTTTATCACAGGTGATAACTATGGTACACATCACTGTTTGCTTTATGAAAAGGTGGGTTGGTCCTCTCTGTCTGTAAGGCAAGAGCACCACTGGTATTTATTCATTTACAAAGCTCTCCATAAAAAATTGGCATTTTACATCTCCTTACTGCTAGAATGAATATTAGTGCTCATAATACAAGATCTCAAGATTGGCTCAAACTTCAGATTCCGCAAACTAAAACAGAATTTTGTGCTCCTCACACCTGGAATGAGTTGCAGTGTATTTTAAAAATTGATTAATTGTTGCCACTAAAAGAATTCCAGACATTTTACATCTTGTAAAATTTGATTGTAGTTGCTTTTAAATTATTTATTGCTCAGCAAACTTTCATTATCATTGTATTACCTTACTGTTGTTTTTTTCTTCCTCTCGTTTCTTTTTTTAAATTTTATTTATTTTCATCTCTTGCCCTTGTTACTTGGCGCCATTGAAAATGAGGGTCTTTCCCTCAATGTGTCACTGAGATATAAAAAGGTTCAAGAAAGAAGAAAGATAGAGGGGTGAGTGGTACCCCTGCAGGGGCATAGGGTCCGGGGGGGGGGGGGGGGGGGGGGGTGTTGTACCCTATCTCAGGTTCGGAGTGGTGCACCGTCCGGCATTCCTTCTCCATCAGCTCCACCTCAAGCTGGTCCTCAGGGAAATCGCCAAGCTCCTGCATGAGGGCGGAGTCTCCGCTCTGCAGCTGCGTCATCAGGAAGTCCTCCAGGTCCAGAGGCTCCACCGCGTCGTAGAACTGGGGCTGTGGAGAGAGGGGATACAGGGGGACACAGCCGTTACACACACCGTCATTAACACACACAATGCCTTTAATGCACACTGCCATTAACACACACAACGCCATTGGTACACACAACCCTGACACACACACAGAATGCTTATAAAACATGCAACAACGTGAAAAAAAAACACCATTATACAAACACCATTATATGCACACTGATGTTATACTGTTATACCTGCAGTGTCATTAAAACACACAGGCACACTGCTATTAGTGCCTACTGTTTCACACAGCTTTTAAAACAATGACATGCATAGAGGTTGCTGTGTTTGGTTAGTTCAGGGTTAAACATGGAGAAATATTTCCCCCAAATGTGGGGGTTGAAAGAATGAAGAAGGATGTGTATTTAATAGGGCTGTAATCTCCCGGTCGATTGGTCGACTAATTGGTCGATGCGTTCTGGCTCGACCAAAATTCTGATTGGTCGGATAATCACTGTGTTAATTTAATTTCATAACCCTATTTGCATAAATGACTGAAATCAACTTATCAGCTTTTTTGGCGGTTGCGAACAGACGGTGGTGCATTACCGCCACCTTCTGTACCCCGCGTCTAATACAGACCAGGGTTTATTGCTAAATGCGGAGCCTCACCGACCACTTTAAGAGACCGGCGGCTAATTGAGCCTCGACTTTACTTTGAAGTTTTACGCATAGGCGGAAATCCCGGGGGGACGGGGGGGGACACGACCCCCCCATCCTGGGAAAAATATGACTTGTCCCCCTCCAATATATCACTGTAAACATAACTATGTAATTTCAATAATATTAATAATAAGAAATTAAAGGACTTGTGCTGATTATAGACACGTAATAGCGCGTTTTTAAGTTTCAAAAGATTGCGACCCCCCTTCCCTTGGCCTCACAATGGCTTGATCCACTGCACCCCCCCCCAGCCCTCAGCAGTGGAACATGATACAGTGCGTGTGTGAGAAGGAATCTGACAGTGACAGAGTCTGTCGTTGGTGGCTGACCTCGAGTAAGTAGTTGGTTCAAACAAAGGATATGTTAGACATTTCTTTACTTCAAACACATTTATAATCGTCACCAGTCTTCATTTTCGCTTTATTGAATTACAGGTCACTCTTTTTGTTAGCTAGCGGTTAGCTGACGTTTGCTAGCTAGCTACAGTAACATCAACCAGTGTTTGCAGCTGTTTGAATTAGAGTCAATGGGAGAAGCTAGAAAAGAAATGTAATGTTCTTAGCTGGCAAGGTGACAGAGCGTTCGTGTCTACCGTCTGAAAGGCACTCAATGCACGTAGCTAACGTGGAAGTTAATCCAGTCAATCGCACCATAGCGATTTAGTTTTATGTTGGCAGGGTTCATACACACACAATAGCTGAATTTGCAGAGCTAGCGAGCAAAACGATGGAGCAAACTAAAGCAAACATTAGCTAGCCACCTACAGCACTACTTTTGGTGTCCCCCTCAGGAATTGTTCTTGATAAAATATCATGTAATTGTCCCCCCCAAAGTTGATATCAGATTTTCGCCCCTGGTTTACGTAGGCTATTTCATTTGTTTGACAGTCAGCAAAAAATGTCAAAGTCCTCTTCAGTGTGGCGGCATTTTGTCAAGACAGAGGATGTTGATTTTGTTTGTTAAATAAATATAATTTTTTTCTGAAAATGGACTTGCCTTTTTGTGTTTAAGAGGAAAGGAGGTTTAGGAGGTTTGAAGTTATAGGCAGTAGGGGTGGGACTTTAACCGTTTAGAAACGCCGTTCTTCTTCTTCACCACCCCCCCCCCCCCCCCCCCCCCCCCTCCTCGATTTTAGGATTTTAGTCGACCTAGATTTTCTTTGGTTGATTACAGAAGAAGAAGAAGAAGAAACGCCGTTCATCACGGCGAAAGTTAGATGACAGAAATTAATCTCATCTGATGATAGCATCTCTGATTACTGTTATCTGAACGAGGACAGTGTTAAAGAGACTGAGATAACCCGAGAGTAGACGACAAGTGCGGCTGCAAACTGTATTGGCGGCGGAGGAGACGGTGATACGAGACTAAATTAAAGAAGTGACTGATAATGCTTAGTTTATCTACACATTTTTTTTCGGTTTGCAAATGCTGCTAAAAATCACTAGAGCAGGTTAAGAAAGCAGCTGTGTGTGTAATGAAGTCTAGGTGTGTGTGTGTGTGTGTGTGTGTGTGTTATGGGTATTAGCTATTATGGTTTTGTATTTTTTATTACTTTTTCGTTTGATTTCGTTTTATTTTCAATTCAGTTTAGTTTCAGTTAGTTTTCAGAGTGTGGTGCCTGTTTCAGTTTAGTCTTCAGTTTAGTCCTATTCCCCCTAGAGCACCCGCTGGTGGAGGCAGCAGCGACGCGCCGCCGCCACCCCCCCCCCCCCTCCTCGATTTTAGGATTTTAGTCGACCTAGATTTTCTTTGGTTGATTACAGCCCTAGTATTTAATTATTTCTTTTGTCTTTTGTACATGTTGTCCACTCCTTTAGACATCTGTTGGGTGTGTGCTAGTTCCATTTCAGTGCCTGAACAATTCAGATCTTTCTAAAAAAACAAATCTTCTTGTATGTGAGCTGTAATTGACAAAAACCGCATTCCGACACAGAGCAAAACATAATGACGTTTCAGACCACACCAAGGGTAAATTTTCTAGGATCTGAAATGGTAAAGTTGGAATGTTTGTTTCACTGAAAATCCCACTCTTACTCGTAAGCAATTAGCCAGGAAGGCTTTAGAAAACACAATGCTGATGTCACCAAACAGTCTAGATTTCTGGAGTGCACGATATGTACAGCTATTTCCATGGCTAATACGGATGGTCATTGTGACAGAATGATGCTGTTCCACAGTTTTTACACTTCACCACAGCTTTGACCATCAGTACACTTCCTTTTTGGAGTTTTTACTCGCTGGAACATTGTGACACTGACACAGTGATCTTGTCAGTGGGTTTGTGGTGTTGGCTCTCTAGCCTGGACATTCTACATTTAATTACACAGATTTGAACCAGCAGAGAAAATCCTGTTTGGCCCTGACAGGGACAGGAATAATCTGAGTGGTGATTGTTTGATACTTTGCAGTACATACTCCAGTTGAATATGAAGGCCATCAGAACACTCTGCACCCCCCAGGACTACGGACCCCAGAACACCCTGCGGCCCTCCAGGACCAGGACTGGGGACCCCAGAACACCTTTAACAGTCCGGAGAGAACTGCAGAGGGGCAATGCTGAAAATATAACTGCAAGAGTGTGGCCTGTCTGGCGATTCTATGTGTCTCAAGGACACTGAATGAAAACTTTATGGATAAAGAAAAAATGTTAAACAAAACATCTAATCACAACCGATCCCTTTGGGAAGAGAAACCTTTGTATGAATTGCATGTAAGAGCCTTGAGTCACAGCTTAACATTAGAGAGAAGGGCGGGGCTGGACATGTTCCCTCACGATTGTGCAGACGCAGAGGAGGGAACCCAGCCAGCGTGTCAGCGCCCTGCAGCCTGCTCTGCAACAAGGACCGTGCGGAACAAGACGCGCAACGTACGTCAAACAACACGCAAAACCAGACATGCAGCATGTCAGACGACACACTGTACATGTCAAATGACATGCAACACGCCAAACACTGTGTGACACGGCACATGCATCATGCATCGCATGCTTTTTTATCTCGGCTCATAATAAATGTATCTCACACCACAGCAGGACTTTAACACAGGCCAAATAAAATACAGTATATAAAGCAAACCTTGCGCAAAACCTTTAACACATTACGGTACATATTGTTATCACAATGCATATCACAGGTCATAAAATATCACAATACCAGACTTGGACCATATTGCTCACTTAAAATATCGTTGGACAATCATATCTGGACATCTTAAGCTTTCCATTTCCACTGGTGTATGCTCTGTATGTACAGAGGGTGTGATTTGGGCAGGCTGTAATGTTGCATACAGTATATCATTGCTGAGACCTTATCCTAAGAACATTGTCCCGGATCAAATTTCACACTGGTTTGCAGAAGGTGCAAAAAAACAAACAAACAAAAAAAAAACACTAAACACACACACAGTCATGTCCATGTGTTTTTGTCACATGGTGCTTGTCTTCTGGAAACAGAAGAACATGCTTGAATGACCTGAAATAAGAGCTTTTTTCACACAGCGCTTCTTCTGCACAATTTCACTCTGTCAGTATGCCGCCTTCTAAGCTCACAGAGAACTTCCCCTTTAAGAGTCACTGTAGGGTAGGCTAATTGTGATGAGTCGGAACGGAGGACCAGACGCGAACGGGAGGGGATCTGAAAGTTGCCCACCGAAGTGGGAACCACTAGAAAAGGGAAAGAAGGAAGGTCCGCAAAATGGAGCAGGGAAAAATAAAGAAACAGGAAAAAACTCCCGGCTTAAAGCCAAAGAAAAGCGACCCAGAAAAGTGGGCGAAAGGCTCGCAGATTTGAGCAGTAATTAGAGAAAGAAAAAAGGAAATGCCTCTAGCTCAATAAACTATCAAAGAGCTAAAATAAAGAGGTAAATGGAAACGAGGTGAAACCGAGGTTACGGTCTCAAACAGAGACAGGGAAAAGAAAACCAAGAAAAGAACTAAGTGTGAAAGGAAAAAAGAAACTTATCACAAAGAAACTCCTAAACACACTAAGGCAAGTCCCACGTATACAGTACCTTCAGCAATAGCCGAAAGGACAAGTAGTCGCCTGAATTCCTATACCTGCGTTACCTGGCTTAGCGTGGCAAGAATGACACAAAAGCCCAGAGCAAGGGAGTTGCGTTCTTAAATAGTGGACGCGCACCTGCAACTCGTAACCAATAATAGGCCCGAGAGAGGAAGAAAACATGACAGGAGCCCCCTCTCGCGGCCCCAGGAGGCAACGCACACAAAAAAAACAGAGCAGGCTGTAAAACCATGACAATGCAATGCATTCAACAGTGTTTTTATAACAATAAAGTAAAACAAAATGAAATAGGTATTTGGGTATATGCAGTCAAATGAACGACTCGTATACACAGTATATATAAAATTGCGAATGGGCAATTTTATTCATATTGCACATCTCAAGCATGACTCTAACACAAGGGGCTCTATATTGGCGATCTTAACGCTTTGTCTAAATGCATGGCGTAAAGTGCATTTAGGGCGTGTCCAAGTCCACTTTTGCTAGTTTGACGGCGTGTCTTTTGAGCGCTAAGCACGGCGCAACGTGCAAATGGACTGAACCGACTCTCTTCATTAATTATAGGTGTGTGGGCGTGACATGCAATAAACCAATCAAAATGTCATATCCCATTCCCTTTAAAAGCCTGCTTTTCCACCTTGGCAGATTGCTTATATGATGGCGAAACAGACATGCTAGTGCGATCAAGGAATAGGCTATATGGATCAATAGTATGATCAAAATTATTCTGACTAATCATTATGAGTTCCCGGTAATTCCCGACA
>CM056376.1:45442651-45510151 GCA_029718625.1 Synaphobranchus kaupii
CATTTCCTGGTGTAGTTACAGCATCAGAAATGGATGGTACAGTAACCTCCTACAGGAAGGTCCTTCATAATCCTGGTACTTTGGCCAGGGACACCCGATCTTGCCCATGAAGGGTCTGGTGAAGGCTTCTTGCTGCATTCGAGACAACTTGGAAAGTTGGAATTTCCAACTTCCTACTAGGAAAACTGCAATGGAATGCCTACTTAATGTAGCAATCCCAAATAGAAAACTCAGGCGGAAATCAACAACTCCGGCTTCACTAAGAGGTGCCATATGACGTCACGCGAACATGGTGAGTGAGAAGTACGCCATGAATTTGATTATTTTAAGCGTACATTATTGAGTAAAATTTCCTACATGCATGATAAAAAACCTGTTATGCTTGCAGAGACAGGTGCGTAACCACATGGGTTAATCAATAAACATTAGCGTTACCTATTCCTCAAACATAGCTGTTCAACCTATGGGTTTCTATATTTATGAATATGTCGTCTTTCAAGCTTCGGACACAGGAACGCTTTGTGGTCAGAAGCCAGAAAAATCAGGTCGGAAAGTCCCACATCCTACTTTGTCTGGAACGCAGCATCTGTTCTAGTCCAGAACTAAAACATCTAATTCAAAAAATCTTGGTCTAAGGTTTTGAATGAAGACCACAATTAGCTGATTAGTTAATATGGGCTCTTCTGTAGTACCATAGAGTGCAGGACTCACAATGTAGGAGTAGAAGGCTGTTAATATGGGCTGTTGTATCGTAACATAGAGTGCAGGACTGACAATGTGGAAATAGGCGGTTGTTAAAATGACTGTTCTATAGTACCATAGAGTGCAAGACACACAATGGTGAAATAGAAGGCGGTTAATATGGCTGTTCTATAGTACCATAGAGTGCAGTACTTACAATGTTGAAGCAGAAGGATCCGGAGTTGCTGGAGCTGTGACGCTGGTGAAGGGTGTTTTGTGGAGACCCATAACTCCCACTGAAGTTCCGTCGGACTTCTGCGGAGGAGTGTCTGAAAGACACACACACACACACACACACACAAACACAAACATATGCATTGACACATGCATGCACATGCGCACACACACATGCACACACGCATACACACAAGAGCACATGCACACACAAAAAAACACAAATTAATAAACTGTGTGTATGTGTGCGGGGGTGGGGCATGTGAGCTTACACCAGTGGGTCCCAAACTGTGGGTCAGGAGAGGGGTTGTGAGCTGTATTATTGTGCATATTATAAATATGAAAACACTCTAACTCTGACCCTGACCATAACCCTAAACACTAACCCTAATCCTAATCCCTTCCACAGAAATCCCCACTAATCAAATAAAACACTGCACAGGGGACTCGACACGCTCATGTTTTCCATGTATGAACATATGCTTTCATAACATGCATTTACAGCTTAAGCAGGCCTTTTGCTCAAAACCAGTGGTGGTTCTCATGTCTTGTGGGAAACACTGGCCCATGCTACTGAAAACAGATAACATGACAGTGTCTATTAAGTGCTGTTTTCCCAGAGTGTGACAAAAAAGATGAATACCACTGCATTCAAAAGTGCTAAATCCATTTTTAGTCAAGGTCATAGAGCAAAAAAAATACCCCACGGTGCAAATTCAATTCTAAAATGTCTCTTCATTTCTTTTTTTGACATCAAAATAGTAGCTTTAACCCCCTACTGCACCAGATAACATCTGAATGAACAGCTAATAGAATAGCATATAGAGTAAAACTAAATGAGGGAAAATGCAGAGCTAAAGATATCAAAAATTCACCAAAGCCCTAAAAAACTTTCAGGGTTTCTTTTCCTATTTTGTCTGTTTGTTTTTTCTTACAGTAGCTATTGCATCGCAAAAATATTATTTTGAAATAAATATTATAAGTATGATATGTACAAGATGAGTAGCTATAGCATGCTGAAATGAGCCAACAGGAAGCTGTAATTCTTGTTGAATGCTGGGAAACAGAGCTGCTGGATCATCAGTAACAACCCTAATATCTACTCTCCTTCCACATCAAAGATTCCTGATTAATAGTGTCGGTTCATCTGAAACAGTTCTGAAGCTCAGAGTGTTAACCCCAGTTACTGAGAGGGCAAAGAAAGAGAGAGAGAGAGACCGAGAGGGAGAGATAGGGAGGAACCCTTGCAGTCGTTATTCTTCCCTTTCATTAAACAACTATTTCACAGCGCTTCCTAATGACAGCCATTTCTCAATAGAGCCACTGTGCAGCTCGCAGCAGTAATGTGTGTCTGCGTGTATTTGTGTCTGTGTGTGTGCGTGTGTACGTGCCCGAATGTCTGTGTGTGAACATGAATGCATTTTTGTGTGCACACGTGTATCTGTGTGTGCATGCATCTTGCGACTGCATGTGTGTTTTGTGTATGTGTACCGTATGTGAGTGTATGTATCTGTGTGTGCGCAAGTGTGTGTTAGTGTGTCTGTCTGTGAATGTGTCTGCGAGTGTGTCTGTGTGTGTGTCAAATGTGTGTGTGTGTCAAATGTGTGTGTGTGCGGGCATGTGTGTGTCCATCCTCTGTGGTGAATACACTAGCGCCTCTGTGCTCCTGGCTGAGAGGGGACAGTTACACAGGGAGCAGGGGGGCCGTTTGGAAACAGAATATCAGAGATTCTGGGGGAGCAACGAAAATGCTACTACACACAGTGGCGTTTCTACATTAGGGGCAGGTAGGGCAGTGTCCCACCAGACGTGGCGCTGTTGTGCAAGATACTCATAACATCTGAACGTTGTGGCAAAATGTATTTTATATTTAATACAAAACAGTGATTCAATCGTGAAATTGGCGTGTATTAATATAATAAACTTGACTCACACTCCTTATAGTGCTGTTTTTCAGTAGTTTCCTTTGTGAAAGTGTGTGCTCATGCTGCGGACTGCGCTCCCTGTCATATGTCTCTGCTGTGAGGCAGCGGAGCACTCTGCCCCACCGTTGCTAGGGAAACAACGTGAGCGTGATCTGTGTAAGCAGGGAAAACCTGCCACAAATTATGTTGGGCGGAGGGGCAGAAATGTTTCTGCGCCTACTAATTCTGCCTAGCAACAGGTGGCGAAAAAAATTAAATAATAAAAGTTAACGTCGTTAAGGTGGGCTGACGTGACCAGGAAATAAACATAAACAAAGCCAATTCAGTGCATGTGTATCGCTAATGCTAGCCAGCTAAAGTTTTCCATTAGTTTGATTTTATTTAGTCATAGGTGTCAAGTTTGCCCATATAAAATACGGATTTTCCACCTTTCCGAAGGTGAACAGGCGTATATGGGAAATCTAGTCTAACACATTTTTTTTTTTTTTTTTAAACGTTTTCCAACATAATTAATTTAATCGCTGCAATCACATTTTATTTCTCCCTCTCTGATATTCTCTCGATTTCAGAGACTGTGGGAAAAGCAAGTAGCACATCAGGACTAAGTTATTGTCATGAGGCGTGACGTGTGACGTGGGAGGAGCCAAACACAGCAAGGGGATTCATTAAGCCCTTAGGCCACTAAGGCGGGAAACCCCGCAGATAAGGGAAGGAGACAAGACAAGGAACACACACACACCACAGCTACAGACCGGCTCACTGTTACACACGAGAGCCAGAAATGAAACGCCCTCTCGATAACAAGACGCACAAGAACAGGCGAGCAGCACAATGGCACAAACAAAACACACAGCAAACAAACACCGAAAACGAATGCAAATTAGTATACCAGGGCGAAAGGAACGGAGATCTAACGTTCCAAGGCTTCTCTCAGACTCGCCGTCAAACACAAACATGTCAATATACACCCAGTCTTCCCCATAGGAAGACATGCACTAAAAGACGAAACCGGACCATAGTTCCAAACAAAATCGTCAAACTCCATGTACGGAGATAGGTGCCAAAAGGAACGAACAGGACAGGCTGCACCGGACAGTTACCGGCTAAAAGACCAAAACGAGTTAGAGAATAAAAGCCCTGCCTCTTGGTAAAGAGGAATGTAAGGCGGAGGAACAGAGATAACGTTCCGTGGCTACATCCATAAGCTCGCAGTCACATGCAGAACATAAAGGGGTAAACGCCCGATCTCCCAGAAGGAAGAAACATTTTACAGACGAGCCGACGGAGCACCGTCGTCCCATAACTTTACTAGCAGAATGACTAATACAAGCTTAATTGAAAACACACGCCCTAGCCTCTCAATAATGGGAAATGTAACGAGGCGGAGGAACAGAGCTAACGTTCTAAGACTATTTTCAAAAGCGCGCAATCCCGCACACACAAGTCCATAGCATCGTCCAAGCTCCATATAAGGAGAAACATACCTGGAGAACGAACAGAACTATAGTTCCGAACAAAATCGTACCGCAGGTGAAAAGGACGAACAGGAACAGCTGTAACAAAAGACCAACGCAAACTTAATCGAAAATAACCGACCTGCCTCAAAGAATAATTAAAACCCTAAAGTTAGTATGATAAAAATGCCCTGTCACTTAGTAAAAGGCAATGGATCTAGGTAGAAAGACAAACAAAGGACAGACCAGAACGCGGAGACTGAAATGAGCACACCAAACAGGAATTCAACCTGCAGCTCAAAGCACAAAGGCCAGTACCGCAAAACTCAAATAAAAGCACAACGGAGCAAAATGGTCTCCTTAAAAACCTAGATCTAATCATACGTTTAAAACTTTAAAAGGGCAAAATAAACCGCACACAAAACAGCACAACTAATACCAGAAAATACACTCACACTCAACAATCACAAACTACAATTAATATCGAAGCCCAGAACAAAAGGAACATGGGCTTAAATAGCTCACCGGCAAGTATGTACAGCTGTGCAACGTATATGGGACTTCCTCGCGGGAAGAAGGAACTGAGCCAAAACTCCACCAATGAAGCAGCGCCCACTAGTGGCGACCGAGGAACACGACCGCAAGGGAAAAGGGTCATAAACCATGACAGTTATGATCTAAAAATACACTTTATGACAACGGAGCCCCGTGCTGAATTTGTTACACACTCATTATTATGTGAAAAGCTAAATACAGGAATATATTAAATAAACTTGAATCAGACAAATAACTGTGGTGGCTAGTGATTTTAATAGATAATAGATTATGTTCTATAAGGTTTTTGGTGAATTTATAGTTTTGCAGGTGTGAAAATAAAGGTAGCTCTCTCCAGAGGTTGACACCTATATTTTACCTTTTTGAAGTTTCTTTAAGTTCAAGTTTGAACGATTTATTTATTTTTACGATGATTCATAGTCTACATGTCAGTAGGCTAAGCGACATTTTAAAAAGCTTAGGCTACTTACTTGGTATCATTCACTTTAGCTCTGTTAAGGCATGTCTTAACATAGCTAAAGCAATACCAAATGTTTGTATTAAATGCTTGCATATTTATTTGACATTTATCTGATAATTCTCGTTAGTATTATAATATGCCATTGGCATGCTTTGCGTTTTTTGTATTTTAGCTAGGCTATAATTGCATTAGTTCTGGATAAACTTGATCAAACTTGTTTTCACTTTCCTACAAGTTAACGTGTCAAATGCTTGTATTTACGGTTTTGATAAAGCATGAACATTATTGAACAAACATGTCTGTCTCATCCTATTACTTTGTTGCAGTATAGGCAACCTCAATGTAGGGTTCTGTGATGTGCTGAAACGATACATTGTATTCAGTTTTGAAATCTTTCTGCTCCCTGGCACTTAGGCCTACAGTGCAGCCCATAGCATAGGCTTACCATAGACTAATTGGCTATCTTTATTTTTTTGATGGTGACATACAAAAACTGCCCCTCCAGAAATGTCATGCTAAAATCGCCACTGACTACACACATTAAAGAGAGTACAGCTGAATTGCTACTTTGCACTCATAACACAGTACGACTGAAAATAGGCGGCAGTGTAGTATAATGGAGTTAAGGAACTGGCCTTGTAACCAAGAGGTTGCAGGTTCGATTCCCAGGTAAGACACAGCCGTTGTACCCTTGAGCAAGTACTTAACCTGAATCGCTTCAGTATATATCCAGCTGTATGAATCGATAATATGTAAAAAATGCTAAAATGTTGTGTAAGTCGCTCTGGATAAGAGCGTCTGCTAAATGCCTGTAATGTATTGTAATGTAATGAAAAGCTAACAGGAAAGGCTGCTATACACTCATACTACAGTACTGTGGAAATAATAACAGGAAATGTTACTATACACTCAATACAGTAGTGCTGAAATGCTAACAGGAAATGTTAATATACACTCAACATAGTGCTGAAATGGTAACAGGAATTGCTAGTATATGCTCAAGATGTTAGTGATGAAATGCTACCAGGACATCAAAAAACACGTAAGAGGAGGTGGGATTGAGGCATGACATGAGAGAAAGAAAGAAAGGGGTGAAAGATAAAGAGGGGAAGAGAAAGGGTGGGGGCAAAATGGTAAGACAACAGGAAAGAGAGAGGAGAGAAAGAAAGGGAGACAGGGGGGTCCGAGAGAGAGAGCACAAGACGGAGTCAGGGGGTCAGAGAGAGAGAGCACAAGAGGGAGACAGGGGGTCCGAGAGAGAGAGCACAAGAGGGAGACAGGGGGGTCCGAGAGAGAGAGCACAAGAGGGAGACAGGGGGTCCGAGAGAGAGAGCACAAGAGGGAGACAGGGGGTCCGAGAGAGAGAGCACAAGAGGGAGACAGGGGGGTCCGAGAGAGAGAGCACAAGAGGGAGACAGGGGGGTCCGAGAGAGAGAGCACAAGAGGGAGACAGGGGGTCCGAGAGAGAGAGCACAAGAGGGAGACAGGGGGGTCCGAGAGAGAGAGCACAAGAGGGAGACGGGGTCCGAGAGAGAGAGCACAAGAGGGAGACAGGGGGGTCCGAGAGAGAGAGCACAAGAGGGAGACAGGGGGGTCCGAGAGAGAGAGCACAAGAGGGAGACAGGGGGTCCGAGAGAGAGAGCACAAGAGGGAGACAGGGGGGTCCGAGAGAGAGAGCACAAGAGGGAGACAGGGGGGTCCGAGAGAGAGAGCACAAGAGGGAGACAGGGGGTCCGAGAGAGAGAGCACAAGAGGGAGACAGGGGGTCTGAGAGAGAGAGCACAAAAGGGAGACAGGGGGTCCGAGAGAGAGCACAAGAAGGAGACAGGGGGTCTGAGAGAGAGAGCACAAGAAGGAGACAGGGGGTCCGAGAGAGAGAGCACAAGAGGGAGACAGGGGGGTCCGAGAGAGAGAGCACAAGAGGGAGACAGGGGGGTCCGAGAGAGAGAGCACAAGAGGGAGACAGGGGGTCCGAGAGAGAGAGCACAAGAGGGAGACAGGGGGGTCCGAGAGAGAGAGCACAAGAGGGAGACAGGGGGTCCGAGAGAGAGAGCACAAGAGGGAGACAGGGGGGTCCGAGAGAGAGAGCACAAGAGGGAGACAGGAGGTCCGAGAGAGCACAAGAGGGAGACAGGGGGTCCGAGAGAGAGAGCACAAGAGGGAGACAGGGGGGTCCGAGAGAGAGAGCACAAGAGGGAGACAGGGGGGTCCGAGAGAGAGAGCACAAGAAGGAGACGGGGGTCTGAGAGAGAGCACAAGAGGGAGACGGGGGGGTCCGAGAGAGAGAGCACAAGAGGGAGACAGGGGGTCTGAGAGAGAGAGCACAAGAGGGAGACAGGGGGTCCGAGAGAGAGAGCACAAGAAGGAGACAGGGGGTCTGAGAGAGAGAGCACAAGAAGGAGACAGGGGGTCCGAGAGAGAGAGCACAAGAGGGAGACAGGGGGGTCCGAGAGAGAGAGCACAAGAGGGAGACAGGGGGGTCCGAGAGAGAGAGCACAAGAGGGAGACAGGGGGTCCGAGAGAGAGAGCACAAGAGGGAGACAGGGGGGTCCGAGAGAGAGAGCACAAGAGGGAGACAGGGGGGGTCCGAGAGAGAGAGCACAAGAGGGAGACAGGGGGTCCGAGAGAGAGAGCACAAGAGGGAGACAGGGGGGTCCGAGAGAGAGAGCACAAGAGGGAGACAGGGGGGTCCGAGAGAGAGAGCACAAGAGGGAGACAGGGGGTCCGAGAGAGAGAGCACAAGAGGGAGACAGGAGGTCCAAGAGAGAGAGCACAAGAGGGAGACAGGGGGGTCAGAGAGAGAGAGCACAAGAGGGAGACAGGGGGGTTCGAGAGAGAGAGCACAAGAGGGAGACAGGAGGGTCCGAGAGAGAGAGCACAAGAGGGAGACAGGGGGGGTCCGAGAGAGAGAGCACAAGAGGGAGACAGGGGGGTCCGAGAGAGAGAGCACAAGAGGGAGACAGGGGGTCAGAGAGAGAGAGCACAAGAGGGAGACGGGGGGGGGTCCGAGAGAGAGAGCACAAGAAGGAGACAGGGGGGTCTGAGAGAGAGAGCACAAGAAGGAGACAGGGGGGTCCGAGAGAGAGAGCACAAGAAGGAGACAGGGGGGTCCGAGAGAGAGAGCACAAGAAGGAGACAGGGGGTCAGAGAGAGAGAGCACAAGAGGGAGACAGGAGGTCCGAGAGAGAGAGCACAAGAGGGAGACAGGGGGTCCGAGAGAGAGAGCACAAGAGGGAGACAGGGGGTCCGAGAGAGAGAGCACAAGAGGGAGACAGGGGGGTCCGAGAGAGAGAGCACAAGAGGGAGACAGGGGGGTCCGAGAGAGAGAGCACAAGAAGGGGACGGGGGGTCCGAGAGAGAGAGCACAAGAGGGAGACAGGGGGTCCGAGAGAGAGAGAGCACAAGAAGGAGACAGGGGGGTCCGAGAGAGAGAGCACAAGAGGGAGACAGGGGGTCCGAGAGAGAGAGCACAAGAGGGAGAGAAAGGGGAAGAGGAAAAGGCAGAGAGGGAAAGAAACAGTGAGCAAATGAGAACGGGAGGGAGAAGGGGAGGGGAAGAGAGAGAGAGAGAGACAGGAAGGGGGATCAGGAGAGGGCAAAAGAGGAGGAAGTGGGGTGCTCAGATGTGGCCTCAGATGCAGACCAGTTTGTTCACTTCGTTCTTTTCATCCTTTTAACCTGAAGGACAAAACTGTGGGCGGCCCTTCCTCTGTCAGCCCTCATTGCTGGATTACATCACAGCTGCAAACGATGTCCCTGAAAATACCCCCCTAGAACCCCTAACCCCTCACCAAATGGGCTGGGGGTGCTGGCCCACAACAGCAGTTCCCAACAGGACCTCTTTGTATGAAATTCGGCTTTTCAAAGCAGTACCAACCCGGGTCGGTGTCCAAGTGGCTCCGCAGGATGGGAGACCCCCCACCCTTGTCTGCTTTCTTTAACTCACTCTCCACCATGACCGCATCGTACTGCTAATCACCCCTTGTCAAAAAACAGCCCACACA
The DNA here is from genome assembly GCA_029718625.1 of Synaphobranchus kaupii. Lineage (NCBI taxonomy): Eukaryota > Metazoa > Chordata > Actinopteri > Anguilliformes > Synaphobranchidae > Synaphobranchus > Synaphobranchus kaupii. The sequence continues at coordinate 45,451,965 of CM056376.1, forward strand.
CACACAACCACACCGACACACACACACACACACACTATGAGCACGCTCAATTCAAGCATGGCAGAAATAGTGATGGGCAAAACAGTTCACTTCAGTGACACGAATCACTAGAATCAGTTCATTAAAAAGATTCGTTCAAAAGATTCGTTCACCGAATCGTTCAGTGCTTGGGCGGAGCTCCGACTGCGTACTGCGTAGTCCGACTCACTCAGTGAACTGACGGCCGAACAGTTCATGCGGAAGTGCTGTCGCTTTGACAAATGCGCCAAACTCCGTTTACAAATCTTGATATTTTAAAAGTTTCCTCGTTGAATATCAATATTGGAGGTGAACGCTGGTTTTCAATGACTTTTAAGTCTTAACTTGCTGGGCCTGATTCTGGCAGTTTGAGTCGCTGATTATCACTCAGGATCACGTCACGTCACGCAGTGAACGAATCAGTCCACTCTGCACGCTCGCTGCCTCGCTCGGCGCCCGCCCGCGAATTTTTTTTATAATTTTTTTTTTTAATATAAACTTTATTTCGAACAATTTAGGAAACAAATTAGAGAAAAAAAAGAAAAAAAAACTTTCTAGTATACAACACGCAAACACGGTGCTCATTTCGGCTATACAATACTTAGAACAATACGTCCGAAATGGAATAGGAAGAAGCAAATGCGAATGATTCGTTCAGCACAGCAGAACTGGTTCGCAAGGGACGAATCACGTTCGCTCGCGGCAGTCCCTCCCCCTCCCTGCACGGTGCACGCTCGCTGCTGATCAGATCCGTTCGTGAACTGAACTGAACTGAGAAATGAACGGATCTTTTCAGTAAGTGATTCAGTTCAGTTCGTTCACCCAAAAGATTCGTTCTTTTGAACGAATCGTTCGCGAACGACACAACACTAGGCAGAAAGGCAGCTCCAAGCAAATTTGTAACATTCCGCAACGTTCATTCCTCATTCCCAAAACGCTTCCACAGCATAGATCCAGTCGGCAAGAGAGGGCACGCCCACAAAAACTCCGGGCCCAACCTCCCAGGGGGAAAATTTGGCAGAGTTCCATAGGAAATCAATGAAGCGACCAGTTAAAGGTCTTTAAATTAAGACACAATCTAGTAATATATTAAAAACTGATGTGTGGCTTACTGCATGGCAAACAGATTTAAAAACCAGGATTTGCACGTTTCTTTAACGCCAAGAAACCCGTGGCTAACAACAGCAAACAGCATTTAGCCCAGAAAATGACATAATTAACATTGCTTCTTCGAATGTTCAAAGTGAAACCCCTACATCAGTTAGCTAATAATACTTTTCATGGTCATGGATCATAACAGTGGCGTACCGTAGGCTGTAAAATAGGCCTTCCGTAATCTTACCTTTAACGGATGATCACTCTCAATCAGTTTCCATCTACTTAGGCTGATTGTAAATCAATTGATTATCTTAATAACCAAGTCCGATAAGTAAATTATTAGGCTACCAATTTATAGCATTATTGTTATACAATAACATAGCATTATTGTTCTGTGCATCATAAGCTTGTTGCATTTTTCTAGCGTTTCGCTCAACGGTTCGAGACACTTAAAAGGCTGTCCTCTTTAAATATGTTTAAACATGTTTAAATCGCTTTGACTAATTTGAGTGCCGTCTTAAAATGAATTACATTCAGATTATTGCCTGATCCTTGTTAAACAATCTCAAGTTTGTTATCTTTGTCGTTATCATTTCTTGATTGGTAATTAAGAACTATAAATGCAGCTTGAGATTAATATCTGTATAAAGGTAATGTTAGCCTACAGAAAGCCTATTTTACAGTCGACGGTACACCACTGGATCATAATGTAGTAGACATGGTTCCTTACCGGGGAATTAAATGAGACAGAAGATGTCAGAGAATGAAACTGGAGGCCACGGAGTTGGATCATTTGTCCACTCTGCAATTGCATAAAGCACTCGAGTAGCCTACTGTTTGGTTTATTTAGCCAAAATATCTTTAGGAAACAATGTGTCAATGTAATTTTCTGACATTATAATCAAACAACAACGATAGTTAGCTTGATCTACGATGTGTCCCTATGGGTCCCTATTCAGAACAGTGACAGACGCGGCATTGTTTTCCCCCTCGTTGGCTCCACCCCTCAACTATGACAGAACACCGACTTGGATCTATCCCTGCACTCACGGGATCATGGGGGCTAAGTGACACTGCCTCTCCCAGAACAAAAGAGCTCAATGGTGTGCGTCTTTCCCCCTCCCATAAAAAGACGAGTATTAGTGATGCCCCTCATTAAAGAGAGGTCAGACATCCCCCACAGGAGAGATTACATTTTTGTCTATATTTTTACCAAATTTTTATTTTCTCATATAAGTTTGGGAGAGTGAATGTTAGATTTAATGCTAATTAATTTTAAATTGGTGCAGTTTGCCACTTGTTTAATTCCATTTTGAAGCACTGTGTAGTTTATATGTGCATGGAACATAGCACTGTGTAGTTTACATGTGCATGGAACAGCCCTCCCTCATTACATGTCAGGCATTTAGCAGACACTAATATTCAGAGTTAGGTACCTTGCAATTCCCAGGCAGGAATGTCCAGGAATTGAACCTGCAAGCTTTAGGTTACGGGCCCAGTTCCCTACCCATTATACTACACTGCCACCCCACTCATTTGCAGGGCATGTGTTCATCCAGGCTTGCTGTAACAGCCACAGACTCCCTCTGCAGTTGACTGTTGAGCAAACAGACCTGTTCTGACATTCCTCACTGTGTAAAAGGGCAAAGTACGCTCGCTCAAGTTTTCACGAGCCAAAATTATCAACGAGCAAGATCCGGTCGCCGATAACCTTTCAACCTCCAAGAATACTGTAACACAGCAAAAAAGAACAGGAAATAAACCTTTCTAGGGAAATGCAGCATGCTGCTACACTCATCAAAATGAGAACAGACCTCTTGCTGTTCCCTGCACTCAAACAGCTGTCAGGGGTTTGTCTGCGCTAACTATTCACGATTGGCGGTAATAATCGCTGATTATCCAGACACTGGAATAAGCTTGTCTGGTGGATGAAAAGAATTCACTTTTAACTCTTACTATTTCTGTTTTCAGTATTGTGTGTGTGTTTTTGAATGTGTGTGTGTGTGTGTGCGTTTGTGTGTGTGCTTATTCCCTCTCTGAAAACATGCATCCAATGCATCCATGTCAAATCCCCTTGTCCATAAACTATACTTAGTACATGTGCCCGTCAGATAGTAAGGAACAGTCTTAACAGATAATCGAGCATAGCGTCAGTTCAGGCAGGTCACGAGAGTGAAACCCGGCCATAGTTAATCAGCTGACAGCTCAGCTGAGTAGTGACGATTCACCCATCAGTCCATTCACATAACAAGGCGGTCTATTTAACCGCCTCGCCCTACCATGGTGGATCCCCTGCCAGCACACCCGCTGCACACAAAACCATCTTCTGCGCTGCACATCCTGCTTGTTCTACTACACGCCGGGGGGAAAGAATCGGAATCCTGCTAAAAGCTAAGTGATGTCAAGCTCTGTATTCTTAAGTTTTATGGTCTGTTAGACAAAAGAAAAGGGCGATATATTCAAATAACATTCGGTTATTCCAAACCTGCTTCCCTGCATGCATGACTGCACACTGTCAGCGAAAACGAATAGGATTCCTGAATTTGTTGCTAAAGCTAAGTGACTGCAAGTATCGTTTAAGCTTATGGTCCGCTATGGAAACTGGCGATATTCAAATAACATTTCCCGGACAAGGAAGGGCGATATTCACTTTGCGTAAGCTGGCTATTTAAAGCGTGTGTCTTGTCGTGTAACCCGGACCTTATTGCTCGTATTCGAAACCTTCCAACAGGATTGCTAGCTGACATTAACAGACTATATTGGCTTCAGAGGCATAAAACGCACGGTAACCTTTATATGATCCTTGGGCTAACCTAAACGGTAAGCATACACCCTGCCCCGGAATATTGGTTGGTCATGTTCGTATACTCGCTGCCTCGTTCTGGAAGTGGGAGACCAAAGAGATCGGATACTTCGTGGATGCGGTCCGACTAGGCTAATCATTGAGCTGGCTTCTGATACGAGAGGTTCGTGGCCGTTCACGGAGGCTGATACGTAAGTGGGGAGAAAATGAATAAATAAACAAATGCGACAAATGATTAGTCTACATAGTTCACGTCCTAACGCACTGCTGCTCCAACTATTATCGTAACTAGTTCTGCGTGTGTAATCGGTAATGATGTGAAGACTAGGCCTACCGTTAACCTGGTATGTAATTATACATTCTATATATTGCACGTTATTGCGTTGGCCGATCTGTATCCTGCATGGTATTTTAATTTATCGGGACATAATTGCGCTTGTAGGCCTAGCCTACTGCATCTGCGTAGCCTACTCGGATACCTAGCTAATAGTTTTCAGGTTGAATTTAAGTGTTGTAGCCTATTCATCATTATTACGGCTAAATTATATCATTGCCAGGGATTTGTAGGCTATATTACCCTAGCATACTACTGATTGCAGACAACCCTAATTCACATTGCAACATTACGCGTGTAGTTTTTTGTGGATACTACTAGGGGAGAACCGGGACGAAAGAAACACGGGACGAAAGAATAACATTGATTTTCGCGAAAACTACAGAAACCCGAATACCGTAGATCAGTCAGTATGTGACACGTGTAATCATTTCACTCTGCAAAGAACCAGTGATGTGCGTCCCGTTTTTGCGGAGTGCTAGACCAAAGTTATTTTGACCGCTGAAAGTAAAATATCGAAACCGGAAGTGTTTTTCGGTCGCATAAGTGTGTTCATGTTTGAATTTTCCAAACATGCATAATTTTCTTAATACAACTGGGGACTAAAGGACAGCATAGGTTCGAATGTGATGCTTGCGAGAATTAGCTGATAGCCAAGTTGAAAGCAAGCGAGACACGAGCGGGACGAAAGACACACTGTTAAAAGGCAGTGGTGAAAATAAATGCACAACCTTGGAATACGTATTGACCCCATCAGAACCGAGTATTCAACAATGCCGTGGTATAAATGAATGTAATGTATAATAAGCATTAATAAATTATGTCTGGTAGCTATTAATAAAGGTGAGTTGCTATTAAATCATCAATTTCAGACCGTTTAACGTTTGCGATGCAAAATTCAATTAATTATGCAACATGATGCTCTCGACGCATGGTTGATTTTCATGGATTTTAAACTTATAGAAAGTGGGCAAGAGGTCCAATTTCGGGGCTGGAAGATTCGCACTTGGATTAAAGCCTTGCGTTTTCATAACGACTACGTCGAAACATCAGTTACTTTTAAATTCTTTACCGACGCAGCGCTTTCTATTGCTTTTGGGGGTTTATAATACTATGGTTGCAGAAACATGGCCTAAAGAGCTGCAAACTCTGCCTCGCAATATTCAATTTATAGCTTTGCTCGAACTATACCCAATCATCGTTGCTTGCATCCTATGGGAACAGCTGGCCAAGGAAACAAATTTTGGCCTATTGCGACAACCAAGCCACCGTCAACATCATTAACAAAGGATGCTCGTCTGTCCCTTTCATCAATAGGCTAGTAGACGCCTGGACTGGATTGCGTTATGCATAATTGGATTTGGACTTGCGTTATGAAAAATTCACGCTTCGCGCTGTTCTTGCATATACTACAAATACAACTTCAGTAGTTAGAATGGCCCTAGGCATACGGGCGCCATGAAGCCAACGTTACGCACAGCATCCTCCCTGACGTCAGGGAGAAGACCAACAGGCGTTGGTATGGTATTAATTGGCATTTGACCTGAGGGATGAAGAGTTTCTCCCCATAAGCATGCCGGCTTCATCAGTAGCCGAAAGGTCACACATAGCTTTTAGGTGGTTGGTACATATACATATACTACAAATACAACTCCAGTAGTTCGAATGGCCCTAGGCATACGGGCGCCATGAAGCCAATGTTATGCACAGCATCCTCCCTGACGTCAGGGAGAAGACCAACAGGCGTTGGTATGGTATTAATTGGCATTTGACCTGAGGGATGAAGAGCTTCTCCCCATAAGCATGCCGGCTTCATCAGTAGCCGAAAGGTCACACATAGCTTTTAGGTGGTTGGTACATATACATATACTACAAATACAACTCCAGTAGTTCGAATGGCCCTAGGCATACGGGCGCATGAAGCCAATGTTACGCACAGCATCCTCCCTGACGTCAGGGAGAAGACCAACAGGCGTTGGTATGGTATTAATTGGCATTGACCTGAGGGACGAAGAGCTTCTCCCCATAAGCATGCCGGCTTCATCCGTAGCCGAAAAGTTCACACATAGCTTTTAGGTGGTTGGTACATATACATATACTACAAATACAACTTCAGTAGTTAGAATGGACCTAGGCATACGGGCGCCATGAAGCCAATGTTACGCACAGCATCCTCCATGACCGTTAGGGAGAAGACCAACAGGCGTTGGTATGATATTAATTGGCAGTGACCTGAAGGGATGAAGAGCTTCTCCCATAGGCATGCCGGCTTCATCCGTAGCCGAAAGGTCACACATAGTCCTTCATCACTACACATAGAACTCCCCTGATTAGTTTTGCTCCCATGGAAGTCCAACAGGCGTTGGTACACATAGCCACTGATCCACGTAATGTTAGAAGACCGAGAGCTGGAAGGTCACACAGTTTTTCATCACTACACATATAACTCCCCTGATTAGTTTTGCTCCCATGGAAGTCCAACAGGCGTTGGTACACATAGCCACTGATCCACGTAATTTTGAAGGACCGAGAGCGGTAGGTCACACAATTTTTATCACTACACTTAGAACTCCCCTGATTAGTTTTGCTCCCATGGAAGTCCAACAGGCGTTGGTACACACAGCCACTGATCCACGTAAATGTAAAGGGGCCTTGGGTTGAAGGACTGGATGGCTACATCGGTAGCTGAAAGGTCACACATTGTTATTCACCACTACACATAGAATTTCCCTGGGTAATCCAATGTCTGGCTCCCAGGGGAAGTCCAACATGCGCTGGTACACATAGCTACTGATCCATGTAACGTTTAAAAGGCCTCGAGCTGAAGGACAGGATGGCTTCATCGGTAGCCGGAAGGTCACACATTGTTCTTTATCACTGCACATAAACTTCTTGGGGTTAGTCATACTATACTCTGGCACACGGGGGAGTCCAACAAGCGTTGGTACACTTAGCCACTGATCCATGTAACATTAAAGGACCTTGTGCTGAAGGACAGGATGGCTTCATCGGTAGCTGGAAGGTCACACATTGTTCTTTATCACTGCACATAAACTTCTTGGGGTTAGTCATACTATACTCTGGCACACGGGGGAGTCCAACAAGCGTTGGTACACTTAGCCACTGATCCATGTAATGTTAAAGGACCTTGTGCTGAAGGACAGCATGGCTTCATCGGTAGCCAGAGGTCACACATCGTTCTTTATCACTACACGTAGAACTTCCTGGGGTTATTTTGCACTGCATCTGGCACAGGGGAGTCCAACGGGCGTTGGTGCACATAGCCACTGATCCATGTTACGTTAGACGGACCTTGTGCTGAAGGACAGTATGGCTTCATCGGTAGCCAGAAGGTCACACATTGTTCTTCATCACTACACATGGATTCATGGGGTTGGTCCGCACTCCGTCTGGCGCACGGGGGAGTCCAACAGGCGTTGGTGCACATGACATTGATCGTTGTGGTATTGGGGGATCCTTGAGCAGATGGACAGATCGGCTTCCTCCGAGGCGAGGGGTCATTGCACGGTCATCACGTGTGCACATGCTGGCAGCACTTGGCGTATGGTTGTTTTTTGGGGTTGTGCAGCTGCCCTCGCCGCCATACCCATGCTTGCTTGCGTGGATGGGCGGGAGGGCTTGGTGAACAGAACCATACCGCCAAACCTAAAATGTATTGTTTCATAATGTCAATAAAGTTATTTGAACAACAGTGGCCTGACTGAAATCGAGCATAGCGTCAGTTCAGGCAGGTCACGAGAGTGAAACCCGGCCATAGTTAATCAGCTGACAGCTCAGCTGAGTAGTGACGATTCACCCATCAGTCCATTCACATAACAAGGCGGTCTATTTAACCGCCTCGCCCTACCATGGTGGATCCCCTGCCAGCACACCCGCTGCACACAAAACCCCCTCCCTCCACCCCAGCTCCATCCTCTTCAGTTTCCCATTGCGCACATACACCTAGCCTATATCGCTCCTGCATGAATCACTAACATTTTCGAGTGCCTACTGATTTCTTTTCCTCTTTCCTTCCCGCTTCGGCATCCGCCGGAGCGGTAGCTATAGATCAACAAACATCGTTCTCCAGAAGCAGACGGTCAGCTCCAGCTCCATGCATGTACCCAGCTATGATGCACCTGCCGGGCTTCAATCAGTCTTCCTCACCGGCTCCTTATACATTGACATTTTCATATGTTCGGTCTACAAATTTCTATTCTGTAATCAGCATTTAGTAACCGGTGCCAGTCAGCGGCGGATGGACTTCCCCCTCAGAGTCAGGTTCTGCCCAAGGTTTCTTCCTGCTAACAGCAGGGAGTTTTTCCTTGCCACCGTCGCCTTAGGCATGCTCTACGGGGTTTCAGGCCCGGTTCCTTGTAAATTGTTGTGATAATGACACTTAAAAGTGCCATTTATATATATGCATATATATATACATAACTGACTGAATGGATTCTGTCAAAACCATTCTCAGTGCTGCGGTTCTGTTCTAGCGTAACCCTAATGGGGGTTGTGCAGCTGCCCTCGCCGCCATACCCATGCTTGCTTGCGTGGATGGGCGGGAGGGCTTGGTGAACAGAACCATACCGCCAAACCTAAAATGTATTGTTTCATAATGTCAATAAAGTTATTTGAACAACAGTGGCCTGACTGAACAAGTGTTCTAATAATTTGGAGGGTAGCCGTTTAATACACAATGTTCCCACAATGTTTCCCCCACTGGTGATAGAGTAACATTGCGTGAATGCTGTGCAAACGCTGTGCGATAGGAGAACGATGGACAACGCCAGATGTCTTTGCAAAGGAGGGAAATCCACATGCAAATAGCAGAGGCCAAAGTCCTTTGAATATGTCGGCCGATACATACACAAGCAGAGTAAAGGCTCAGTTTCCTATATGGGCCTGTCAGACAAAGGCAGACATTTCTGTATCAGGGTGGAACCTTATGAAGAAAGATAAAATTGCACCATTGAAATGTTGACATTTTCGTCAAGACAAAAATATTGCTATGATTTGTTTCCTTCCTTTCTCTCTCCCTCTCTGTCTCTCTCTCCCTCTCTCTCCACCTCATTATTCTCCAAACTGAGATGTACACTCAGCAGGAAGTGGAATGAAATGCAAGTTACTTAAAGACTTATGTAATATAAGGACCCAAAGGTCACCTTGTGCCACAGATTAAAACAGCTGATTAAACCATTTGATTCAGAGATACTGTTACTGGTCATTCTCAAAACCTAGATTTTTAAGTAGAATGTGCATTAATAAAATGGATTCCATTTGGACACCGCACCCAGCTCACTCCACCTAGTCAGTGAAGTGCGTGAACTTACAGACTTGAACTTATGAAAAAACAAAGGGCCTGATTTACTAAGACCTTTAACATGTGCAAAACTTTTTATCACACGCAAAACTAATAACATAACCAATGATTGGTCCAAAACAAGTACCATGACCAATCATTGGTTCTGTTATTGGTTTTGCGTGTGCAAACTCTAAAGGTCTTAGTACATCAAGCCCAAAGTATTTACTTTACGTTTACGTTTGAGCGCTGGCCATAAAAAGATCGACACATTCTCATTTAAAGAGCTAACACCCATCCAGCAATGACTGGCATATGTCTCCATAAAAAAGACAGGGTGGGTAAACACTAACACAGTTGCAGGCACAAGGATCGTTGTTTCAACGGATCTGTGCGACTGTGCGGACGGAGCAAGTGACCTTCTGTAGACAGGCAGTGTGAATGTAGCGGCTTTCACGAGGATAGCTGTGCGCGCTCGCGGTCAACGGTTCCCTTGAAGGGAGTTGGTGGCCCATGAAACTTCACATCCTCTATTAAAAAAATAACAAAAAAACGCAGAAAGAAACTGCAGATTAAAGCAGAAGGCCTCAGCTGCTTCTGCTTTGATCTCACGCTGTTAAAAGTTTTCAGATGAAGGGGCCAGGTTTGCGCATTACCGCGTGGTTGTGGAGCCGTGCGTAAAAGTTAGCAAAAAAAGGAAAAATAAAACCAGCCCAGGGTCTGCGGGTAATGGAGTTGGGTGGCCCTGACACCCCCCATGTCCGTGGAGTTGGGGTTTAGGCTCATGGAGGGGCTGCCCAAGGTGAGGGAGCCACATCCATAGTCGAAAAGCCATGCATGTACAGCGCTGTCACTGCTGCATGCTGGAAGCCTGAACTGCACCTTGCTTTATGGCATGTGAAATATGTGCCATAAAGCAGGTAAACAAATAGGCAATAGAGCAGTAACAGGAGAGCATTGGCTTCTTGGATTGAAGGTGGGGGTTGCAGGTTCAAAGGCTGTGTGTGTGGGGGGGCATTACTGTAAGATTCTTTGACTCTGCACATAATTCAGCATGTAAAGAGTTTAGGGAATATTGTGTGTGCTGAAAGCATGTGAAAATACCTGGATAATAAAGTCCACTGGGCAACTGGGTACGCTCTGAATCAACTGGGTACGCTCTGAATCATCATTTACAGCTTTCTACTCCGTGTGTTCTCCAAACCACCCCCCCCCCCCCCCCCCCCCCCCCATCTGGAAAGCATAGTCATAATTCTGTGGGTTCAAAAAAAAAACATATTCTTTTTTTAAAACCTTCCCTCCCTGGATGACAATTATACGCTATTTTAATTTTATTATTGACAATTAGAATTGAATATTGACAACTAGACTCCCTGGCCAATCATACGCTACCATGGAGTCATGCGATGTGGCTGAGTATTTTTAGGTGCCAATGCTGTGGACAGATCACACTGTTCTCTTTCCTCTCTGTCTCTCTCTACTGAGCCTGAGACAATAAAATCACACCACACAGAAACAAGATTCTGCAAACTTCCTGAAATCACAATTTAAGTCAAAGGTCAAAGTGGCCCCTCACAAAGGCCGAACAAAGTTTTAATTCATCTTTTCAGCCAGTAAGCGTCATCTCTGCTGCTGTAGCTACTGTTTCCCAGAATTCAGTTGGGGTTGATGAGTCGGGAGTAAGGCCTCACTTGTGCAGCTCAGCAGCAGCAGAATCGGAAGACACAAAGTCCTTGCTTACTCAGATGAAGCGCACATGTCAATCTGATAATTGGCCAATCACAGCATTATATCTGCACTACTTTTTACTGCATTCTGTGTTTTAGAAAACTGGAGGCTGAGTGAATGCACACACCTTTTGGGTTGCACTGAATCACGTTGAGTTAAATACTCCAATCCACCACCTTCATTAGCTAATGGAAAACCAACAAATACATGACCAGAATTGAATCAACCACATACAGAAATAGTCTCAATGTGAACCTCATCCTTTTGGAAAATATTTGAAGTCTGTCTGCTCTGACATAAACCCCAACTGTGAATAAATGGAAAACAATATCCTTGTACAGCTAGATTTCTGGAAAACCATCCCCTAATACCTGACACCTTTTTTAAAAGCCGTGCATATTTCATTCTGCAAATGTAAACTGCAATGTGGAAAACCTCAGAGTAAGAAGGAGAGAGTGCTGGAGACGCAGTGCACAGCAGGGCTGATTTAAGTACCCAGCTGCATTGTGGGTCGTCCTGGTGCCGGTTGCACAGGGTCACCCCCACTCCATTGAGAAGACGGATGATGTAATCTTGCCACGAGTCTGCTGGTCAGAGAGTCAGCCCTGCCTCCTCAGACTGAAGTTGCACAGCATGCTGGGAATGTTTTGTTGTTCACTTTGTGGCTCAGTGCTCCCCCACCCCATCCCCCCTTTTTTTTACACCAGCTACTGTACATACATATTCTCCCCCTCTTCATTTAAATATATCACATAATACATTAAAACATTCTGCCTTACAGAGTGCCCCTTATGCAGGAAATAGAGATGTTACTAATGTAGCCTCCAGAGACAGGAGTTACCATGGGAATGCCTCCTACAGATTGTGACATCACTCCTGGGGAAGGGATAATGTGTATAAACCATAGACTGTATAAAAATATGGACAAAGCCACTGTGACGTCACCCATTGCCATTCCACGGCCTCGTAAAAACTGAATTGAAGCTCGGAAGTGTTTTTCGCCGCCCGTTTGTACAAACTGCGCCTGCTCCGTGGAGCCGAAGAGGACTCAACCTGTCCCTCTGATTGGTCCTGGCAGTGAGAACCATATAGAACCTATCTATGCCAGTGATCCCAGGACTCAACCTGTCCCTCTGATTGGTCCTGAACAAATGTTAATACCCTGTCCAAACGACAGAATATTTTAAAAAATCAGCACATGCACAGGCATTAGATGAAGGAAAGACACCTATTGCAATTAAAAATTTTTGTGTAAAAAATTTATTGACTGAGTATTTTGACCACATTGCTGCCATTGACTTACATGGGGAAAGACCTATACTGGAGCCAACCGCAGTGGCGCTAGTGAGCAACAGCACCAGGAAGTGAGCTTCAGAACGAAAGCCCAGTCTTGGCCCCTTGGTGTAAACATAAACCAGTGAGTGTGACTGGGTCCCTCGGCTGGTGACCTTGGTGTTTAGCTCAGTGTGTTATTGCGGTTCCAAGCCCTCAGCAGACCTATCGCCATTACACCAACAGAAGCAATATCTTCCAGGTTTCTCTTGCACAATAATGCACAGAACTAGCACTTTTCCCCATACTGTTGTTAAACAATAATGTTCCGTTTTCTGACCTGGAAAAAGGCCTTGGAAAAAACAACTCCCACAAAAACACGACAGGCATGCTGGCCTGGCTTCAACGCTGAGATCCCTGTGGAGCATGTGCAAACTACCGCGCCTTCCAGAAAATGTTGCAACATATTTCCAGTGCGGTGTCCTATCCTCGCACCTCTGATGGCCCAAACTGAACTCTGTATTTGCTGAATTACATTTGATTACAGACGTCAAGTTGAGCGGGCGGAGTTTGCGTGTCACCATGGAAACCATCCAGGACACTGTGCTGCAGAAGAAGCACTCCTTCCTGACGTATTCCTTCAAAATTCCACACAAGATGGAAAAGTCCATCTGCTTTTTAAGGTGTTGCCTCTGTCTCTATGGAAAAATAGCACATCCCCCAGCGTGCGTCGCTGAAGAGGAACATTCATTTCCTGTTCAGAAATAGTCATGAAAAAGAGAGAAGCAGTGAACAGTTTGTTTCAAAATAGCTGACACTGGTTTCCTTTTTTGCTTTCCTGTCATGGCTAAAATAGAATGAGTAAAGACAATCAATCTAGAGAGAAGTCAAATGCTTTAATAGGCTTTAATGGGCATGAGAGTTAATGAGCCCACCTCAAGTGCAGTTAAAGACTGAAACACACCTGTCCGTCATGATTTACCTCTGCCAATCAAACGGATCCCAAGATGACAGTACTACTGAGGACAAGGTAAGGTAAGCCAAGTAAGGTGGCAGAGTGCTGAACAGAAAGATGAAGGTAAGAAAGAAGGAGACATCACTACCTTGTTATGATTTATCAAGAGATAGGGACCTAATAATAATAACTTAATTTACAATATATATTTTTAAATATTATCCCATCTTATGAAACTGATATTAAAGTAAACACTCTGAATGTGTTCAACTTTGTCAGGCCTGCACATGCATGCATCCTGTTCTGGAGTAAGACAGGAAAAAGGCTCAAAGTGATGTCTCATCTGACCACAGCAACCGTCGCGTGACACCACAGTCACCTCCTCTGAGTTCCTCGAGGCTAGAGAAACTTCAGGAATGCTACCTGATGAGTGCTGTCAATGCAGGTACTGGCCCTGTGCGACTGTGGTTAAGCGTCAATGCAGGTACTGGCCCTGTGCGACTGTGGTTAAGTGTCAATGCAGGTACTGGCCCTGTGCGACTGTGGTTAAGTGTCAATGCAGGTACTGGCCCTGTGCGACTGTGGTTAAGTGTCAATGCAGGTACTGGCCCTGTGCGACTGTGGTTAAGTGTCAATGCAGGTACTGGCCCTGTGCGACTGTGGTTAAGTGTCAATGCAGGTACTGGCCCTGTGCGACTGTGGTTAAGTGTCAATGCAGGTACTGGCCCTGTGCGACTGTGGTTAAGTGTCAATGCAGGTACTGGCCCTGTGCGACTGTGGTTAAGTGTCAATGCAGGTACTGGCCCTGTGCGACTGTGGTTAAGTGTCAATGCAGGTACTGGCCCTGTGCGACTGTGGTTAAGCGTCGGGCCTCCGCAAATTAAATGCTACTTAGAAGAAGGGAGCGATAGTGTTTCAAAGATAATTCTGAGAAAAGGGTGGCAGCGTTGCGTATTAGTTACTGACTTGTAATTCTGAGGTTGCGGGTTGATTCCCAGCTGGGGTACTGCTGTTGTACCATTGAGCGGTACCCTTGAGAAGTTCTTAACCTGAACCTATTTCAGGAAAATATCCATCTGTACAAATGGATTTTGTAAATGAAAAAAGTAACCTGTGTAAGTTGCTCTGGATAAGAGTGTATACTGAATGCCAAAATATAATGTAAAAGGACCTGTCAAAGCTGCACAGTACGGCAGTTTGCAAGACCTACTGTTGTATGAATACAGCTATGCTCCAACTAAGCTATTCAAACTGATCTGAGAAAAGAGTATGCACAATACATATAAAGTTACATTTACATTCCAAAGCTAGCCAAACTGTCTGGTGTTTCAGATTCATAACTGAATTAAACAAGCACACACTGTTTGGGACTTTTTTTTATCCTATTGTCGTGAAAGAGTCACATGACCAGAGGGTGTAATCAAACAGAAGATTCACTTGTTGACCCGAATGATTCCTGACTGGCTCTGTTATCCCTCTCCTGATTGGCTGCTGAAGGAGACTGATTCAGTTATCCTCTCCTGATTGGCTGCTGACCGAGAAGATTCCAGCATGGGGGGAACAACATTGTTTTATCCTTTTTATAAGCTGTGGAAGCTTTTTCAGGATTCAGACTTTATATTTTAATATTTATGTGTCAAAAATATAAAAGAAAAAAGTACCCTGGGAAAGACTAATCAAAAACTACACTCACCAATTTATCAAAATAATACATTACATAAAATTTTACTCACTGAATGCTGATGATAGTCTAAGGCCTTTTTTCATAATAAAATAAAACCAAAAACAACTAGAATGGCACTCAGAGACACTACACCCGCGTATGGGGCCAAAACTGTGATCTTGCACTGTGAAGTTGGGCATTGACCGATTGGGAAAAAAATAGGTAATTGGCCAACTGTCAACATTTCCACAAAGTTTCATCACAATCGGTGTATAATTGTTTGAGTTATGGATGATAGGGACAAAAATACAGACAGACACACACAGACAGGAGCGAAAACAATACCCCCCTCCTTGCGCTACGCGTGCACGGCTGTAATAACCAGAAGGCTAAATTTTTTAATTGACCTTCTTGATATTTTCAGAAACATTTAAAAAAGTGTCCCCTGTACTGCCACCACTCCAAAAATCTTTAATTTAACTGGAATCCTATTTCTACCGCACAGGGTTAATTCTGCGTCCGTTCTCTCATTCAGTGTCATTTCTCTGCATCCCTCGTTCCGTCTGACGGATGCCTGACACCAAACAATGCCTCACAGTGTCACTTCCTCTCCACCTGGCCATCGGACACAGACAGGAACAATGTCACCACTACATTTATAGAGCTCAGTTCCTTTCCAAGTCCCGTGCCCCTGTCATTTCTGCCCTGCAGTGCACTGTTCTACCCTGGGGAGAAAAAAATAAACATGCGCTCCTGAGCCCTGTGAGGGGGGAGGGAAATTATAAAAAGAGAAGAAGATCTGAGGGGTGAGGATATGTTTGAAATGCAAAATTGTAATGATAAAGGTTTCCAAGCTTGCCAGCTGGTCATGATTTTCTTTATTCTTTATTTTTTCTTTAATTGTTTATGTATTTATTGTGAAACATGTTCTCTCTTAGGAGACAGCTAAACTGTCCCTTGGGTTACACCTTTCACAACTGCTATAAATGTTTAAAGGCACAGTGCGCTGTAAACCACAGGAACTGGTTTTCAAATCTTGCTGACATAATATAACAATTATTCAGAAGCAATAGTATTGGTAGTGGTGGCAACAGTAGTAGTAGTGGTATCAAAATTTACAGTAGGCCTACAAATATTTAATTGCGATAAAGCCCAAATGATTTTGTTGTCTGTGTCCATACAGTTATATAAAACTGTATTTCTAATGCTGTACTGAAGGAAATGGCACCAAAAATGTGAAAATAAAACTTCTATTAAATTGAATATCCCTCTGAGAATAATGGTAACGTATTTGTGCGTTTTTGCCCCCAAAGCTTGGAACGTAACACACCCCTTGTATTAACATTCAAAACGTGTAGCTGCCTGCTCCAGATTCTTTCATGCACGCTCTCCTGACAGCGCGGATCCCAAGAGAGTTTACAAAAAAATTGTAGCAATACTAATATTAATACTAATAAGCAATCATCAGGACAAACTAAGGGTAAAAGAAACTTACCTGTTGATTTTCAGAGCAAATGCTCTCCTATCCGCTGCCGGCAGAGTCGCCATGGAAGTTTATTCCAGTTTTACTGCGGCCGCGGAGAAGGCATCCACCAAGTGTGGCAACTTCTGCTCTAGCTCGCGAGCAGCAGATGTCAGCACGAGCCTCATCCCCTCTGTTGGCAGCGGTTTTCTGGGTGGAAACTTCCGCATTTTCACCTCCCAAACAGAAGGCTGCAGGGAGGGGAATCGGGCGTGCACACGCTTTTTGCAAGATAAGCCCTACAGGGTTATACTTAATAAGCATTCTGGAGCTATGTCTGCGCGAGTGTCTGAGAAGAGCTGTGTTTACACATGGAGCGCGCCTATTATGTGTGGTGTCAAGTGGACTTAAATTTCCTTCCAGCACCTTTACGATCAAACGAGTAGGCTATCATCCTTTAACTGCAAGTTTAAGATCTTCTAAATCCTGCGTATTAGTCAGCTTCAGCCAAATTCCCCGCAAATTCTTTATTAATGAGTGATGCCCATTTATTAACAGCCTATTGATTAGCCTACTGTCATTTGTTTCTATGAATATTTTACGGCATTTGTATTTAAATAAAATACCTATATTTCCTTGCTTCCCTCAAATAACCTACTTAACTAAGTAAATGAACATGGCACTACTTATATTAAGCAACTAATCATTTATTTTTGAACTGGCACATGATATGACATCAAGCTGAACAGATAGAAAACAAGAAAGCTCTTATCTATGATACGTGGATATTGCTAAAAATAAGACCTTATCATTAAACTGAGTCACCACTCTGAATATCCCGCTATAATCCACACATCGATTTATGAGATAAAGCGCATCCCGCCAGGCCTCCATTCCTGGCACTAAACGCTTTTCGGATCTTGTCATCGGCACCAAGGCTACAGTGCTAGTTGAATTGTTAACTGTTGGCCGCTACAGCATTGGCAATGATTTCATTCTATCTGGAGTATCAACAAAAACGTTTTCAACATAAAAAAAAGCCAAGATACTCATGCATATAAGCACTGTCTCCAAGTCCTTAAGTCCAATTTGCAAAAACTAGGCCTGCCTTTAAAAGTATTGATATCAAAATGTGGCCAAGTTACAACTATTGCCTATCGTAGCTCACACTAAATAAACTAGCTGTATTCCAAAGCAATGCTATCAAAACTTTCCTAAATTATTTAATGCAACTTGGCCCTGTGTTTTTTCATCTTAGCATGTGAAAAGATTGTGCCTCATGGAACATGATTTCAATTAATGCTTTAAACAGTTGAATTACACTCCAGAAAGGATATGGTTATACTTTGTTAGCAATTTACTTTAGAAAATGTACAGGTTTTAAAATGTTTGCTGCCGCTACAGATTTCTTTACAATTCAGACATTTATATCAAGAAACATGTACCACAGATAAAGGGGATGAATAAAATACATGCATTTTATATTTTTACCTAGAAAATAGCGTAGTACACAGCATTTTTACAAACGTATCCAGATCTGTGAAGACAATCGTTCAAACATGCCCTATCGTGTAGTAATTTCTCTTTTTAATTTCTTAGTGCAACACATCTGAATCAGTAGCCTATTTGAGACGGATGCGTGAGGGTAGGACCCGAAATGCACGACTCAGAAGCAGAGGTTGTAGAAAAAGTCCCGTGAGGGCTTTTAATGAGGGAATGTCCAATGAGCGTGGTCAAAAAAAACAAGCAAGGTTCATACACAAAAAATCCAGCCAAAACCAATATACAGAACCGAGGGACAAGGCAGTCTCAGAATCGGTACACCATGCAATAGTCCAGTAACCAGAGGAGCGGTCAGCGGGGCAGAAGTAGGCTACAGGCAGACGGTAGGCAGGCTCGGGGTCGAAGGCAATGCAAGAGTCAAGACAGAAGTCCGCTCCGCGGGGCAAAAGTACAAAAGATAACAGGCAAAAACTCATGGTACAGGCAGGCAGTGGTTAACAAAACAGAGGTCAATAACAACGGTCAATAACAACGGTCAATAACAGGCTGGAGTCGTAAACAAAAAGGCAGGCTAGATCATTAGTAATCGTTAGTAATAAACCTATCCTGACCTAGCGTTAGTAAATTAGTAAATGACATGCACGAGAAACGTATGGTAAACATGAACACATGGTTAGAGAGTTAGTATTACCAAATCCTGATCTAACGTTAGTAGATTAGTAAACTAGAATTAGGGAAGCGTGAGCGACAGCAAGAGAGATAGAGAAAGCATGAACGCAAGGCTGCGGAAAAACACGAAAATGTGTATGCTAACAATGAACGGGAAACGTAACATGAATCAAATATAAAACGTGACATGACAAGACTAGAAAATAAATCGTAACAATAATCAATGAAACGTGACATGACATGAAAATGAAACGTAACAAGAATTAAACATAAAACGTGGCGTGACTAGACTAAACATAATACGTGACATAAAGAAGAAATCTAACTAAGACCAGAATGAAACATAAAACGTGACATGACAGGCTAGAATCGTGACAGTATTTCCACAGTAAATTATTCTCCTTTCACAGTTTGATGTGGCACATGAGTTTCATTGACTACATTCTCTTGAGATGTTAAGATGAAAAAACACAGGGCCAAATTGCATTAAATAATTTAGGAAAGTTAGAATAGCATTGATTTGAATAGAGCTAGTTTATATACGGTAGCCTATAGCTAGCTAACCTTCTTGTTGCATGGCAAGGTTTATAAAAACCTCAATGTGCAATCATTTGGACGGTTGTCAGGGATACATTTTGACTAGCACGTGCTAACAAAACATGTGTAAGCATGATATTTCAAAATGAATGCTCCAGATTTGTGAAAGTAGGCCAATGGAGGTTTATGATTTGGGCAATACAGAATGATTCCGTAACGCTGAAATTAGAGTTCTGGCACCCTCTATTGACCGAGTTGATGCGTGCATCATATGTAGGCTATGCGTAACTTAAACTTTATAGTTTGCTATATCATGCTATCCTAGTGATTGCGGTCAACCATTCATTGTAAATTTTTGAAGAGAAATTTACCTTTTAAATGTAGCCTAACTATTGTTTACAACGGCCATCAACTGAGGACTTCTATTCGAAATATGAATGTATGTGTCACCATCCGGCAGGGGAGCGTTTTTAAAAAGACACAGGAAGTACGATAGGTTTTCGCCTGATGTTACACACTCCGGTACAGTAGGTGGCGGTATGCACCTATACACGGTTTTTTTTGTTGATCCGTCATTAAATCAGAGAAGAAGAAGAACGATAGCTTATCAGAGAAGTGGCCGTATGGAAGTATCGATATCGTGAAAAATCATAATTAACGTAACTGTATTTCGCAAGTCAAGTAATTAGCTAGCTAGCGGAAGGTCATATTTTGCGTGCCACCATTGTTTTAGTGCATTGCTTCGACAAACAATTGTGCGTTGGCTAGTTGTACTGGACAGCTGGCTGTCATTGGAAACAAGGTGCGGATTCTTGTCTTGAATAACGTTTAACGAGATGCATGCTAAATAAAATGACGCTGAAATGGATGCATGAAATAGTGCATAATTATTGTTCATATTATGCTAGGAAGAATGGTTATTTGTCAACAACCCGATTTGCTTGTTTGTTAGTTGGTGTGCTGTTCTGTTCTGTTCGTGGTACGTTTAACTAATAATATCTGGAGCAAACGGTATCCTTATTTAACATCTTGATAAAGAGTAACGTCATGTTCAACGTTATTTAATTGATCGTTGGTTATCTAGTCAAGTGGAGTTAAACTTCTCATATCATATGACCTGCAGCTAATAACGGTAGCTATAAAGCTGACCGTAGAGGTAGCTGTTTATAGTTTTATTTGTGAATCTCATAGGAGTAGCTGGCCATCTAAGTTAGTAGGCGTGTGGTAAGTTAGTTACGAATACATTTGTGATAGTGTAATTATGTCAGACAAGGTTTGTGTCGGTCAGAATTATTTGCTGGTTTTTACTTCTCTTTAAATGAAGATGTCTATTTCAATTATTTTTACGTTATCGTTACGTTTTTGGCAGTCGTCCGTGTCACCACTTAAATACTAATGTGCAAATCCTCAGTACAAAGTGTTGCATTGATGTTCAGTGTCGTGTCGTGTTTTAAATAGAACTGTTTGGCGTCTGCATTGTTTCGAAGCAATGTGCAGACGTGATAGGAATGGGCTCCTAAATCCTGCTTTAGTTAGCACTAGTTAACTGTCAGGGTTTTTTTTAAACTTGTATCAGTGATGATAGTGCGCAGCAAAGCCAAAATTACTGATGTTGGTGCTGAGCCGTGATCGGTGGATATTCTCTCTCTGCAGCTATGGATGGTATGATTATGGACGATGAAGATGACTGCCCAGAACTGGTTCCCATCGAAACAAAACAGCATATCTCGACAGAACAAATCCCGGTCACTATAATCACTGGCTATTTAGGTAAAGCCCACAGACTGAGTTATTGTGTTGGATAATTTTATGCGAAGATACCCCAGGAGTTTTCTCTGTGATGCGGTCTTATTTTTTCTGGGGGGCGATGATGATGACTTTGATTTTTCCGCCACTGTGTAAAATGCAAGATAATACTGTGAGCGTTAAATTAACAATTAATTACCTGTAGCCTATGCCTTCCTTAAGATAATTGTATTTTTTTGTTTTTAGGTGCTGGGAAGACGACCCTTTTGAATTATATATTAACCGAACAGCATAATAAGAGAATTGCTGTGATACTGAACGAATTTGGGGAAGGTAATTTTATACCATTTTCACACTGGACCGTCATGTCATATACGTTAAATCAGTGGGAAAATGCAACCGTTATAAATGTTTTTTTCAATATCCTTCACTGGCATTACGAACATGCATTCACCTTTCCAAAGCCTATGCATGGATATCTATACAGACAGTATACAACCCCTGGCACAAATTATGGAATCACCACACTTAGAGGATGTTCACCCAGATTTTTTTTTTTTTACTTCGTAGCAAATAAACAAATCACAGATATGACACAAAACAATTTTTGTTTAATAGCCAAACATTCTGGCTTTGTGAAACATACCTCAAACAAATTAAATAAAATTATTTTAATTAATGGCATATTTTTTTCCAGATCAAGTAGAGGAAAAAAATTATGAACATCCTCTAAGTGTGGTGATTCCATAATTTTGCCAGGGGTTGTACTAGTACGGTATATATGCAATTTAATATTTCAGAAACTTTCAACAATTGCCCGTTAAGCCTTGAAAGCACTTTCTGTCACTGCTGCGTTGGTCAGTAGAGGGCAGCAGAGGACAGGTTGTAGGCAAGGGGCCAGCTTTTCGGCTCTCAACCTCAGCACCGGATATGTCGCCCTCTGTTGATGTCTATAATTTATGAAAGAATCGGGGCTGCGGTCCAATCCGTGAAATATTCTGTCCTTTCTTCCTGTCGTTCCCCTTCCCTTGCTTCAAGGGGGGAATCCCCAAAATGCCAGGATGAAATATGGCAGCCACACCAAGTGGGATTCGGATACAATTTAAGAAAGGGGAGGGAGTAATTATATACCCTCACTCCCTCATTTATCCTTCCACCAAGGGTATACAATGCAAGCTTCCAGTATGAAGGGAACCCACAATGCAATGCCCCACATGGGAAAAAGTGGGTGGTCACCACAGAACTATGTGGCGGTCACATTTCAACTCTATGGTGTTGCACTTCCGAAATGTTGCGAGGGCGGTTCAGTTCCGTTTTTGTTTGTTTTTCGTCAATCCTCCCCTGCAGAGCACCTTGCTTGCTGCACGTAGCAAATTGTGTCACAAGATAGCTCCCTCGAGGGAAGTGAGCAAGGGAAGGGAATGTGTAAAATTGGGCTCCATTTGATCTTAACTTAATTTTAAAAAAGTTAATTGCTTATTATTTTTCAGTGATCAAATATTTTTTTCTTATCACACAGACATAGATTTTTTAAAATTATTATTTAATTATTATTTCCCCTTTATTACACATTTAGTTTGAGCGTGTGGTGTTTCTGATTGTAACCTCCATTCACTGTCTTGTGTGTACCTTTGTGTTCAGTTTTAATTTGTGACTGAGTGCAGTCTGTCCTCCGTTCTGCAGGGAGCGCTGTGGAGAAGTCCCTGGCTGTCAGCCAAGCAGGAGAGCTGTACGAAGAGTGGCTCGAACTGAGGAATGGCTGCCTTTGCTGCTCTGTCAAGTATGTCAACTAGAGACTACAGTAAAAATGGCATACACAGGGGTACTGCAAGTCCAGGGGGGTGTACTACGAAGCGAGATTAAGGGGATAGCGAGCTAAAATGAGCTTTGGCCCTGTATTTTCTGTATCACGAAGCCGACTCACTTTTAATCGGGGTATATTTCAGTGGCAACTTACTCTGCACGGCTAACCTGGGGGGTATACTCCAAAGGAAGCTTAACATACCCAGGGTTTCTTTGCGTTAGCTGGCTTCACCTATCCAGGAGCAGGTTAGCCGTGCAGAGTAAGTTGCCATGGCAATATACCCAGATTAAGAGTGAGTCGGCTTTGTGATACAGAAAACCCAGGGTTTAAGCTCAATTTAGCTCGCTATCCCCTTAATCTCGCTTCGTAGTACACCCCTCTGCTCCAGGGCAGGTTGTGTTCAGGCTGTGTTCAACGGATTGAAACATATAAGAGCACCGCCCTTTCACCAATCAACTCCTTGGCTTTGGAGAAAGGTGTCTCCATTCCAAAGGATCCCATAGAGATATGTGTGGATAGTGAGGGAGTCTCTTCGCAGGGTGAGATTATTGTGTTCCAGAAAAGATTTTATGAATTCCGGAAAATGCTTTCAAGACCGATAAAATCCGTTGTCTTTCCCCGCTGAATAAACTTCGGCGTGCTTGCTTCAGAAATATTTTTAACATGCTGTATCAAGTTTAAAGTTTAGGAGCTCTAGAATGTAGTAGCCTACAGTTGTCACGTTAGAAATAAACTGTATGATGATGTACTGAGAGTATACAGTGCCCTCCACTATTATTGGCACCACTGGTAAAGATGAGTAAAAAGGGTTATAAAAAATTCACCGTTTGGTGAATTAGCTTAATCTCACACTGAAAAAATGAAAAAATCCAACCTTTAATTGAAGTATATTTATTATGAGAAAAAGAAATCCCTCATCAAGAAATAATTATTTTTAACAAAACCACATGTGCCACAATTATTGGCACCCCTGCATTTATATATAGAATAAAGTAATCATTTTTAATATTTGGTCGCATATCCTTTGCTTGCCATGACTTTCTGATGTCTGTGACCCAACAACATCAAACGACTCTTGATATCTTATTTTCTGGTACTCTTATAAGCAATACTATAAGGTCTCTGCATTTGAATTGATCTCTATGAGAATTGGGGGGTGGGACTATATTTAGCTGTAAATTACACTGGAACAGTATGGAACACATGGTTGGCTAAATGGCTCTAAGTCATCAAGGGTCTGACGTATCAAACAAGCCTTAACCCAGAAATGCTGCCAGAAATACAGTAGATATGGATGGATGACTTGAAGGGTTTCTTCTCCTGACTTATTTTTCCATAGAGTTCAATAGGAAAATTTGTCAGGAGAAACAACCCTTAAAGGGATAGTTTGGAATTTTGGACATAATGTCTCAATTACGACTTACCCATGATGTAGTTGATTGATGGAAACCATTTTCAGCTAATTCCATGCTGTTCCTTCTTTTGGACATACACACGTTGATAATGCTAGCGCAACTCTAAGGTAACCGGTAGCATCCACTACCAAAGGCACTTAAACACTCCACAGTGCACCCAAAGCAAATAAAATACGACGACAGTCTATCTGGGGGGGCGATACTTTACGTTACCTACGAATGTATTGCCGGCACTGGTCGACTACAACAACAAAGAAGAGCAACAAGTTGCAATGGCCACGTTCGCTCTGCCGCCGTACTTCCACAGAGAATATAGGTCAGCACAAAGTAAAGGATTCAACGATAGTTTGGCTTCAAAAATTATGGTATAAACACTCAAAATAACCCCGATAGACTGTCGTCATATTTTATTTGCTTTGGGTGCACTGTGGTGGGTTTAAGTGCATTTGGTAGTGGATGCTACCGGTTACCTTAGAGTTGCGCTAGCATTAGCAACGTGTGTATGTCCAAAAGAAGGGACAGCATGGAATTAGCTGAAAATGGTTTCCATCAATCAACTACGTCATGGGTAAGTCGTAATTGAGACATGTCCAAAATTCCGAACTATCCCTTTAAAGTGATCCATCCATATCTACTGCATATCTGGCAGCAGAGTGATGGTTTGAGGCTCGTTTGATACCTCAGACCCTTGATGACTTTCAACCATTTTACCAACCATGTATTCCATACTGTTCCAGCATAATTTACAGCTAAATATAGTCCCTCCCCCCAATTCCCATAAAGATCCATTCAAATGCAGAGACATTATAGTATCGCTTGTAAGAGTACCAGAAAATAAGATATCAAGAGTCGTTTGATGTTGTTGGGTCACAGACATCAGGAAGTCATGGCATGCAAAGGATATGCGACCAAATATTAAGAATGATTACTTTATTCTATATATAAATGCAGGGGTGCCAATAATTGTGGCACACATGGTTTTGTTGAAAATAATTATTTCTTGATGAGGGATTTTTTTCTCATAATAAATGTACTTCATTTACTTCAATTAAAGGTTGGATGTTTCTCATTTTTTCAGTGTGAGATTAAGCTAATTCACCAAACGGTGAATTTTTTATAACCCTTTTTACCCATTTTCACCAGGGGTGCCAATAATAGTGGAGGGCACTGTATATTTATTCATTATGAGTGGTAAGGTAAATAACTAACAAATTTAACCTACACAATAAGCATTTTCTTTTTGCTAAAGCTCTGCCCATGCTGCACCGCTATAGGCTCGTCGTTGCAGACACCACCCCTTTTATGGGAACGCGCACAGAGCTTGATTAGCAAAGCCCGTGTTCACTTAGCAAGCTGATAACCACGTTCGTAGTACCGGTTAAGCCAGATTGCGGTGGTTAGGTTCTGTGAAGCCAGCTAACGCAAAGAAACCCTGGCTATGTTAACCTTCCTTCGTAGTATACCCCCCCCCCCCCCCCCCCCCCCCCCCGGGCTGGGAACTGCTGACCTACATAAATATCAGACAGCACTGTTGCTTGTGTACAGCAAGAGTCAGACTTAATAGAAAGTAGAAGCACGCCATGGAGATTGCATTAGCATTAGCATGAGCATTAACATGAGCATTAGCATTAACATGAGCATTAGCATTAGCATGAGCATGAGCATAAGCCTAATTCTGGTGAGAGGTGCTCCTGGGATGATTAACATTTTGAGGGGTTTTTTTTCTTGGTGCAGAGATAATGGCCTGAAAGCCATCGAAAACCTCATGGAGAAAAAAGGGAAATTCGACTACATCCTACTGGAGACGACGGGACTCGCAGACCCAGGTAACGGCCAATAAGAAAGCAGGAAAGAGACCCTGTGTTCCATCATTTGAATATTCACCCACGAGGTCCCAAATCAATTGCCTGGAGAAGACATCTTGTGTGACAAGGATGTGTTCGAATCAGAGCCCTGTCTACTGCGCCCTGTCTCCCGTGTGCCGTGCACTGGCAGATGTGTGCCGTTTAATGTGCACTGTTTAGTATGCAATGTGCACAAAAAAAATATATCCTCCATCCTCCTATTTTCCAACCGTACTGTGGAAGTGTCGTAAGATGTCCCACCCTTGCGCAGCCATATCATATGTTGTTTTTGTTTGTTAAACGTCCACGAAGCTGCGCCTCATTTTTTAAGCCACACCTCATATTTATGCGACCAGAATGTTTGTGTACTTCTTGAAAAGTGCGCTCCCGAATATACTCAGCGAAACCCCGGAAGTAAGTGTATCATACGGGGGTTTAAAGTATGCTATATTTAGAGAAAATTTTGCCTACTTAATGACTTTTTCATCCTGTCTGCTCAACAAGCCTACATAATAGTATGGAAGGGTGCTGATTCGGACACAGCCTAAGGGCCGGATTTACTAAAGGATTGCGACTGCTTTTTCGACGCTATAGCAGTCGCTACAAGGTCGCGATATCTACTCCGGATTTACTAAACGGTCGCACTGGGTCAACATCGCTATTATGATGTAATTTCCGGGGATTATGTCACTCTACAACTTTCTTTTTGATGCATAATTAAATGTCTTCATGCATATGTATACCTGGACTGAACACGCTAAAACAAGGCGGAGATTATGTAAATTAGGTCACTTAAGTATTCCGTCTGATTTACTAAAGCATACATTAATTGCGACTCCCATCTTTGCGTGGGAATTTTTTGAATTCCTGAAAGCAGGCAGTACTTTTCCTGAATGCGCTGAAATAGCCTATAGCTCACACACAGAATGCTATCCTCTGTATAGGATGTATACAGCACTCGAATGTATAGCACTCGAAAGGAGATAGAATTGTAAAAGTCTCACACATGCTTCTACTAATCACTTCTCATTTATTTTCAGAATATGAAATTATAGCCTATTTGTTTTATTGAAAGGACGCAAGACTTTTATTGCAGTCATCAGCTAGCAGTATAAAAACGCACGTCTGAATTTAAATAATGTACACAATTGTTGTGCCTGTGCGGACTCCGTGGCCTCCCGTCACAATTGCTTTTATTTATTTTCTTTTAGTGGTAGGATTAGACGAGCATGTTGGGCTGAATGGCCTGTTCTCGTCATACTCTTATGTTATGTTATGGTAAGTTCATGATGTGCTCATTTTGCAGGGATCTTTCCTTAGTTGGACCACCACCAGTGTCATTTGCCCGCATTATGTTGGAGGAACGTTTTTCTAAAATCACACCATCTTTTCTTTACATCCTCTACTGTTCATAAATTAATTTTGTATGTGATGTCATTCGAAACTTTTCTCCTGCATTGGTTACATTACATTATAGGCATTTAGCAGACGCTCTTATCCAGAGCGACTTACACAACTTCTTATTACATTTATCCATTTATACAGCTGGATATATACTGAAGCAATTCAGGTTCAGTACCTTGCTCAAGGGTACAACGGCAGTGTCCTACCTGGGAATCGAACCTGCAACCTTTTGGTTACAAGTCCAATTCCTTAACCATTATACTACACTGCCGCCCTGCGGTGTTGTATATGCTGTAATACAGCGTTGTGTACCTCATAAATTTAAGTTGTATTTTGCTTGTGGTTATCTCGCGATTTGTGCCTGGTTGCTCTGTAGCCTAACCATTTAGCGCCTGGACGGGTCATTGTGTGCTTGTAACCGAAAGGTTGCAGGTTCGATTCCCAGGTAGGACACTGCCGTTGTACCCTTGAGCAAGGTACTCAACCTGAATCGCTTCAGTATATATCCATCTGTATAAATGGATAATATGTAAAAAGAAAATGCTAACAGAGTTGTGTAAGTCGCTCTGGATAAGAGCGTCTGCTAAATGCCTGTAATATAATGTAATGTCATTGTTATGGATGTCTCCTTCCGCATATTTATAGGTGTCTCCAACCGCAAAAATTGCAAATGGGGGTGTTTAATTTCTTTGATTGCGTAATTAGGACCAGTGATCAATCGGTTGTTAAATGTGGCGGTATGTCCGACCGCAATGGGGCCGCAATATAGCGAATGTTTTGCGCTGCGACTGTTTCCTTAGTAAATCCGTCCCTTAGTGTCTTCTCGGTGGCAGCCCTAGATTCAATACACTCGTCAGCTCCTGCAGTCCTTCTGTGCTTTCTGTTTGTTAACTACAGGCGGTTCTGCTTGCTAACAGGAGTTTGTAGTAATGCAATATTGAATGTCCCTTAGTCATAGTATATTACTTGGTCATGCCATCTTGATGAATAAGAAGATGCGTCAAGTAGAAATGTTTTAAACACTAGGGAGACAGTACTGTCAGTGTTAAGGGTATGGAGCTGAGTAAAGAATCTGTGGTGGCCCCATGCACTATAGACTAGATGAAGCCTCAGGCCGGCGTCTCTCCTTCCCGGCGGTGTAATGAACCTCTTCCCCCAGCAGCCAAAGGTATGCAGAGTACAGGGGCTGTTAAACGGGAAAGACAACATTGATTAAACTGAGGCCCGGCGTCCAGTTCGCCCCTTGTGGCGGACAGCCGCCGTCTGTTTAGATTACCCAGAACAACAAGCATCGCTACGTTTGGCATTGATTGCGACCCAAAGTGGAGGTGGTGGGGGGGGGGGGGGGGGGGGTTTTGGGGGTGCAGGAACACAATGAAGCGGCAAGGCCAGGCAAATTCACGCCGAACCACAAACCGCGGTACTCGTTTAAGCGCTCCTCTCGAACACGCTGTCAACTTCAATTCGACACCCTCTCCGCTGCTGGAAATACGCTCGCCGTCATTGTCGGAAATTTCGCTCTTTTGTTCACTCCGGCTAACCTTATGCTTAACTTTTCCACTTCTTCATTTTCAAAGCAGGCTTATCTGATTGTTTTTTTTTGTGTGCTTTTTGTGTTTTTTTTAAAGTAGCAAAAAGAAAAAAATACTTTTGCACGTTGCTCTGATTTATAAATTCATTTGAACATGCTATCTGTGAAAGACAAGGTATGCTAATTGGCAGTTTGCGAGACTGAGCCTGATACTCATTCTGTTCAGTTTTATTTGTGTAGCCCTTTTTGCAGAGACACTGTCACACAGGCCTGAACCCCCAAAAAACCAGCAAGTGATTTAAAAAAAAAAAAAAAAACTGCCCAGTGGGAAGAAAAAACACTGAAATAGTGGTGAGGGAAAAGTCAGTGGGAAAAGTGGCCGAGAGTGGAAACCGGACTGGGGGTTTGTGTGGAACAGAGAGACACATCTGGGGCCAACTGGGTTGGATTCTGTTCCATTTCACTACAAACACACACACACACACACACACACACACACACACACACACACACACACACACACACACACACACACACACACACACACACACACACACACACACACACACACACACATATATGCATGCACACTTTACCCTCACACACACACACGCACACACACATGCATGCACACTTTACCCACAGGCACATTAACACACATACAATAAAACCTATTTTGAATTTGTGCTTTTACAATAACTCTCCAGCTCCAATTGAAAGTTCCTGTGTTGTTTTATTGTTCTCTCGAAGTTAAGATCGCACTAAAAAGAAGTTTAAAAAAGAGAAAGAGTGGGCGACTTGACCCCCCCCCCCCCCCCCCACACACACACACACACACACACCCACACACCACAGAGGG
This sequence comes from Synaphobranchus kaupii, assembly GCA_029718625.1. Lineage (NCBI taxonomy): Eukaryota > Metazoa > Chordata > Actinopteri > Anguilliformes > Synaphobranchidae > Synaphobranchus > Synaphobranchus kaupii. Next base: position 45,481,909 of record CM056376.1, read on the forward strand.
ACTAGGAAAGGGGGGTGCGGTCGGGGGCTGTTTTCATTAGTACAAGGAAACTATTAAAACCTTTTGGGCAGAAAAGGTGTGTGTTTGGGGTTGGGGGGGGAGAGAGAGAAAATCGATAAGGAATCAGTAAGTCATTATCAGGCGCTGTCCCAGACGAGTGGACTGTGGAAAGAAGTGACAGGTGTCGGGGGGTTGACGTTTGGGGCAACTGCTCAGCGGTCCGAGCAGGCAGCCCGTGGTGGGAGCTGTTGGAGCGCGCTCAGTCCACCCCCACCCCACCCCACCCCACCCCCGGACTGTCATTGGCCGAGACAAGTCTGTCACTCATAGTGTCCTCTGAGGGTCAGCGAGATGTGAAACACTATCATCTCCCACAGCTCGTCTTGCTTGCCAAACCTGCCACCACCAAAATGGGTTTCCTGTTTGATTTCTTGTCTTTTTTTTTGGAGAAATGTTGTTTTCATTATCTTTCTATCAAATATTTACAAAGCTTTTCTTATTTCCCTCCCTCCCCCCAGCCAGGGTTATAACCAAAAGAAAATAAAAAATGTATTTTGTGAACAAGCCGAGATGCTGAAATAACTGTCAGAGGAAATGTCAGAGAAAACAATTCCAAAATATATCCAAATATAAAAAATGCATTCATTCAAAGGAAGTCCTGTTGTTTAATCCTGTCCTGCACAAAATATTAATGAAATTTAAAATAAAACAAATAAATCCTATTTTGTATGACAAAATAAATGAGGTGTAGGTGTTGAATAAATGCTCTTATGAAATTAATTCTGGTTTCCAAATACATTTTGAAAAACAAAAAAAAGAAAATTTAAATTTGCTGTAGTCAGTCTCCAGCATAATTCAGTGGCTGATATGGACTATGCTTCAACAATCAACTTAAACATGCAACACTGTTTGGTAAAATCATGAATTTGCTGTTTATCGAACAGACCTTTCTCTATCACTCTTTCTCTGTATCTTACTCTTTTTTCAGGAGCTGTTGCCTCCATGTTCTGGGTTGACGCAGAGCTTGGAAGTGAGATATATCTGGATGGTAAGGAACATGCACTTTCTGTTCAAAGCCAGGTTTTCTCCAGTGTATTAAATCCCCACATTTAAATTTAAATGATTTTCCACCATTTTCCTACAAAATGCAGAATGTTATCTGCGCTCATTGGCGCTGCTCTCCTCTGAAGCATGTGATGTCAGGTCACAAGTCAAGCTCAGGCAGACCTGAGTCAGAAGAAGGCACTTAGGGCCTGATTTACGAAGGCCTTTAGCGTGTGCAAACCCAATAACATGACCAATGATTGAAATCCCCCGCTTCACCAGTGGGGGTCACTGCTGCGCAATGTGATGCTGTCAACCGTCCTGACCATAACCCTCCCATTCCTGGGTGGCATGAGTGCGAATTGTACATCTCCCTCTAGGGCTGCCGTCCACAGTCTGGATTTGAAACCAGACCGTGGGGCCCATCCACACACTGGAACAGTGCTTTAACAGGATGAGCTGTCCAATAGCCCCTTAATCCACATTGTTCACCAACATTCAAACTTCATGTCCTTTATAAACCAAAACAAAAGCTCCATTCAATGGAAGAGGTGCAAGGGGCACCGACAGGCCACATGACATTAATTAGGCTGTTCTGTTTAGCTACTTCCTCCTGATAATCCGTAACACTGGAAGTTTCCATGCGGAGAAGGGACATTCAGTTTTTAGAGGTGATATCCAATCTCTCTCTCTCTCTCTCTCTCTCTCTCTCTCTGGCATCTGTTTATGGGCGTCCCCTGATTCCAACACAAACACTGTGGGCGCGGGAATGTTCGGAATTCCGCCCTGAATTCTCAGCTGTTCTCCTCCATGTGCGCTCGTCTTAAAGGGCACTGAGGATGGCTCCACGTGTGGTGGGCTGGGGGGGGGGGGTTTGGAACTTTCTGGAGATAGATCCGTGCGTGTTCGCTCCGTGTTTATTAGCGTTCGTTTGCATGGCGCAGTTTTTTTTTTTTCCCCCCGTGGCGTCAGGAGTGCGGATGGTCAAGCCCTGTTCCCCGGAGGGGTGAGGGATTATCCGGACGGGGTTTATCATTGGAGGGAATGTGGGGGTCTAGGGGAAGGTGTCGGCCCTGTGGCAGTCCCACCAGATAAATGTTCCACAGATGGTCCGGTGAAAATAGCTGGGTGATCTTCAGTAGTGCCGAAGACAATCAAAAATATCCCACAGGGTCTTAAGAGCAGGCCCCTGCCTCGCACTAAACAGATTTAATCGCACCTTAAACGGCAGAAATCTGCCGTTATTCTTATGCTAACGGTGTGATAGCCGTTGCAGTGCTGTCATCATCACCTTTAGCAAGCCCGGCCGCGTGCAGTTCAGCGCGGATGTTGTGATGTTTATGAGGTGTAGATGGGTTGGATAAATTGTGGTCAGGATTGCAATGATAATTATTTTTTTCATTGTCATATCCTTGGCAAATTAAACTCTATACAGTATACTGGTGTATTGTAATACGAGTATAATAATATATAATTGAGGGTAGTGGAATATACTTTATTGATACCTGTACCCAGTCATTTCCTCAGGGTTTTACCCCATAAAACATCTCTTAAGTGCCCTTTAAAGAGCTAAACAATTGGCACCACAGTGAAAAAATGGCTGTTAAGGTAAAGTGGTCTCATTGTGAGTCGTCTTAACAGGTTTAAGACCAGGATGTGAGAATCTGCAGGGATTCTAAAACTCTTCAAATCTTTGTTTGCAGGTATCGTCACCGTCATCGACGCAAAGTATGGGCTGCAGGTAAAAGAAAAAATATACGTTTTATATGTTTGATTTAGTTTCTGGGTTTTTGAGAATTCAATGGTTCCAAATGCAGCTTAACAACAGAAACAGGTCAGCGTAATTAAAGTTTCTGCTGTGGTGAAGGGTCTGTGTGACATTGTGTCATATTGGTTAGGGGACTGGGCTGGTAACCTAAAGACTGCAGGTTCCAGGTAGGACACTGCTGTTGTCCAGCTGTATAAATGGATACTGTGTAAAAATGCAAAAGCGCGTCATTGGTTCCTTTTGTTCGTAAAGTTTTGATTTAAAAAATGTAAAATTCCCATTTAGGGATGGTAAAATCAATGGGTATAATTTCTGGGTGGGATCATGGGATTGAGATACGTCACATCGTTTCCCTTTTAGTTGGACACCCCTGCCACCCCCCCCCCCCCCCCCACCAGCACCACACATCATGAGTGAAGGCTCTGATTTAAACTATGTGGAGAGGAGCAGTGATACTGACACCTCGATAATGGGCAGCAATTTCGGGGGTGTAATGCTTGGCGGTTCAACCCCGATCGCACCCCCCCCTGGACAGCGCTGAAGGCCGGAGCAGTGGGGGGGGGGTCCCCTGGAGACTGATCGAAACTGAAGGGGTAATTGATATCAGGAGCGATCACGCTAATGGGATTGTCACCCCTTAAACGCCCCATCTAAACCCGCCGCCCCCCCCCCCCCCGAAAACCTTCAACCCGCACTCTGAAGTATTCATCTTCTGACCGCCCCCCCCCCCCTGAGAAAATTCTCACCCAAGGGCCAGGTCTGACTCGGTAGAGGCATCGTGGGACTTCGGGGTGGCGGTGACGGGGGGAGGGGGGGGCTTCTGTTCTTACCAAGGCTTCTGAGGGGCTGGGGGGGGGCTGAAGAGTTTTCAATCGGCTGTAGATGAGGGGGTCAGGATAAGGGCACAATCTGTTATTACATATTCAACAAGGCTCTTCTTCTCAATTACAGAGGTGTGTGTGTGTGTGTGTGTGTGTGTGTGTGTGTGGGATGGTGCGGGGGGCACTGGCGGTGTTGATAAATAGAAATTGAAAAATAAATAGGGTTATCTTTCACAGGTCAAAATGTTTGGGGAATGATTCCATATCAAAAGATCAGGGACGCATTCGGACCCCCGCCCCCTTCCCATCGTTCTTCTCCATTTAGGAAGTGTCACTTTTTCATTCGCTCTGACACGATGGATAAAAGGATCTTGGGGGGGGGTGAATAGGGGTGCAGAGGGGTGAGTTTTCTGGGGGTGTCTGACAGTAGTGTGTAAATGGAAGACGTCCCTTCTCTGAACCGGCAAACTGAAGCGACTGACGGGCGAGAAAATCCTGATTTTGTTTTACGCTCTCTCCTTCCTATCGCTACGGTAACTCGGGAAGCTAAAAAGGACGAAGGGCTTCGTCACTGTGTAAAAAAAGTGCTTATTTAACAGACAGTGCTTTTATTACTTTATTGTGAGCTGTTCTCATAATTGTGTTAATCCCACAGCAGCAGAGTTTTGTGTTGTAGTGACACAGTAGTCACTTCATTAAAATTCTGTATTGTAGTTTTTTTTTTTTTTTTGTGTTATTGGAGTGCGAATAACTCCTTCTCTTGCAGCAACTGACCGAACAGAAGCCAGAGGGTTTGGTGAACGAGGCGGCCAGGTACGGCCTGTGTTCTTAATCTTCTCTTACCCAGGATGCATTTCCATATTAACCCCGTGTGCGCTTCATTTTGCAACTGCACTTATCAGGGTCCAGGGCCAGCTCCGTTTCAATTCAATTTAGTCGATTCAGGAAATTAACTGAAATTCAGTTTTATAAAAACTTTCATTACATAAAATTCTCATTACCTTCTACAAGGGGATTTTAAGTCGTGATTTAAATTTCAGTTCATTTTGTGATATGAAATGAATCCCAGCCTGGCTTTATGGCAGAATGCAGGTATAACTGAGGGGCGTACTGGAGCAGGTTGGGTTGGGTACAATGGGTAGTATACCTGCAGAGCTCCCACTTAGGATTCAAACCCAGGTGCCTTCCCTGACTCATGCTTTGCTTGGCTGTGTTTGGCCAAGTGTGGAAACTAAACACAACTGCGAAGGATCGCCCCCACCCGCCCTGGGTTTGTGTTTGTTATTCTTCCTAACAAAATGTTGGTTTGAGCGTAACCATGTGGAGGCCACCCACATATCTGCCCTGGGCTTAGGGGTGGGGGGGGGGGGGTGGACAGAGCAAGGGGTGTGAACGGCCGAGACTACATCCAAAACTTCCTGTCCTGTTTGTTCATGTAGTTTTTTTTCCCCCACCAAATGGGATATTGTGGTGAATTTAAGTGAACTGTAAAGTAACCACCTTTCTTTTATTAAAAGTAGTTATTTGTTAATGTGATATAATGAGTCTGTGTGGTTTTTGAGCAGTGCTGTGTGTGGGTGTGTGTGTGTGTTTTGGGTTTTTTTTTGCAGGCAGATTGCTCTGGCTGACCTCACGATCATCAATAAGACTGACCTGGTGAACGAGGAGGAACTGGGTTCCCTCAGAGAGACCGTGAGGTACCTCTTCAGTTAAGCTGCTCACACAGAGTATCTTTTCACTTACTTCAGGACTGCTCTTTTCCAGCAGTGTCATACCGTGGGATCTGGAAAAGGCCTTCAGTAACCTTACCTTTAAACAGATGATTTTTCTCAGCCTGTTTCTGTTTACTTTGCCTGATAAAAAATCAAACAACTGATTCGCTCAGTACCCAAGAATAATGCTACCTTTATTTTGAGGTAGCATTATTGTTCTTTGCATCATAAACGCGTGCAGTATTTCTCTGTTTTCCCATTTATGATGACGTAAAAATGTCAATATGTCATGCGAAGATTCTTCAGTTTAATTGCTTATGGAATGGCCCAGATTTTCATAAATTCGTGTTCTAGCCTGAATTATGCCTTGCGCTCGACCCTAGTTTGATACGCTTCACGAGTGGTTTTCCTCTTTAAATTAATGATTAAATCGTTTTGACTAAATCGAGTGCCATCTTAAAATGAATGACATTCTCCAGTGTGTTGAGAAGAAAACGCTACAACGTGAGATACAATTCCGAGAGAGCTTTGCGATTTTCTTTTGCTCATTAATTACTCTGATTATTGCCATCCACAATCTCACATTTTATTTATCTCTGTCATTATTATTTCTTAATTATTGTAGGCTACATATTGGTCTTAATTATTCTACGATTTAATTGTTTGATTGTTAATCAAGAAAAATAGATGGAAACAGGTTGAGGGTACTCTCCGGTTCAATGGTAATGTTTTATGTCTCCCTTTTTCCAGTGCACAGGCCTCTACTACATTTATTTTAATGGAATTTTATGATGCAAAAATTCTTTTCAAGCAAATAAATATAAATATTCACAAAATAAATCCTCCCCATATTCACAAATCCCTATATTTATTAATATTTGTTATTCAGTTCATTAATTGCTTGATCTATAATCTAGAAATATAAATGGAAACAGGTTGAGAGTTATCCTCCGTTTAAAGGTAAGGGTCTGGTTCTACGGTACACCACTGCTTTTCAGTAACTGTACAATCGCTCATGTGCAATCTGTTCGGTTAGCACAAGGCTGCTCATGCAGTACCCCTTCGGGCTCTAGTTCCAGTCATACCCTACAGCGCTGTCACGCTGTCCAGGTCCTTTACGTAAGCTGAAGTGCAGCGCTGTCTTCTCAATATTATTACTGAGTCTGGGTGCCTCTGGTTGCTTTGTTAGCCGTTTGTTTGTTTCTTTGTTCATTCGTTCATATAAAAGGAACCCTCTGTATTGTGTGTTTCTGGTTGTATGTGCAGAAACAATTCAGTCTGCACTAATGTCAAAAAGTTTACCACAGGTACGTAGGTTCAAAAACCATATATAAATCTGGCTGAAGAGGATAGAACTCGCTGTTTAAAATATGGGGTACTTACTCCAAGAAGAAATTCTTAGGCTGAGATGCAAAAAGTTGGCTTTTTATTTCATCATGAATGCGAAAAGATATAAGATATATCATTCCCCATGATGCTGGTCGTATTTTTCACCTCTCTCTCTGTCTCTCTTCCTCTGACCAGGTCCATAAATGGGCTCGTGAAAATTCTGGAAACGCAAAAGTCAAGGTGAGATTTCCCCTGTAGAAATGCTTTTTCCCTTGCTCGTGCGACCCCTGTTGGCCGTCCAGGTGCCCGTGGCATGCTCTCCGCACACGCGTATGATTGGGTCTCCTCTACCCCCACTCTCCTGCTTTTTGGTTGTGAAAAGAAGCAGCTGGCTGACACCCATGTTTCTGAGGAGAAGCGGGAGTTGTCTTCTCTCACCCGAGCAGGGCCGTTTCTAGACTGCTTTGATTGGAGGGGCATGAAGAGATGTTAGTGGGGCACAAGGGGGGCACGAAGTAGCGAGGGGTCTGGGGATCCTCCCCAGAAAAATTTGAGCCTTTTAAAACTCATTTCCTGCATTTCTACACAACCTCACACAGGGCATTTTCTAAAATAAAATGTTTAATTTAGATGAGATAGGCTAATCGGTATATTAGATAAGATGATTTTATTACATTTTAAACCCGCCTCCACCCCCCTCATCTTATAGGAGTACAACTTTATTTATGCCCAATAATACCAATTACCAAATACCAATACCAATTATCTAATCTTATATGGAAACAAGTATATTAAAGATGAGCTCCTTCATCATTTCAGTCTCTTTGTGGCATTTTCTGTTTACATGTGAAACTACGTTACTGTAACTGGCTCAGCATTTTCATTTATATTTTAGCCAAACTCCCCCCCTCTCTTATGGAGGACAACTTTATCAATGCCAAATTAAATCAAATTATTATAGAATCTTACTTATTCCTTATTACTTATTCCTTCATCGTTTCAGTCTATTTGTGCTATTTTCTGTTTACATGTGAAACTACGTTACTGTAACTGGCTCAGCATTTTCATTTATATTTTAGCCATACCCCCCCCCCCCCCCCCCTCCCTTATGGAGGACAACTTTATCAATGCCCACTTAAATCAAATTATTATAGAATCTTACTTATTCCTTATTACTTATTCCTTCATCATTTCAGTCTCTTTGTGCTATTTTCGATGTACACGTGAAACCAAGGTACTGTATTTGGCTCATCATTTCATTTATATACAGTATAATATATAATTTTGTATATATATTTTATGCCTGAGACGCCGGGGGGCTTGCCTCTGTTGACGGCTGCCGTTTCGCCGTGAGAGTGATAGAGAACGTAAGAGAGAGAGACAGATATGATAGTGTATTTTAATATATGTGAAGTATTCCAAAGTTTGAGGAAAGTAGGGCTGGCTAGCCAACACGCAGCAGTACGCTAGCTAACACACACACACACACACGGGCACGCACACACATGTGCAGCCAGCTAATGCAATGCTGCAGATGTTTTGCAGAATCGCAGCTATAACAATAGGCTAGATGCAACATGTAATCAATCTATTTAAAATCAGATCTCCCAGACGGAGGCTCTTGTCACTATCCTCAACTCACTGAGTAAGCTAGGCTAGCGAATATTATAAGCAATGCGTAACAGTTAGTTATCAAGAAGAGACAGCATAGATTGATCAAAGAAACTGACCTCTCTCTCTCTCGCTGCGTCTCCATGTTTTATATGGCCAAACCAACCAATCAGATATTAGAGAAATGTATTATTTCGACGTGGCATTTTTATGATTGGCCGAATTGTCTGTAGCTCTAATAGCCTACTGACGGCGATATGGGCGCCGACTTCATATTGTCGGATTTTATTTTTTCTGGATTTGGCTTTGGGGGGGGCAGGCGGTGCATTTGGGGGGGCATTGCCCCTCCGTGCCGCCCCTCCGTGCCCCCCCCCCCCCCCCCCCAGAAACGGCCCTGCACCCGAGCCTGCAGCAGGGGCTGTATATGAGCAAGCTTGTACATAGTTAGCAAATTGGACATTCCAAATTTGGGTGGAGATGCCAATAAAAGTGCTTTTTCCCACCCAACGTGTACAGTAGGTCTTGTGGGTGTTGCACGAACGTGTGAATGTCATGAAGATGTAGCGCTGACGTTGCATGGATGTTGCATGGATGTTGCACGGTGATCATGTCCTCGCAGTGTGAGGGTGCATTGGGACCAGGAACGGGGCACTGGGGTTCACCACCTGTCAATTTAGCAGTCTTGGATGACACCACCCTCCTCCTTGCCTCTTTGTTCTCATGTCAAAGGTTAAATATATAAGGAACAACACTGAAAAAACACCACACACACGTGCGCACACACACCACTTGCTGTCAAACCCCCTCCCTTACACAAACAGAGTAGTGCTGTCCAGGGGTGTCCCATTACCCTCAAATCCACATTCCATGACCCCCCAAGTTCCCATCTGACACTAACAAGCTGGGTGCCTCAGTTGACTGTGCCCCCTTCTGATTCTGATGCCGCCCCCTCACTCTTTCTGACTCCGCCTCCCGGTGGTCTTATAGACACATGGCTGGATGGAATCTTGTTGGCTGAAGATCTTTTGAATGATGATGTCATAAAGCCAGAGATCTTCGCTGACAAGCAAGAACACATCTCAAAAGAACACAAAACGCGTCCGACCAATCACTGTTAACAATCTGCACCTGCAAGAATACTGGTTATTTCTCTGGTCCTGTGGCGACTGACAGATTGCAGAACACACATGCTTTGGCCATAATTTAAAGTTTATCGTTATTGATGATGCCAATGTTTTGGGGTGGAAAGGGACCTTTAAATCAAACAATCAACAAGTTTTTTGTTTGTTGTAAACAATTACCTCAAAGTAAGAAGAATGTCAGGCTTGTACCTTGATTGCTGTTCATATTAATAATAGCGATATCTGCTCATTATCATTTCTATGTGTTTTTTCTCCTCAGAGTTGACTTATCCCAAGTGCTAGATCTGCATTCTTTTGATAGTAAAGACAGCACAAGGTAGGCTTCCTTTTCATATTTGATATCTAGTGAATTATTATTCTGTATTATGTACTGTGGAGAACTGTGGTTGTTTCTACTCTCAATTTTTGAGCGATCTTTCAGAAAGTACATTTCATGTTTTTCATGTCAGAAAGTGTTTTAATTGTGAATGTTTGTAAATCAGGCAGCCTCATGTAGAGACGAAGTCTGCCTTCTCTTTTAGCTCAATATTGCTTTCAGCACTTATAGACAAGTCCTCTTTTGTATTCTCTTTGCATAACGAATGTAGTCTCTTCTGAAAGCATACAATGCACAAGTTGGGGGACAGGGAGTCAGTTACATGGAAAACAACCTTTTTTAGATTCTTCAGGTTCTCAACCGATTCCTGAAGAAAAATAAAAGAAAGGCGCAGGGGGCCCAGTGTTGCCATGGTACGTGTGTACACAGGCACTCTTGGCGTCCCCCCCTCCCCATTCAGTCACACTCTTGCCCCTGTTTGCCCCAGCTTGAACCCCCCCCCCCCCGCTCTCCTGTGTTGCACAAAGCAGTGAGCAGAGCACAGTGTGATCATCTCTCTGTGTGGCCAAATACTATTGGGAGAGGGGGCGGGGGGCGGTGTGTGTCTGTGTGTCCACACACACGCACCACGCACACACACAAGATCTACTAGGACCTGGATTAAGAATGCTAATGGTGAACCCCCCCCCCCAAAAAAAGGCAGTTAAGTCCAAACATCTGCAGGCTGTATTAGACAGGGGGGGTGGCGATTTGGATGGCGGGGGTGCATTTGTGTCTTGTGTTGATTGCCGGCTATATTTGTCACTCAATGGATGGGTTGTGGAACCCACCTGAACTCACAGTACACACAAACACACGCACACACACACACGAATGTATGAAGAGTAATGGCATAAAACTCCCCCATAAATATATGACCGCCCCTTTATTTGGAAAGGGTCCATTGGCCCAGAAGGACTTTTCATCCTCTGTAGTGGACTGATCCGGCTCGTGCTCTTAAATAAAACTGAAGAGCAGGATCGGTTCTGGCCTACTGGGACTCAGGATTTGAGAGCCTTGAGGTTGAGCTTGGGAAAGATTGTTTTGGCCAATAAATCAGACCTTAATAAGGCATTTATAGCATCTGTTAGGCAGCCTGATGTTCTCTGTTGATTTCTTTACGTGTGTGTGTGTGTGTGTGTGTGTGTGTGTGTGTGTGTGTGTGTGTGTGTGTGTGTGTGTGTGTGTGTGTGTGTGTGTGTGTGTGTGTGTGTGTGTGTGTGTGTGTGTGTGTGTGTGTGTGTGTGTGTGTTATGGTCCCCAGTTTGCAGGAAAAGCTGCAGTTTGTGAAAACAACACGGCCACATCTAGACAAGGTAAACGCATCTCTGCTTTCTAAGCTTGCACATTCCTGCTTTAACAGTATTTATGAATGATTTTAGATCAGATGAGCACGACGAGTTCCTTTTATTGAAAAATTAATTTAACTGCCAACGTCGGGCTGAGCATCACAAATTCCCACCGCAGTTTGGAATTTCCAGTCGTCTGCGAACCGCGCTGCCGATTCGGGAGAGTGTAGACAGCCTGAGACACATGGTGTTGCCGGCTGCTTCATTTCACACCGCAGACTACAGCCAAGCATGTACAGAGTGGAAGACCTTTCATATGGCTGTCGCATGCAGTCCTCGTGGGCCCGATCGACCAGCGAGGGTCGCTAGTTAGCGGCAAATGCGAATCCCTGGCCAAGTGAACCCTCCCATACCCTGGGCGACACTATCACCAATTGCACGTCGCCCTGTGGGGCTACGAGCCACAGTCGGCCACAGCGTGGTGCCTCAACCAATTGAGCTATCCAGAATATCTTTCCGTATGCAGACAAAACTAGAGCCATCTCTGTCTGTCTCTCTCTCTCCAGGGCAGTTGCAGGTGAATCTTCTTGCCATTCCTGGGGTGGAATACTGGAGGGAGTGTTAGTGGAAATGGTACAGGATGCAGTACAAGGATGTGCCACAGGGGGCTCTGTATAATAAATAGGGTTGTTTTTACCAGGGGCCCCGCTGTCTCAGGATGGAGGGGAAGATAGGAGGGTGTCATAAGAGCAGAGGGGGGCGGGTGGGGGGGGGGGTTGAGCTGGGGCGTGTCCCATGTTCTCGTCCCTCCCTTTGTTCTGGCCACGCTCCTCTCTGTCAGCGAGCCCCATGACGTTGGCGCACAGGAGGGGGGTCAAACTTCTGCATTGTCCTCCGTTCCCCCCGTTCCCTCTTCAGACGCATGCCCCTGACCCCCAACCTGCTGCCCCTCCCCCCTATCCGACCCCCCCTCCCCCCGCCCCCAACAGCCCAGATCCAGGATGCTCTTTTCATGCAAATGGATGGTCCGCTGGCTGTTGTTATACCAAATAAAAACAGGAAGTGTTTGACTTTAGCGCCTGCGCACACAATGACCTGAATACCTGCAAAGTGCCCTTTTAATGCTGTGGGGAAATTCACGCAGAGGAGGACAGAGTGGGCCAATAACCCCAGGATTGAAGCCCTGTTAAACCTGCCCTTTCTCAGGGCTCTTCACTAAACAGCCAAACGACAAACTAATCTGCAGCACTTGTGGAATACAGTAGAGTGTGAAAGTGCTGTATAAATACATAAACTATATGTATGTTTTACTTGTGACGGAGGACATTTTACCCATCTTTCACTCGTATAAACTCTTGTTAATTAAAATTAACACTGAACATTTTGCTATATGTGCATGCTAGCACCTTTGAAGAATAAAAACAGATCAAGGTACTCCTATTAATGAAAGTAAACATGAGCCAACATGCTCCAGAAATGTAATCGCTGCATAAATAATAATCACTTCCAATACAACTATACAATTTACAAATACATTTTGGGCATTTACCAGATGCTCTTAACCAGGGTGACTTATGCACCTTAACTTTAATAACAAAAGCATATTTGGGGTAGAATCCAGTATGAGAACACACTGCTTTTAGAAGAATAAAATCTAATTTTGTTAAGCAAAATTAATTTTTTTTAAAAATTAAACAGTTATATGAAGAAATTTTAAGGAAGGAGGTGTGTTCTATATCAGCATAATTGGTACAAGAATGAAATATCTTAATCCATTTCCCAGACATTATAATTATATGAGGAGGTGGTGGGGTGTTTTCCATGTTTGTCTGTATGAATTTTTATTTTATTTAGCTTACTTTCTTTTTTAGACCATTCTTGCATTGATGTTTGAAGTCCAGAGAAGGGGGGTGTTTTCTGTATGAATGTTTGTCTGTATGAATTTTAATTTTAATTTATCTTACTCTATCCTTCCTTTCTTTTTTAGAGCATTCTTACGGTGACGTTTGAAGTCCCTGGAACTGTTTCTGAGGATGTTTTAAATATTTACATTCAGGTATATTTATCTTTAAATTCTGCAGTATTTACATGTTGCAGAAAACTGTCTTTGTGTATTTCAGTCCTGTTTTTCAGATCTGTTTAATATTTTTTAAATCTATTTTAAGAACCTTTTATGGGAGAAGGCCTTCAAAAACAAAGCTGGACTGGCCATGCATGTCATTCGATTAAAGGTATACTTCTAAAATCTTTGTTTTGCTGCTGTGTGTGCGTGCGTGCGTGCGTGCGTGCGTGCGTGCGTGCGTGCGTGCGTGCGTGCGTGCGTGCGTGCGTGCGTGCGTGCGTGTGTGTGTGTGTGAAAAACCTCCATTTTTCAGTTCAGGAATTCAATTTCAGTTTGTTTCTCAGTTTTGAATTGAAATTGAACAGTGTGTGTCTGAGCCTGACAATCTTGTGCGTTTTCTAACTGTGGTGTGCGTTTGGGATGCCGTGACGCAGGGCATTGTGTCGTTGCGGGACAAGGACCACCAGGTGATGCTGCAGGGGGTACAAGAACTGTACGAACTGGAGGAGACCCCCCAGGTCTGGGATGAGGCCGAGCCAAGGGTCAACCGCCTGGTGTTTATAGGTGAGTCAAACACCAGGTCTTCACAGGCGAGTCAAACACCGGGTCTTCACAGGCGAGTCAAACACCGGGTCTTCACAGGCGAGTCAAACACCGGGTCTTCACAGGCGAGTCAAACACCGGCTCTTCACAGGCAAGTCAAACTCCGGATCTTCGCAGGTGAGTCAAACACCGGGTCTTCACAGGCGAGTCAAACACCGGGTCTTCACAGGCGAGTAAAACTCCGGGTCTTCACAGGCGAGTCAAACTTTGGGTCTTCGCAGGCGAGTCAAACTTCGGGTCTTCGCAGGTGAGTCAAACACCGGGTCTTCACAGGCGAGTCAAACACCGGGTCTTCACAGGCGAGTCAAACACCGGGTCTTCACAGGCGAGTAAAACTCCGGGTCTTCACAGGCGAGTCAAACTTCGGGTCTTCGCAGGTGAGTCAAACACCGGGTCTTCGCAGGCGAGTCAAACACCGGCTCTTCACAGGCGAGTCAAACTCCGGGTCTTCGCAGGTGAGTCAAACTTTGGGTCTTCGCAGGTGAGTCAAACACCGGGTCTTCACAGGCGAGTCAAACACCGGGTCTTCACAGGCGAGTAAAATTCGGGGTCTTCACAGGCGAGTAAAACTCGGGGTCTTCACAGGCGAGTAAAACTCGGGGTCTTCACAGGCGAGTAAAACTCCGGGTCTTCACAGGCGAGTAAAACTCCACGTCTTCACAGGCGTGTCAAACACCGGGTCTTCACAGGTGAGTCAAACAACACTGGGTCTTTACAGGAGAGTCAACCTCCTGGCGTTCACAGGTGAGTCAAACTCCTGTCCTTCACAGGAGAGTGCTGGAACAAGCAATGCATAACTACACGCACATAAATTAAATTTTAATCGTTCCATCCTCTAACTTCTCACTCTTCAGTTTCTGAATGGACGTGTACACGGGGGAATAGCCGTCACCATCTAGATGTGCGATTCAACGTCTGTCGTACACGTGAAATTACACTGTCACAAAAACTACATGTCCATTTGTCCCTCTTTCTCTCCACTCTCACCCCTTCCTTCCATTCTCACCCTCTCCTATCTCTCCCTTTCTCACATTCTCTCTCTCTCTCTCCCTCTCCCTCTCCCTTTCTCCCTGCAGGTAGAAATCTGGAGCAGGATGTTCTTCAGGATCAGTTCATATCCCAGGTTGTGAATGAAGAGGCCAGACGGCTGCACTAGGGGCTCTCCCCTTCCACTCATCATCATGGCAACCTCCACGGCAACGGTACGCCGCAGAGACCCTGAAACCCACCTCACCACTCGTGCAGTCGAAGGGAAGGTCTACCCAGCTGTTTAACTGGGTATTAGGTACAGACACTCTTAACAACTGATGTCCATTTATATACAGCTGTTTAACTGGTATATAGGCAAAGACACTGTAACAACAGACCAGTATATCTGGCTGTTTAACAGGGTATCGGAGCAGGGCCAACCAAATATGTATTTGACATAGGCTACTTAACTCTTTAGATGGCAAGTTAAATTAAAAAATACTCCCGGGAATCCTAAGAATTCTTTCAGCAGAACATGTTTTTAACCAAAACATACAGGTATATGAAGGAACAATTTTTTCTTTTGAATATTAGTGAAAATATATGTTTATATTAAAACTGTTAGTAACCTGCAGGAATTGTACTGGTGTCTAAGGGTTGAAATGGTTGTATTTCAAATAATTATCTACTATATTACCAATAATCTACTGGGTATTACCAATAACGATTGGTCAATCAATCGATTGAAATCACCTCGAACATTTTCTGAGCTTCATAAGTAGTGACATAATCATGATGTTGTCCGACCATATTTATCCAGAATCCCTCTCTTCTTTAAGATTAATTGGCTGAGAAGTTTATCATTTGGTAACACCAGTGAATTAACATGGAAATGTTCAACGGCTATAAAATATACATTTTTCATTCTTTCATATTTGGAAAATTACTTGGAAAAATGGAAAAAGAATATATTCTTGCCTTCGTTT
Organism: Synaphobranchus kaupii; assembly: GCA_029718625.1. Classification (NCBI taxonomy): domain Eukaryota; kingdom Metazoa; phylum Chordata; class Actinopteri; order Anguilliformes; family Synaphobranchidae; genus Synaphobranchus; species Synaphobranchus kaupii. The sequence goes on from CM056376.1 coordinate 45,497,600, forward strand.
ATTTCAGTTTGAAAGGTGTAAATGTACACTGCTAAAAAAAATTATATCTGTCATTCGCTTCACGGGGCGAACTGCAAATTGATGAGAATGGAATGAAACGCAATAACATTTATGCCGAACAGTTAAGTAAAAATAAATAAATAAATAAATAAAAACTGATGTAATTTTCTAATTGACAAACCTTTTGATAAATACATTAAATGTTTTCCCTTGGCTTTCTGTTTAAGTTAATATTTGTGATAGTGTTGTTATTATGTGTGTTGCATTGTGCAATGGAATTTGAATGGTTTATTAACTGGTGTGGTATCTCACTTAAGCGCGTGAATTTTAGCGTTGTTGGCAACTTTAAATGTAGAAAACTATTTTTGTATTTTGATTTTTGAGTTTTCTGTGAAGCTAAAATGTTGGCTTGTTGGATTGGGTGAGGTTGGGTGAATTATGTAATTTATTTCATCGTGGATATTATGATTTTTTTTTGTTAAAAATACCAGTGATAATAAAAAATTAATTAAAAGAAATGTATATGTTGGTTTTGTTCGGTGCTTTTAGTAATTCAGGCAAAATGACTGCTATTTGTCAACATTAAACCAGTGGATAATCTTTCCTTTTAAGTTAAAAACACATTTCTCGATGTCTAATCGTGTCATATTTTTAATCGTCTGATTGGTTTTTTAAAATGACACCAGCGGCATCTAGTTGTTAATTCAGTGGCCAAACCTGTCTGTTTAAACTAATATATGAAGTAGCGTGTTGTTCCGTAAACAGAGGTTATCGCTTCTAAAAAGTAGCCCAACGTAGCATTGTGACACCAGTTTTTTTTTGGATTTTTGTTTCTTGCCACTGTCGCGAGGTGAGAAGAATGCATGCGGGTCTCTATTCACATTCAAAATGTTCGCGAAGTTTGCACGTGAGAACCATGCGAGAGCTGTCAATGGGTAATTTAGGGTGGATATGCTGTTATTTTGTTTATTTTTTGAAGGGGGGGGGGGGGGTTAACTTTTAAAATGTTCAACTACACTTGTTAGGCTGACTAGCAATCGTTCCACTTGAACGTTGCATTTTGTTGAGCGCCAGTTACAGTTTGTCACACAGAGCTTCGCAGTTTTTATTAACTTCATTTGTAGGATATAGAACATTTACAATTACATTCAGGCATACTAGCAGATCCATAGCGATTTAGACAGCTTCGATTCTTACATTTGTCCATTTATACAGCTGGACATTGCAATTCATTTTAAGGCCTGAATCACATGCTCCGTTTAATCCCACTTCCCTAACCATTAGCTACACTAGGCTACTCTTCCAGTTATACCAGTACAAATAATTCAAAACGCAATATTATGTTCGGACAGTAAACTGGAAGAAAAATATAAAATGGAGTAATAAAACCTGGGTCAAGATTTTTCCGGTTGCTTTACATTTTTTTTGCAATTAAATAAACCCATTAGAGTTTAATTCCATGTAGTCTATTCGAGGAGTTTAACTAACCTAACGTGTAATTAAGTGTTAAAATGACGCATCGGCTACGTTTGCTTTCAGTTAAAAAACTAATTTTCTGTATAGGCTACATGTGAGTCTGGTTTTCATCTCAGTTCCGTTTTGCGTTACCATATAAACAAATATAAGATTGTTTGGGATGTCAATTATGTCCTACTTTGATGGAAATCTGAGTAGCCAGTGTAATCCCCCACCCATCCTCCTTTTCAAATCTCGCACAGGTGAGGAAGTTGGGGGGGGGGGGGGGCATCTCGAGCTTTCATTTGCAATTGAGATCAACATTAACGGTTTTAAGCACATATCCGAAGCACTAAAGATTTGCTTTGAGGGTCTTGTTTGTCCATTCAGACCCCCGCCCCCTCTCTTCCCCAAATAAAACCCTTCACATGCCGAGCTGCCCGAACTCGCGCTGCAGCTGGGGTCGTTTCCTACTCCGATTCGGATGCTGATGGCCTCGTTTACGGGCTTCTATTGGGACCTTTTCTCCTGCGCCGGCGGGGCGCCGTGCCACGGCCATTTTCATGGTCACGCCACCCGCGGGGATCCTGAGGTGGCAAACTAAACGAAACCCCCGGGCGGTCCGAGGCTAAAACGCCGAGTTTTTTTAATCCTCGAGGATAAGGCGTGGTGTGAAAAGTTGACCAGAATCGCGTTTCATCTCCCACGGTGCTACTGTGGTTTTGGACTCTGGATTTACTGAATGTTTGTGACTGTGTTTTAAGTAGTTTATACTAATTGAACAGCTGCCAGATGTCTTGTGAAAAGAAAACTGTAACCCAATTTAGTTGTTCCCGCCCCATTTTTTGGATTTCTAAATTCTTAGGCCACGTTACAGTTTTCTAAATAAAATAAAAACATTCTGTTAGGCTGTGGTGGCCTGAACAGGGCATTTTACCAGCTACACTATTATTTGACTTAAATCGCTCAGACCTTAATTTTCTAAACGAATAGTGTGATACTCACCAAGTTCTGCTTACACCCCCGCCCTCTTATCCCCAAGAAACATAATTTAAAAAATGTAAAAACACACACAACCATAGTGTACCACACGCGTTGTAACTCCCAGGATGTCTTAAACCCTTAAAAAAAAAATTTATATTAGTCTACGGGGTGTGGTTTATAATATAGGCCTATGTATTTATATGCACATGAATAGGCTACGTTACTAATTTATGTGGGGGAAAACACAACTGAAGCAGATTAAACGCAGCTATCTGATACAATTAATAATAAATTATTTATATATTTGGACGGGGTTATATCATTAATGGGCGCAAGCTACTAATGACAAATAAATGGCAACATATAAACTGTTAAACACTACCAGTCTATTTTCTGTATAGTTGTGGGATTACTTTTAACACGTGTAGTGGTGTTCTTTGAGCAAAAGCAATCATAACGGATATGAGCACAAGTGTTTGCATAAGTAGCCTAGATCAATTAGCATTTGAGTAATCTTTTTCTTTTTACGTTAGGTTTGTACATTGTCTTTCCCGACACCTGCGCAATTGTCCGTCTTCATTCCCCGTGGCGACCTGCCATTCTAATGGGGTTGGTCGTCAATGGGGCAGGGGATGGGTGTTAAGACCCACCCCTCATAAAAACCAGGATCACCCCCAGCCACGCCAAACCGCCGGCAACATTTGTGGAGGAGAGCCGGACTACAGAAGGGGGTCTGTTTTTTAAAACAGACTTTGTGGTTTAGTTTTTTGGCATTATTGTCTGTTGCACCGCTCGCACCTTGTAGCAGAGACCCAAGGTGACGACCATGACTCTTTCCAAGGATTATCAGACGACACAACACCAAGCAGTCCTTCCCCCGGAGGAGGATGAGATAGACATTATCGGGGAGGATGAGTCGCATCACCCCGACACTTTTTTGTCTTGTCGGGACGGTTCGGAGGAGATGGTGTCGGCCGAGCGTGTCGCCGAACTGGACTGCTCGGAGGTCGACTCATCCGGGGAGAGCGAGAGCAGTTTCTGCGCTGACGTTTCGTCCGGGAGACAGCAGAACAGCTCGGTCAAACCCCCGTATTCTTACATAGCTCTCATCACCATGGCGATCCTGCAAAGCCCGCAGAAGAAGCTGACGCTTAGTGGCATCTGCGACTTCATAAGTAACAAATTCCCCTACTACAGGGAGAAGTTTCCCGCCTGGCAAAACTCAATCAGGCACAACCTCTCCCTCAATGACTGCTTCATCAAGATCCCCAGGGAACCCGGGAACCCGGGGAAGGGCAACTACTGGTCCCTGGACCCAGCCTCCGAAGACATGTTTGACAACGGCAGCTTCCTCCGCCGAAGGAAAAGGTTTAAAAGAAACCAGCCAGAGTACGTGAAAGACGGCGTCATGTTTTACCCAAATTTCAACCTGTCGACCTATCGACCCTATGGGCGACCTTACGGTGTTCAGGGCCACGGGAGCGTGCAGGCGGCGGCCCTCAGGTACATGCCGGTTCAGGATGGGGTCGTGATCCCACCCTCCCCGTATTTTAACTACCACGGGGTGGGTAGCGGCAAGGTCTCCGAACCAAAGGACTTTCAGGTGCAGCTCTGCGCGAGCACCCCGGAGCAGAAGCCCACGCGCGTGACGCAGGGCAAGTGCTCCTTCAGCATAGACAGCATCATGGGAAAGACTTCGCCTTCCTGTCAGCCCAGTCTGAACGGTCCCGAGTCGCCACCGATCGACTATTCGCATCTCTTTGCGAGATCAGCGACTTGTTTGGTTCCGGCCATGTTTCCCGCGCCAAGAACTTCATTTTGCCCGGCTCCCTTGTTAAACACGATCAATTCTGCTGTGGAAGCGACGCAGATTCCATACCCCCATTGCTGAACATTCCATTGCCAATTCAGAAATTACTCCACGTTTTGCGTAAATGCATTCCATTTACGCATGACTCATTGTAACTTCATCTGTGAGCTGCACGTTATTTATGAATTCTAAATGATTATTTGTAATAATATGTGTACGTATATCTAATTGCTGTTCGATTATAGTTTTAATGTAAATAAATAGAGTTAATATATTTGTTATTCGATGTGAGTTGTCATAACGGGCTACACCAATAAGTGACTGAAATATACCTTGTATTTAGCATATTTCTTCAATGGTGTATGGTTTGATCAGTTGAATAAATGTCTGACCTAAAACTCGTGTTTATCAGTGGTTATTTTGCATAATATTTGACATTTTAAATAAATGAAAATACTAAGTAAATGAAGTAAATAAAAGTGTTAACTAAATAAATAAGTTGGTTTTCTATTTTGAATGGCCAGGCCGATATACGACCTGCAGCAACTGATCTGCAAATATCTGTGTTTTATTTTCAATTCAGTTAATTTTGTCGTTCTATTTTTTTGAATGCAAGACAGCTCATTCTAGTTCTAAGAATACTCTGTAAAAATACCAATATTCTAATTGCACACCTAGATGCGATTGAAATTGCTCATGGAATGTAATTTCCCCCCACTGTTTCATACAGTATCTCATCTTAACCAAAATATGCAGCGTTTGTCGATGATAATAATTTTTATAGTTCTCTGACTGTCTGCGTTTGGTACTCATAAGATGGTGATTAAATTTAATCGAGTGATGTGTCCCATCGTCCTCACGTGGGTAACGCCCTCTTCACCTAAAATATTCGAATAAAGCAAGATGTATGCGAGGTCATGGCCACTCCCACAACCGCTTGTTAGTTTATCAGAATCAAACGCCTCATAATGTCGTCCTTTTTGTAATCTCAGTGGCGCAAAAGAGTATTATAACGTTTGAACAAAATTAAACAATAGAAGATGTATAGTTTACAAATCAGATTTTGACGTTGAACGTCCAAGACTAGATTTTCATATTTGATTGCAAACTTTATCAGTCTTTATTGAATCATTAATCGTTGATTAAAAAAGGTAAGTAGCCTAAAACGTTTTTACTTGCTGTTAGGAAGTGTGGGATACGTGTGGTCAGCATGAATTCACTCCATAATTACGCCATCGTGTGGTCCGTTGTGAGTGCAAACAAGATATGTGACAGTTAAATTGTTTTCATTTTTTTCTGTTTTAACGATTGATAATTGTCCAAGATTATATTATTGATATTATTTGTACCACTGTATGTCTATATTGTGATGATGATGCCACCTGTCACTGGCCCGATAAAGTTTATGTTGTAATAGCGTCTTGTGGCTCATGGCTGTGCTATCGACCAATCTTTCGCTGCAGTAGCTTACCTCTTCATTTGGGGTACTTACTTATTCAATAAAATCACACTCTTCATACTTCTGCGTAAGAAATTTGTAACAAGTGGGTCACTTGATTTTTCGTACTTTAGCAATGATGCAGCTCATAGTACATTTGGGGTATAGAGAGATGCAGGTGATGGTGGGATATTTTATTCATTTATTTATTGTATCTAAATGCGCTTGCATTTTTTTATCTGTTTGCCATCGAATCATAAAAATACAGTTAAATAAAGCGCAATAGCCTATTGCCGCCTCGTGATTTCGCAAACTTCTTTGGTTCTTTATTGTCATCATTGAAGGTGACGGTTATTATTATGTCTTCCTTAATTATTACAGTGACAGGATGTGGATTGTTAGCAGTGGCCGCACACTTGACAGCTTTTGACTCGGTCTGACAAGTGCCCGGTGCGAACAGAGAACGCGTCCAGTTACAGCGTTCGCCCTGCACAATTCTCTCTGCGCTCAGTGGGCTATTTTTGGCATGGGTCGTAGCAGATTGCAAACGTTTTTGGCCCTCCCAGAAATGTTCTGGCAGGCTGTTGTCCTTGATGAAAGGCTTATATGAAACGGGGGGTGTTGACAAAGAAGACTTGCTCACAGTTAGCTTCTCTCTGGCCACACAGCTCACACTTCAGATTTCTTTGCTGCAAGGGAAAAGAGTCAAAGCGCTCACTTGTTGCCAAAGAGCGAGCTTACAAGGCAATAATAGGCCACTTAAATCGTCTTCTCCGCCCCCTGGAGCCCGCGACTGTGCCCGTGCGCTCATCCTGTGTTCTTCACTGTCATACATTGGTGAGGGACTCCCTATTCTATTCTGTTAGGTACAGTCGGAGCCTTTGCGAGCTAATGTGAGGCTATTTGAAGAGAAGAGAACGGTGGTGGACTTACACGCTTCTTCGACCGTTGTAATAGTTTTGGGCTTTCTCAGTTTTTCTTACGCTGACATACGGGCGCATCGAGCGAGGGACAGTTTCGTGCGCACCTCGACTGCTTTCTGACCAAAATAAAGAAGAAAAAAAAGATGGACACAAATCCAATTCCCGTGCTGACCGTCCAGACGACCCCTTACGATGACCAGAGACCAGGCACTAGCGGTCTTAGAAAGAAAACCGCGGTGTTCGAGAGCAAGAGAAACTACCTGCAAAACTACATCCAGAGCGTGCTGTCATCCATCGACCTGAGAGACCGACAGGGCTGCACCATGGTCGTGGGCAGCGACGGCAGGTACTTCAGTCGGACCGCTACAGAGGTCGTCGTCCAAATGGCTGCTGCCAACGGGGTAAGACCCATGGGCTTGGGAATTATGAAGAAGAGTGTAAAGTAGTCTACTAGATACCCCATTCTTGGATAGTGGGATATTGGTAACTACTAATGTATTCTTTTCGGCAAGTTTAATTGCACCATTTTAATTGTCATTTTTGGACGACAGGTGTATAATTATTTTTTTGTATTTTTTACAACAAAGATTTTTTAAATACTTTTTCCAATTATAGCTATTGATCAAAAACTTAAAAAAAACAAAACAATTAATCAAAAACCTTGCCTTCGATTTAGTATTACTTTTTGTGGGGTATTTTAAAATTAAATTATTTCTACTTGAAAAGCCTGTTGTGGCTGAAAATCATCCACTATTTAAGCGCAGCTGAATGTTTAGGAGGTTTCAAGGGGCTTGTCCATAAGGTGGGTTTAAAGAGCAATTAAACTTGCAGTGAATATCATTGGGTTTTCGGACGGGCCGTCTAGGTGGGGTGGGGTGCGGTGCGTATCCAAGCTTGTAGGGTACGTCAAGGCGCCAACAGAAAGTGAAACACAACGGAATTGTATTGGAAGTTGCAACTGAACAAAAAATGTTCGTTAAGTCATATTTCCAATGCTCAAAATGAAGTCGACAACAATCAGTCCTTAGGAAGAAAGTTTTAAATAATTGGTGAAATGTCCGTTGCCTTGTTCTCCCATCCTCCACTCCAGAACGAATGCTGTTTCCCTCCTTCCTTAGCCCCTCCCCCGGCCTGGGCATGGTGATGGGGATTCCTTGCCAAGCAGGAATATTTCAATATAATCATTCTGCTAAAATATTTTGCACTCTCGCCTGTGATTAGGAGCGTATGAGACGCTGTGTTTCCGGTTGGTTGAATGACAAGACTAAAAATAAGCCGCGAAAATGAATAAATAAATCCTGCAAATGTGGTATATGAAGTTTGGAACAACGAGCGACAAACATGGCATCTCGATCTTTGTTTTTCGGTGTCTTTTTGCCATTATACATTGTGATCGAGTAAATAACAAATGACAAAATGACGAAATAATCTGTATTGTCACATTGAAATAAAACTCACTCCACATCATAACAACATGAAAAGAAGGAGCTTTTCTGAACGCGAAGAAAGGACTAGGGGGGACCGCACCCTTCTCTGGCTGGCTGGCTCGCTCACAGAAATCCCATGATGTTGTAATGATGTTTGTTTATCTTTGGATATTTATGCGGTGGAATACCAAGTTTATCCTGTTTCGAAAACAACGTCCAGGGCCACGAGGAACTGTCAGGAGGATGTCGTCGAGTACTGGAGTATCAATGCTGGAATAAAACAAACCTCACCATTATTGCCGGAATGACCGCCCAAAGTAGGCTACTTAAATTAAAAAGGCATTGTTACATTACAGTATCATTAAATTACAGAATTTGTGTATATATATTCTAGTAATAGGGTACTTTAGCAAATTAGTGGTTCCGCGTCTAACCTATATTAAATTGACTGGTACCACTGGCATGCACCCCCCCCCCCCCCCCCCCCAACCCCATTCTCTTTTTTTTTTTATTCCAATCAAATAGAGTAGGCTACAGAACTTCATAATAGCCTTTGACACTCATTCAGTCACTTCTTTATTTATAGAACGCTTCTATGTGGATTACAAAGTATTTAGACTGCTCCCGGGAGCTGTGGATTTTTCACTGCATGCTCTGGCTTCCCTTAGGTGGCCCTATCAGATCTGCGCCTTATATGGCAGCCGTGCGCCTCCGCACGCGCTTCAAACAAACGCGCACGCAGAGCGCCAGCGAGCTCGCTTCCTCGGGAAATGTCAAACTTGATGTAATTCAGGGCCTCGGCCAATCGCAGTCTGGGACAGTGAAATCAAGTCAAACTTTCCTTGAAGCCCTTTGAAGTGGGCTGTTGTGGAGTAAGCCAACACATTAATATTAGATGGGGACAGAACCAAACAAAGATAATGACTCATCCTTATCTTGGAAGAGAAATGCCTTGCACTCCAGTCCTTCCCATGTTCCTGCTACAGGTGTATCTTGGATGTAGTGTAGTTGAGACTCCATCAGTCAAGAGGATCGCTTGATAATTCACTGCGTTGTTCCAGCGTAGCGTTACTTGAACCTGCATCCTTCCATAAAAGATGCACAACACCCATTCCAACACACATCCAATCCAGAGCTGTCAGCCTAATGCACCAAAAGACCTGGGTGCTTGTCAAGGGAGGCTCAACAAGTTCTCACCTAGTTTGTCACAGTGGCAAAAATAACTTATGGAGCCAGTGAGCCGTGCTAACCTTAATTTTAACTACTGGTTGCAGCAGATGTTGCGGTGCTAAAAGTACGTTCCTTCCTGAACTTTCTGTTCTCATCGAATCCTGTGCTTTACAGCCGTGGGGGTTTGCTACCTGAACATAGTGTTAATACCCTCTATCTGCGGTTTGGGTTTGAAACAAAATAGCAAAATATGGATGTGCGTCTGCTTGTTTGTCTCCCAAAATGTTACAGCCTACTTACTCCAGAGTATGAGTTCTCCATGAGAAAAAACCTACTCGGTGTGATAGTTTAGCAATGATTTGTTTCCGTGATTAGATTTTTACGGGAAAACTCTTTGCTGTATAGGCAGTATGGGTGGACCCTGGAAGGACTGTCAGTCACTTTGATTGACAGGTTGACTCATCTCATTCAAAGCCCCTCCCCAGCACCTTGCCTCCCCAAGACATATTGATTTTGAATCACTCTCTCACTTGCTTGTAGGCCCATGTTGCAGGAACTCACACTTTAAAATTTGTTGCTCTGTTTTTGTGTTCTCAAAAGGAAATGGAGCATTCCTGAGGGAACTCAAATGAACAAATGTGTTTTATCGGTTTGTCTGTGTGGCCCAGTTTCTCATCCTGGGATAAATTCACCTGGATTCAATCAACATTTGTCCCTAATTTTGACAAATAAAGGCAAGAGATTTTTAAAGGGCTTATTAAATGTGGCTTAAAATCATATTTCATTTAACAAACATTTTATAATGTGCTAGCATACAGGCCATTTATTTTGCTATTGCCTATTGTCAGCTGCTCTGAAATGGCTAATCACTAAGCCAATAAACACATAAGGGAACATGGGATAATATGACCAATACCACAGACTCCCTGATGTAAAGGCCAAAGTCCCCTGTTAAAGAATGGAGTTAAAGGTGGTGACGTCGCATTCTGTAACTGACTCTCACGCGCACTGTCACGCTGCTGGCCTCGACCCGAAATCTCAAGCGCCTTTGAAAAGTAGAGAGATTTGGATGTCGGCGTCTCTCCTCCAGATCGGCCGGCTGGTCATCGGTCACAACGGCATCCTGTCCACCCCGGCCGTGTCCTGCATCATCAGGAAGATCAAAGCCATCGGCGGGATCATCATCACGGCCAGTCACAACCCGGGAGGTCCTGGTGGCGACTTTGGGATCAAATTCAACGTAGCCAACGGAGGTGAGGAGGCGAGCATTGTGACCATGTGACGTCAACTTCGCCCTTCCTTTGTAGCACAAAAAAAAACGATACAGGTGCATGATTTCTAAGTTCATTCTTATGGCTTCTACAAAATAAAGTGAATTGCAAGAGAAAAAGGGAACATCAAAACAGTCCTTCACAAAACAGCCTTTGAAAAACATTTTTTTAAAGAAAAATTATAATCTAAAAAAAAAAAAAAAAAGTTTTAAGAACCATGAAAAGGGTGGATCTGCTCTTCAACTTCATCTTTGTTTGCATTTAGATTTTCCAATTTTGCCTTCATGATGATCAAAATTATGTTTTTATTAGGTTTTTTCTGCAATCTCTAACAAATGTGTTGTTCTTACTGTTCACACACCTTCACAGCTTGAATATGTTATTGTTTTTAATCCAGTTACTCCGGGAGGGTATAGTATGAAGCAGATTAGTGAGTTAGCTGGATAACTGCACTGAGTAAAATCCCAAATCTGGAACATGGACTGAAGTAAAAAGAGCTATTCCGGTTTTATTCTGTGCTGTTATCCAGCTAACTAAGTAATACTGCTTCGTAGTACTCCTCAGGGGGATATTACACAAAGCAGGATTAGTGAGTTAGCTGGATAACTGCACTGAGTAAAACCAGGAACCCTCCCAAATCTGGAACATAGACTGAAGTAAAAAGAGTAGTTCCCGGTTTTACCCAGCACTGTTATACAGCTAACTCACTAATCCTGCTTTGTGAAATGCCCCACTATTGTTTTGTTCTTCGTCATTGAATATAATTAGTTTTCTTAGCAGCCTATTTTGTATCACCTCTCCTATAATTAGGACTGATTCTCTGCTATAAACATTGAGCGCTTCAGGGTTAACTGCACTATACTAGGTAACATTTGATTGGTTCAATGGTTACTCGGTTGATTGATTGAATGGTTAAATGTTCCGCGCTTTGGAGTTCCAAATGCACTCATCGCTCCATTATTACCAAACCTTCCGCTCTCAAATATTCCCAAGTGACTATTTGTGTGGCTCCTGGGGTTCCGGATGGAATCCCAGTAATCTTACACTTGTATAAATAGAGCGAAGTTGGGTTTGTATCATGCGTCATTCGCCTCACAGGCGGGCCACCCGGGCCTACTCTCTTCTGTTTCCTTCAGGCCAAAGTTCTCGCAGCATCTTTACATTTTAGGTAATCAAGACACTGGCCAGAGAGCGGCAATATGAGGAAAGTGCTACATTATAGAAGGCTTTTTAAAAGGCTTACCTTCAGCATTCTCTGCTGGATATTTATTTAAACCATGCAGACTGTGTGCTGTACCCACAAAGCTAGATTTAAACCTGCAACCCTACATCACACTGACTGTCTTCCCAGGTGTAGAAGTGAGACCATTAGTGTTGTATCTCTGGTTTAAGCAGTAGCTCAGTACAGTTTGTTTATTAATTAATTGCTTCCTTTACATTATTTATGTGCTCAGTGGACGGCCTCATCCAGAGTAACTTTGAGTTCTGCGTACAATCCGCTTAAACAGCTGGAAATTCCACTGAAGATTCGGTTTAAGTGCCTTTTTCTCAAGGGTACCACAGCAGTATATCACCTGGGTTTGAAACTGTCATACGCACAGTTCCTAAACCAGTAACCCAACACTACATGCTCAGTTCAGTTTATTATCTCCATTTGCATATATAAAAATACATGCATAGGATTGTATATACGTAATTACTTCCGGAAGCTTCTCATGGTCAATAACACACATTTAAAGACAGCAGCACCAACAGACAGTGAAAGACATGGAAATAACACCAACAAAACATTACACACCCAGACTCTCCAGATACTCAGCTCCTGTGTTCATTCTCTACAGGATTTAACTACAGGAGGTTCCTGTTGGTAACGGGAGTTCCTGTTGCTGTGTCATAATACAGAATAGCCATTGCCACAGTGCTGTACTTTGGGTTCACACCGCACACTGAATTTTCAGAAGATGAGTCAGATTGAAATGTTTTGGCTTTAAGAGTAAGTGCACCCACCATCTCAGCGTGTCTCTGCCTACTACACTATTTAGAAAAATACTTCATGGGGTGAGCGAGGGAGAGG